>JAAALK010000289.1:72482992-72807284 GCA_019279435.1 Zizania palustris | reverse complement strand
GAATCAATAGACAGAGGACAATCTATGGAGGGAAGCCAATCCACCGAAGTTTCCAGGGATGTGGCGCAGCGCTCCGTCCCTTCTCCCAATGAAGATGACCAAAGAGCTTTGTCAATGCTCCCCCTCCTAGCTCCTTTTCTAGAGCGAAGGACCAGACTTCGGACCCTGCTTGAGCCTTTGGATCGAGCTAATCGCGAAGTTGGGGGAACTGACTTGGTAGCCATACTTGGGGAGGCTGAAGGGTCAGAGCTAAATGCAGCTTTGTAACGGGCAGCATACCAGGTACGAAGTATCTGCAAAAACAAGATTAATTTCAACTTATGAATAATTTCTCACCTCGCTTTTTTCTTTTTCACAGCAAATAGTCTTGGCTCGAGCTGCAGCTGTTTCGAATGAGCGAGGAAGTATTCGTCTTAAGGAGAGGATTACTGCCCTCCAAAGGAGTCTTGAGGGCTCCAAAATTAGAATTTCTAGCTTGGACGAGATGGTAGCAGCGGAGAGGAGAGCTAGACTTGGTCTGGATGCTGCAAATCAGAAGCTCAAAGCCGAGCAATTCGTGCTTCGGGCTGAAATAGAAAGAATGCGGGCGGAGCAAGCAACTGCGGGGGCTGAGCTGGTTAAGCTCCAAGAAGAAAAGACGAAGTCCATGGAGGAAGCAAGCAACCTGCTTATCAAGAAGAACTCTTTGGCCATGGAGGCAGCTAAACTATCCTCTGTGATAGACGAGCTGTCTTTGTCAAGGGATACTTTAATCGAAGACAAGGTGAAGTCAGACAAGTTAGCTATGGAGGTCATGGACAACCTTTTAGGTGTCTTAGAGTACTTCGGTACTTCTTGGACACTATCCTCGACTGACAACATCCCCTTGCTGCAACGATTGAAGATGATCCAAGGAGCAGCGAAGATGATGAAGATAGCGGGTATTCGGTATGGAGAAATCTCCAGCCAAGTATCCGCTCTCGGAATACTTCGTTACTATGAAGATCTAGGGCTATCAGTAGTGCCAGACTTGGGGGCGGCTCCTATTACCTTCGACGACAACCAGCTGCTAAACCCTTCTGAGGATGTGGCCGCAGCCTGGCAAGCCTTCCAAGCGTCTTGGAGAGCCAAAGGTTGAACAACGATCAAGGCTTGGATTGATGAAGGGCTTCGCCAGAAATAAGCTCGGTCGCAGGCTTCAAGCAGCAAGCCTCCGCCAGACCCGCGGGTTTAGTTTTGTTTAGGGGTCCGAACATGTAAAAATTTATGCTTTCATCTGTTATGAATGAAGACTTATTTGGAAATGTTTTTAGGCTTCCCAACCTCATATGGATGATCTCGAAGTATTAAATGTTACCGAAGAACATCACCTACTATGGGCTACCTTCGACCTTTTAAGACTTCATCAATGACCTCGATTTCTGATTCCTCGAGAAAGCTGCGGTGCGATTGCGCCCAAAATATACAAAGATATATTATCTTACATTAAAGAGGAAGAAAAAGAGGTTAACTTGGGAACCTCATCTTCTGAAGACATTGAATGGTCCGAAGAAGAGAATACTGCTGAAGAACAAACAAAGAAACCTGAAGAACTTCGAAGCTGGGAGAGAAGCCCCGAGCGACTTCGAACTTGGGCTGAACTCCAACAGGAACAAAAAGATTTTCAATCTTCGAGGGGAGGGAGAAGAATTAAACGTAAAGTTATTAGGAGTCCCGACTCCGGAACTAGTTGTTCTGGCTTTAGTGGTATCTCTAGGGATCGAAGGGGTCTTCGTTTCCTTCTTGGTATAGACACAGATTTTTCGTAATGTAATGTAATCTGTTCGAATGATAAAGATCAAGATTTTAAAATTGTCTCCCTACTTCCCAGCCCCTCTTTGGGCGTAAGCAACTTCGAAGTTTAGTCGAAGATGGTTATGCGCAAAGAAAAATGACTTAGGAGTACAATTTTTAGAGGCTTCGAGCCCCTTAGCAACTTAGAGATTGATTAAAATCTCAAAAATGTCTTCGACTACTTGGAATCTGAAAACTAGTAACTTAGTACCTTTTGTTTGAATGTAGTCACTTTGGACTAATTTTCCGGATACCTTAGCATCCAAAACGATTGGTCACTTTGGACTCTTTCTACAGATATTCGAAGCTTATCAGCTCAAACTCTATTTTGTTTGGCCTCCTTCGGCTCTTTTTGCGAATGCTATCAAACTAGTGGGTTGGAATTCGCAGTGGTCTCCTTGGACTCTTTTTACGGATGCTTTCAAGCCAGAGCCTGGAATCCACATCATTTGGTCTCCTTGGACTCCGGATGCTTTCAAGCCGGTGGCTTGGAATCTATTTTTCTATGACATTCCCACCTCATCGGAAGCTTCGAACCAGTGGTTCAAAGTCCGTAAAATTGGTTGAAATGAATGACACTTCCCTCACAACCAACTTCGTTCTTCCAGTGCGTCCACTAGAAGTAGGAAGTGTTTGAGAGGTAGGCATTATCTGAACCATGAACTTTATTAATTTAGAAGGTGTTTACAAATGATTACAAGGAGTCCCTATGCGAAATATTGCTTTAAGTGCTCTGAATGCCAGGCATGCTTTAACTCTTTGCCTTCTAAATTAGCTAGCTTAAAAGAACCAGGACGTCCTGAACGGAGAATAATGTATGGACCTTACCACTTATTTCCTAATTTCCCTGGTGCTATAATGCTTCGCAAAACTAGATGACCTGGCTTAAGTTCGTTAACCTTAACCTTCGGGTCAAACCAAGTCTTCGTTTGCTGTTGATATTTCGACAGATTGGTGATAGCTCGAAGTCTTGTTTCTTCTGTTAAATCAAGCAAAGCTTGCCTTTCTTCTTCTATCTCAGGTTCGGTGCTGCGAAGAGATCCTCCTTTAAGCTCTGTTGGCGTCATAGCTTCGTCTCTGAATAATAGTCTGAAAGGAGTGAAACCTGTGGACCTTGTTTGGGTGGTCCGAATGGACCATAAAATCTTCGGGAGCTCTTCGGTCCACATCCCTTTTGCCAACCCTACTATTCTTCGATTCAGCCCTGACAAGATATTACCATTGGCCCTTTCTACAGCTCTGTTAGACTGAGGATGGCGCACAGCAGCAAAGCATATTTGTATGCCAAGATCTTCGCAAAACTTCCTGAAGGGCTCTGCATCAAACTGTGTCACATTTTCAACTGTTAGCTGTCGAGGCACTCCGAACCTGCATATAATACTTTTCTAGAAAAAATTTTGTACATTGTTCGAAGTGATAGCTGTGAGAGGTTCTTCTTCGACCCACTTGGAAAAATACTCAATTGCTACCACTGCGAATTTCAAATTTCCTTTTGCTACTGGGAAGGGGCCGATAATGTCCATGCCCCATATGGCCATGGGCCAAACTGGGCAATGACTTGAAGAGTTGTTGGCGGACGATGACTTCTTCTTCCCATCCATTGACAACCTTGGCATGTGCGAACTAAGCTCTCCGCATCAGCTACTATTGTAGGCCAATAAATCCCTTGGCGAAGTGTTTTTCTTGACAAAGCCCGAGGGGCCACATGGCTACCACAAAGGCCTTCATGAATTTCTTGGAGCATCTCTTGACCTTCGTCTTGAGATATACATCGAAGCAGAGGGGAACATACTCTGGTCTTGTAGAGAATACCGTTGATTATATGATAATTTCGAACTCTGAGCTTTAACCTCGAAAGTTGTGGCCCTTCAGGCAAATTTGCTTCACCTTGCAACAACTCCATAATTGAACTCCGCCAATCAGTGCTTGGAATGCAAAGAACTTCCGCAGAAGGGATCCGTGGCACCGAAGGTGAACTAAGCTCTTCGTAAAAAGCTCCTTCCGGAATGTCCATAGCTCCGGCTGTAGCTTTTGATGAGGTATCGGCTTGCATATTTTCAGCTCTAGGTATACTTTGGATGGAAATCCCTTTAAATGTTGCTTCAATCTTACGGATCTGTTCCAAATACTTTGCAAGCTGGGGGTGACGAACTTGAAAACTTTTATCAATGTGCCCTGCTACAATTTGAGAATCTATTTTAACAACTCTTGTAGCACCTAAAGCACGCGCCTTTCGAAGTCCTAGCAAAATTCCTTCATACTCCGCTGTATTATTGGTGGACTTAAAGTTGAGCCTTGTGGAGTACATTTCCTTTTGCCCTGAAGGGGAAATTATGACTGCTCTGATGCCTGCTCTAGATGCATGGAAAGCTCTGTCGGATTATATAGTCCAAATTCCTTCATTTGATTTCTCTGGAGCCCATACTGTGGATGGAGTCCATTCTGCCACAAAATCTGCCACCACCTGTGACTTGATCGTTGTCCTTGCTACGAAGGAGATGCCGAAGGGTGCCAATTCAATAGCCCATTTCCTAATTCTTCCTGTTGAATCCTTGCTTCGGAGCATATCTCCTAAGGGATACGAAGTTGGTACAATTACATTATGTGCTAGAAAATAATGCCTCAATTTCGGCGAAGCCATTATCAAAGCATAGGTGAACTTCTCAAGCTCAGAATATCTTGTTTTTGCTCCAGACAATGCTTCGGATACAAAATAGACTGGATTTTGTACCAACTTCCTGTTGAAATCAACTTCTCTGACAAGGACAGCACTAACAGCAGAGCCAGTAACTACAAGGTAGAGGAGTAGGGTTTCGTCCACAACAGGCACCATGAGTGTAGCGAGGTTACTGAGATAATTCTTAATATCATCAAAACTCTTTTGACACTCCATGCAAAATCTTCAGACCCTTTCAATGCTTTGAAAATGGGAAAACTTCTCTCCACAGACCTTGCTAGGAACCTGCTAAGTGCTGCCAGGTGGCCAGTTAGCTTTTGCACCTACTTTAAATTTTCTAGAGGATCCATCCTTTGTAATGCAGTTATTTGAGTAGGGCTAGCTTCGATCCCTCTGCTTGAAACTAGATACCCTAACAATTTTCCAGCCTAAGACCCGAAGATACATTTTTCAGGGTTGAGACGGACTCCACATGCCCGAAGGCTATTGAACGTTTCTGCTAAGTCTAGGCTATGTTGGTGCTTTAAAGCACTATTTATTACAATGTCATCCATATAGGCTTCTAGATTGCGGCCTATTTGATAACCTAGAGCTTTAGCAATTAACCTCAAAAAAGTTGCCCCGGCATTTCTTAAGCCGAAAGGCATTCTTACATACCAGAAGACTCCTACAGGAGTTACAAAGCTTGTTTTGATTTCATCTTCGTGCTTTAACCAGATTTGATGATAGCCAGAATACGCGTCGAGGAAGCTTAACAACTCCGAACCAGCAGTGGAGTCAACTAATTGATCAATTCGAGGCATGGGATAGGGGTCACGGGGGCATGCCTTATTCAAGGATGTAAAATCAATACACATGTGCCACTTCCCAGAAGATTTCTTTCTGACGAAGACTAGGTTGGCTAGCCACTCTGTATGTGCTACTTCTCTAATAATCCCAGCCTTCAACAACTTTTCCACATCTGCCTTAGCAAGGATTGCTCTCTCCACAGATAACTTCCGAAGTCCTTGTCGGACAGGTCGAACCGTCGGGTTCACAAGCAAGTTATGCTCAATAATATCCCGACTGACTCCGGGAATGTCCTCATCAGACTATGCAAAGACATCCAAATTTTCTTCGACTACTTTTTCTAATGAAGTGGCGACTTCTGGAGGCAAATCCTTGCCGAACTGAAATGAATAGTCTTTGCCGTCTTTGACAATAACCTTCGTTACAATCTCTCCGTCAGGGCTGGGTCTTGGGAAGGACTTCTTCGAAGGTTCACCTGAAGCAGAGATGTCCTCCAGATTGCCTTGTACGTTGTTCACTTGTCTCGGGTCGAGAGGGGGGCCATGAGTACTCCCGCTTGCGTGGGCATCTTCATACATAAATAGTTAAGATGCGCCATGGCTCCGAACTGATTTAACATACCCCTCCCGAAGATAACATTATATGCATACGGGGCATCAACTACATCGAAAATCACCTCCTCCGTCCTTGCCAGTAGCCCATCTCCGAAAGCAACCTCTAGACCTATTTGTCCGAGGGCATAAAGAGGGGGTCCTACAAAGCCTTGCAAAGGATGAGCTGCAGGAAGGAGATGTTTCCTAGAGATACAGAGCTAATCGAAGGCATGAACGAAGATGATATCGGCCGAGCTCCCTCCGTCAATCAGCACTCTTCGGACTCCAGTCCCCACTATATCGACAGTAATAACAAGGGGATCTGCATGCGGAAATCTTATGCCAGCTGCATCATCTACAGAGAAAGATATCGGCACATGGGACCACTCAGGCATGGTAGCTGTAGATGAAGAATTTCCAATGTAGCCCACTTCCCGGACATATTCTCTTCGATGGCTCTTCGACATACTGCCGAGGGACCCTCCTATGGAGATGGGGAGGACTACTCTTTTACACCGATCTTGACCATCTTCCTGCTTTGGAGGTGGCATAATATTGACCATCGTCTCTGGAATACTTATAGAGCTTTGAAGTTTTAAACTTAGGGTCGAAGCGCACTTTCTGCAGCTCGGGATGCAGCGGAGACTCGCTATCCAAGGAAGCGTTCTCTGGGGCTTTGGGATAAGTAAGTTCGTCGTCTTGGGGCACTTCAGAAATGACCGGGGTGGCCTGAGAACGAAGCCTATTTGTGACTTCTTGCCTCCACCTCCCCACTTCAGCTTGGAGACTGGCCATTTGGGCTGCCATGTCGCCAAAACCATCTTCATTTCCTCCGGAAGGATCTTCCGGGTCTTGAGAACTGTACGTGTCAGTTCGAAGTGGAATCGGAGCTGGAGAAGGGACTCCGGCTAGCCGAAGTATAGATGGAGTTATAGGAGGAACTTCGTATGCTCGAGGAAGGGGAATCCCTTCGGGGGTCTGAGGTGGAGGAATTACCGAAGGTCCTCCGACCTCGACTGTGTCTGAAGATCTTGCTCCGGAGGTCCGAGGGGACCTCCGAGTAGGACTACCACCTGAACTCCGCTTAGGAGGCAT
Source organism: Zizania palustris (assembly GCA_019279435.1). Classification (NCBI taxonomy): domain Eukaryota; kingdom Viridiplantae; phylum Streptophyta; class Magnoliopsida; order Poales; family Poaceae; genus Zizania; species Zizania palustris. Next base: position 72,800,318 of record JAAALK010000289.1, on the reverse strand, counting down.
GGTTTGAGAACTTGGTAGAGAACGAAGTTTTTTGGACTAGGTTCTCCACAGACGGCGCCAACAGTTGGCTTAAAAGATTACGCTAACAGGTTTTCAGATATTGGATACTAACAAATGAAGTGTTTGTGAAGTGAACTATTCCAAGCCTCCGAATTGGATAATAACTTAAAGTAATTTGAAGTAGTGTATTGAATAACTGAGTATTCGATCCTCATTACAGGGTAAAATTGGGGGTATTTATAGGCGAAAATCTTAAGGAAAAGACCTTTTTACCCCTCTATTACAACCGACATAGTGGAAACTATTCGGTACCCTTAATAGGGCTAAAATGGTAAATGACTAATCTAATGAGAAAGAAGATAAGTCTTCCATCCTAGCTGGCAAATAAATACTCTGAAGAGTCGACGTTCGAAGCCATACTCCGAACGGGAGACTACACTGATTCTTCGAACTTGACCCAGTACTAAGCTGGAGTTAGATACAGGAACTTCGGTTTAATAGATTGCCCTCGTCTTGTTACTATAGTGACCCTGAGGATGATGTATTTTCCCCCAACACTAACATAGTTATTTATGAATCCTTATCAGCTGTAGGGTCAAACTGATTGGCACGCTCAGAACATTCTTTTTCTAAGATTATAGGACCTGCACTGGAGTTAAGAATATCTCCCAGACCATGCGTGTGACCAAAAAATACACAAATACGCTTTTTTGGCACAACCAATGGGATATTTTTCACATCAATCATCCATGGCGGGTGAAATCAACGACAGTAACATCATCCCGGTCACCATGGATGCTTTTACCAATGAACATATAGTGGAGGTACTTGAACGCATGGAAACTATGAGGAATTGTGCATCGACGCCTTTGGCATGACTCGAGATGGTCCTATTCAAAGGAGTCAATTGCCGACAGTAACTACGGCTGGTGAAATCCCTCAATGGGCCGAGTGTCTGCGGGTAACTTTTTATGAAGTTGTCGACAACGCTCTACATCACGCCCTCATCAATCAGTCTGAGGTGTTGTTTAACACCGTGCACGGATTGATCAAGAATAATGTCTATGGGATGATTGCTAAAGAGCCAATGCAAATTCTCGCGAATTGATAGACTTTTCTAAAAACCCAACTTCCTCTTAATGAGCAAATGCACTTAGAACAACAACAGAGCTTGAGTAGCTTCTTGAAACAATTTTATCAAAACAATTATGTTTCAGTCGGCGTTTGAAATACCGACTAAGGGAAGTAGTCGGACTTTGAATCATCGACTCTTTTCAGTCGATCTTTGATTAACCGATATTCACACAAAACAGTAAATACTTGCTCACAAGAGTATGTTGCTCTCAAACTGAGAAACCAGAACTAACTGAGAACAAAAGTATCGAGAAATTTCCAAAGTAAATAACTAGGACCGAAAACTCTACTCCATTTCAATAGCTTGGCAAATACTCCTGTATCAATTCAGGCAAGAGTTGTGTACATCAAAACTTAATATGTGATGAGAAGCAACACATCAGAGCAATCAATTAGGTAGAATTCGGATTACATATGAAACAATTTCAGCACTAAAACTGAAAACACAGTAAACTTGCTGATTAAAAATACTGCAATTCTAGTTCATGGTGTACAAGAAAAAGCCATCTGAATTGAATCAAATGTTTACTGTCCACTCTAAACTACCAACCAGGATCTATTCAATCTAGAATGGCTGGAAATACTAGTAGCTAAGAAATTACCAACCAAAAGAATACCAGCTTAATGATCTGATGGACAATGTTTCAGCACAAGCACTCAAAATAGGATTGGAAGAACATAAGAATAGATGTTTTGAAATCTACTGCCAATGAAGCACTACAGAACTGACACTTTAACAAAATACAAGAAACAGTGCTTGCTAGTGTAAAATATGCACAACAGCATCCCACAGCAAGATCAAAAAGATAACTATTCAGATAAAGTTTAAAAGAGATAACGTCTACTCAAATTTTTTTCAGAAAGTAAAAGGATTCAGAGCAGTGCACCTGGTTGTCTGAATCAGACATTGTGACGAGTCCCTGGCAGTGCTCTATATGTTGATACTCAGCGGGCAGTGGCCATAGCATTCTCTGGCAATGAAGCTTTTGGTGTAAGAGAAAACAGACAGAGGATGAACTAGGAAATTTTTAACGCGACAAATAGCTTCTTGCGGAAATAGCCTGAAGAATTCAGAGAGCTTCCTCAGCAAAAAAACAGAAGGATTCAGTGAAAAATCAGTCAAGAACTCCTCACAACAATCGGTATAGTACACCTGTATTGCTGGAAGTAGTCATGGTGGCAACTCAGAATTGAGATGAAAACTCGTTGATCTCAGCCACCAGAACACATACACTCAACTGCAGAAGAAGAACTAGAAAAAGCCAAGAGACATTGGAACTTTTGTTCAGCAGTGAGGAAACAATCGCTGGCAAAAAGACCAGGAAGAATGTTGAAGCAGTAAATCTGCCCGAAAAAATTGAATCAAGCACACTCAAACCAAACCAAATCACAATCAAACATACAAAGAATTTTCAATGAAAACAGATAGGAATTGAGCTCCAGTATCGCGTCAAACGTATAGCATAGCTTTTGTAGCTATTCCGGCAAGAACTGAATTGGCAACGAGGAGATAAAAACAAGAGAGAGAACCGAAATTTATCAAACAAACTCAAACCAATTCATACTGAAATCAAACGCACCAGGATATCTCCAATGAAGATGAATAGGATTGAAACTCCTGTATTGCATCAATCACTTGGGCTCGCTCCTGTAGTGATTCCAGCAAAAGCTGTTCGGTAGCAGAGAGAGAAAACTTGAGAATGGAATTTAGTGAAATGAATCTCTTCTCAAGTTTCAGCCCCCAAATGGCTCAGTAAAAAGGTTGATCCTAAACCACTAGGCATGGGGTCCTTTATATAGGAAAGCCTATCAAGCTATTTTCCAAAATGCCATTAGGGTCTAATTACCAATAAATTACCTAAATGCCCTTGTGTATTTTCATAATTAATAATTCTGAAAAATACACAAAAGTTTACACCTAATTTATTCCATCATTTAAACTATTCTTTTTGTATTTTTTCAGAATTAAAAATTCAGAAAAATACTAGAAGATTACACTTAATATTGTTGACTAAACAAAAAAAACTCCTATTTCTTGAAATTTAAAAACATTCTTTGATACGACGGTTTTCAGCTGAAACCGACAAAGCCTTCCAGATCTTCGACATGTGTCACCCATCTGCGAACTCGACTGCCAGTAGGTCGCTCCCGCTCTCGATCCCTCCAGCCGCCTTTTCACTTGCACTGGCCTCCCTTTCGCTGACTTGGTCAACACATTGTCTTGATCATCAGTTCATCCATGTCTTCCCTCATCTGCATGTGTACGCATAAGATCACCTTCGACTTCCCACAGCATCCTTGACCATCCAACATCAGGCTCCCTACCTGACCCTGCTCACCCGCCATCGACAGTTGACTATCATATCAACCCTGCACACATGAGACACTCAAAAATAGGCAACTCCATTCAACCCATACCATTACACATACAACCAAACAAATCAGACAAACAATCTTGTCAATCACTCATCATCATGATAAAACCACAGTGAAAGCCTCACTTGGTTTCTCAATCTCCCCCTTGATGAGTGCATTGACAACTCCAAGACAAAACAGAATAAAATGAAAGTTATGCACACAAGTGACCATAAAAACTCAGAAAAGAGCAAAAACAACCATGTCACATGATAAAAGATCTCAGCAAATAGCAAAAACAGAAGCCAATAGAAGCCACACTATATGAATTCTCCCCTTTGGCAATGCAAACATCAATATGACAACACAATGCAAAGAGAGGTGTGAGGGTGAAGTGTAAATACAAGATTTTGAAACATGATTAACTTCAATTACAGTACAAAACAAGCATTTTCCTTGAATATTGTCTAGAAGTATTGTATGATAAACTCAAGTGAATACTATTCAAGCAACAGCATGAGCAAGCATTTTCAGATTTTAGCAAATAAAAGCATCACCACTCAAACTAGCATACTAGACATGGCAATGCATGAGATGCAAAAGCTAACAAATACTAACCAGATAAGCATATCCCACTACAAGGAGCTTCAACAAACTTGTTATGCAATTAATTCAAGCTTTATGATTTTTTTTATTTTTCATTTTAGTGCCAGGGGTTATTTGCATATCAACCTTATGCTAACTAACCAAGCTAAGCCTAGGTTGAAGCCATTCGAAGCTTAAAGCATTGGTCTTGGTATACACTTCAATGTCCTAGTTCATACAAATTGCTATGGAAAACGCAAACCCACCTGGATCTTTTCAATTTCAGCAAAAAAACAGCTTGAAAATCAATCATTTTCATTTTTTTAAATTTTCAGCACAATATTTTTGAAATGTTCAAGTTGCATGTTTGCATCCAAGTGTAAAGGACCTACCTATCAGGTATGTAAAAGATAGCAAATGCATTCAACCTATTCATGCTAATTTCTATACTAAGAAGTGATGATTTTTTATTTTTCACAAATAAAAGACCAGCTTATAACATTTATCAGATGTATTCAAGCAAAGTATAATCAACAGTATTAAAGACAATACTTCAAAGGCATAATAAAGCATGTACTTGTAAACGCAATTAATCATGTGACAGAATCCTATGCAATGATACATAACTCTCCCTCATAAGATGCCATAAGGATGACAAATACCAAGCTCTCTTCTAAAAAATGCAAAGCGTGAAGCATCAAGAGGCTTGTTAAAAATATCAGCAAGCTGGTTCTGGGTATCAACAAAACACAATTCAATATCTCCCTTATCATTATGATCTCCTAAGAAATGATAATGCACATCAATGTGTTTAGTCCTAGAATGATGTACTAGGTTGTTTGCTAAGCTAATCACGCTAGTGTTATCACAAAACAGTGGAACACCCTTAAAATCCAACCCAAAATCCTGCAAAGTAGAAACCATCCACAAAATATGTGTGCAACAACTAGCCACAGCTACATATTCAACCTCAATTGTAGATTGCGCAACGCTAGACTATTTGCGAGGAGACCAACACACAAGAGAAGAACCCAAAAAATGACAAGTACCCGAAGTACTTTTTCGTTCAATTCAACAACCAGCAAAATCAGTATCGGAAAAACCTCTCAAACATAAGGAAGATGTTGCAGAATACCAAATGCCAAATTCAAGAGTATGCTTGAGGTACCTTAGTATGTGTTTAACAGCTTGACGATGTGAAGCCCTTGGAGAAGCCTAAAAATGAGCGCATAAACATACTGCAAAGTGTATGCTACGAAACTCCTTCTAGTCCACTTCTTCTCCATCTTCATCTGGGTCTAGCGCAACTGAAGTAGCCATTGGGGTGGCAAGTGGCTTTGTATCAGCCAAGTCAAAGCGTTTTCGTAGGTCCTTGGTGTATTTTGTTTTATGCACAAAAGTTCCTTATTTGGTTTGCTTGATTTGCAAACCAAGGAAGAAAGTCAGCTCACCCATCATCGACATCTCAAATTCCCTGCTCCTAGAATCAGCAAGCTCGGCCATAAGAGTATGAGATGGACCACCAAAAATTATGTTGTCAACATATATCTGAATAAGTAAGAAATCTTTGCCATGCATTAGAGTAAATAAGGTTTTTATCAACAGAGCCCATTTTCTACCCATGCTCAATCAAGAAGTTCCTAAGACTATAGTACCAAGCCCTAGGAGCTTGCTTGAGCCCATATAAAGCTTTGTGAAGTTTAAAGACTCTATGGGGTACTTGGGATGTTCAAAGCCTAGGGGTTGTTTGACATACACATCTTCTCCTATGAAACCATTAAGGAAAGCACTTTTTACATCCATTTGATAAAGCTTGAACCCTCGAGACGATGCAAAAGCAAGCAAAATCCTAATGGCCTCAAGTAGAGCTACCGTAGCAAAGGTTTCAACAAAATCAACCCCCTCGACTTGAGTATAACCCTGAGCCACAAGTCTAGCCTTGTTTCTCACTATAGACCCATCCTCCCCCTGTTTCTCAAGCTAGCCTTGTCATCCTAGAGGTGCCTCAAGATGACAGTCCTGCCTTCTATCCCAAAGCATCTAAGATTCAGAGAAGCACTGAAAATGCTTCTTTTGATGATGAATCTCCATTACACCCTGTTGATGGCAAAAAAATGGAATTAATGGCTAGATTGTCAAAATATCAATTTTTGGTGATTTGGGCTGAAAATACACATGTCCAGGGTCTGTCCGAAGCCCTACAGGGCCGATGTCCATTGAGCTATGGGCTCCGAAAGCCTCTAGACAACCCATGGGCTTCGGTCGGGAAGCCTTCAGAGGGCCACGCTGCCGAAGCTGGCTAGATTAATAGCAAATTAGATTAGGAGTTAAGCCCCTATAAATAGAGAGGCAAGGCCGGCATAGAGAGCCCCCAACTCAAACCAAACCAAAGCCCCATGCTTTGATTGTATTTACTTTACCTTTATTTTCCTGTACCTCTTCGTGGGTTTGCCTGGATGCCCTCCGCCGGCCACTACAGAACAGTGGTAACCCTTGTTACTTCGCTTGTGAAGTATCCGTTAATCTACGTAATAGATTGCTATCGCCTTGGTACTTCGCCTGTGAAGTATCCGCTAATCTGCGTAACAGATTGCTACCTTCGCTACTAGTGCAACACTTAGCAAAATTCGGTCCTCAGGCCAAATTTGTACTTCGAATTCTCTCTGTTGCAGGTTCGCACGTTCGGAGCTACTTCGTCGGAGGTATCCGGAGCTGAGAGATCGGTTTCGAAGGTCCCCAGGACACCCTTCGGTGTGACCGCAGGCTCCGACAACAGGCTTCGCCAGCATACTTCATCGAAACGGGCTTCGCCACGATCATACCCCGTACCGGACGAAGTTGCACTCGCACGTGGCCCTCGCGTCATTATTTCGTAGTTCGCTGTATCAGGGATCGCACGCCGAACCCCGCTATTCGGAGGTGATCACCGCATCTAGATCCGTGCGGAGTCCATCTTCGGCCGGATCGGTCCGAACACCGAAGCACCCTTCGGCTGAGCACTTTGCACCAGACGTCGAAGGTACACTTCAGTGACCCCTTCGCACCGAACATCGAACCAGATGGGGTCCGACTGGTTTGCTAATTTTATTCTGTTTAATATATTTCTTTCGGCTAATTGGATTATTTGTGTAATCTGGTTGCCTAGCGACTCCACCCCCCTTATCACTATTAAGGGTAGTCGGAACGTGACGTCTGTGCCACGTCACGCTTAGGCTTGTCCCTAAGTATTCGTGCACTTTTGGATCATCGAACTGACCCAAGTGTTGGGCACGTTTCCATGTCAACACATTTTTTGGTGACTCCGCTTGGGAAGGCTACACCAACATGATGAGTACGTCTACTTTGGCCACCGGTACATCTACGTCGACTACTACGTCTACACCGCCGATGGACACAATAGGAGGCGCGGATATCGACAACCGCAACATCTTGGCACCAACACTTGAAGATATCCCCGCAGAAGACCGAGCAGAGATCGAGGCAAAGTTAAAGACACTCCAAGACATGATGCTTGGGGGCTACATCAAAACACGCACGGGCTTCATCAAGCGCGACATCATCACCCCCGACCTCACTCAGGTCCAGGTAACATCTATATCGCCTCGTTTATCTTCTTTAGAAATTGAACAAAAAATAGCCGCATCAGTAGATCAAGCCGTTAGCGCTTCGCTAGCCAACCGCTTAGATTCGACAGTCAGCTCCCAAGTAGAGGCGACTCTCAGAAGGTTTGGCTTTACTGAGGCCGTACCCCCAGTTCCTATTGCTAGCGCACCACCGGCAAACCACGCATCCGGTAGAACTAATGACAGCACTGGCACAATCATGTCTCCGGCCTCACCCCTTATGGTCGAGACCAGTCATTACGCCTACGGCCAAACTAACACTGCATACCACACACCACCACCTGTGCCGATACCCGCGCTGCCTACGCCACAAGCACAGGCACCCCGAACATGAACACATCATACAAATAGCGCACAGGGAAGAGGCCCATGGCCGACACGCCGATATCCCATCGCGTGTCGCGCCCCCGCATGAGAGGCACATACAAACAACATACCAAGATGACATAGAGGAGCGGGTCCATGCACTATTTAGAGAGTGTGCCGGCTTCGTGCCCAAGGGACGGGTTAGGGTTTACCGTAAGCCATACCCCAACCATCTTGATACAGTGCCCTACCCCCGCGGCTATAGAATTCCTGAATTCACTAAGTTTGATGGTGAGGGTAGCAAGACTACACTACAACACGTTAGTCAATTTTTGGCACAGTGTGGAGAAGTCAGGGTGATAGATGCTCTAAAGGTTAGATTATTTTCTCTCTCGCTATCTGGCACAACTTTCACTTGGTTTTCGGCACTCCCGCCGAACTCCATCCAAATGTTGGATGATTTAGAGCGCAAATTCCATGATTATTTCTACACAGGTGAGACAGAACTCAGGATTTTGCATTTGACATCGGTTAAGCAGAAGTCTATCGAGAGCACCTCTGAGTACATCAAGCGCTTTAGGGATACTAGAAACCGATGTTTTAGCCTTAATATTTCAGAAATGGACTTGGCGGAATCAGCTTTTAACGGGTTGCGTTGCGAAATTAAAGAGAGGTTAGATAACCAAAACTTTTTAGAAGTTAGCCAAGTTCTACAGCAGGCTCTGGTCCAGGAAGGCCGAGCCAAAGATAAGAAATTTATTAAGACGTTTAGCAAGCCAAGGGCTGAAATCCATATCATGGAATGCTCTGATGAGGAGTCAGAGGAGGAGGATTCGACCGACATGTACGTAGCCGAATGGGTTTGGAATGCTAAGAATAAACCTATCACCTGCGCCGAGTTACGACCATCCCCCACAAAGAATCGACTTAGTGTGGTCAAGTACTCGTTTTATATAACTAAATGTGATAAAATATTTGATTTTCTCTTAAAAAGTCAGCTTCTCAGGTTACCTAAGGGTCAATTCATTCCACCTGCCGATTCGACCAGAATAGGCCAAGTCGGCTAAAGGAAAAGATGTAATTGTTGGAGAACCGCGCACTCGCACACTCGTGCCAAAGAACCCCGAGGTAGGACTATGGAAACAGAACGTTAATACCCCTTCGGCTAAGGCTCGCAAGAGACCAAAGGAAACATATGATATGCTGTTGAACAAGCATCAGAGCAGGGCCAAGGAAGCAGGTCCGCACGCTAAGTTAAAACAGCCGAAGGGTCCAAAACCCTCGAAGGGTGGCTTTGGATCGAAGCAGGCGAACCATCCGCACGAAAGCTTCGGGCCACGGTGGCCTGATGCTCCGCACGGTGGTTCTGAGCCACAACGGCCAAACCCCCCGTATGGCAGCTTCAAACCTCAGTGGTTGGGTCCCCTATTCAACAACTTCGGCCCCCAATGGCCGAACCCCGCGCCATGTTGGACTTCCTCGGTGGGAGGCTTCATCCCGTACTAGCCGAACGTACCTCTAGCCTAGCAGGACCCTTCACTGGTGTGGTCTGAGGTACCCTAAACTCTGCCGAACCCCCATCCGGGTAATGGGTTTGACCCACAGTGGGCGAGGCCACTAGAGCCGCAAATGCCTCCGTCGTATGACTGGGCGGGGATCCCGTGGGCTCTGTATGTATCTGGGCCAGGGTATCCTCCGCAACCTAACACTATGCCTTGTTTTCCTTCGGAGTACTATGGATGGTAGGGCAAACAGACGCAGCGGAGGGGGCATCATCCACAGACTGTCCGTGGTGCCTCTGAATCAGACCATGCAGAGCGAAGCCAAAGGGTGCGAGCACGCGGAGGCCGAAGTCAGGTAGTCCGAAGCCATAACCATCAGAGTTGGGTCTTAGGAGGTCCCAATCCCGAAGACTTTGTCACCGAGGTCTGACGGAGGTAAGTCTCATTCTTCGATCGAGCTCTATGCCGAAACCTAGTTCGGCCGGCCGAACGAGGCCGGTCCGTCCGACGGGGTTCGCAGCGAAGTCCCCTCTGAACATAGACGCACAAGGCCGAAGGGCACAGTACCACTTCGGCCAGATTTAATGGAAGCCGAACAGTCGCACCCGGTACCAAACCTCAGCCATCTTACGTAGCTCCAGGCATGTCCAAATCACAAAAGAGATGCCTACAGAGACTACGGGCACAGGAGATGCGCGAGAAGAAAGCTGAGGCCGAGCACAACGCTATCTTCGAGGAAATCCACCCTTGGCCAGCTACAAAGCAGGTATGGAGGGAGAAGCTGGTTGAGATAAGCAACCCGGCTCCTAGTCCGAGCGACGACGATGACATGCTCGACGATGATTACTCGCCCATCTCTAAGGGGCCCGCACCCCAGGTGATGGATATCAACATCGTCACGTAACCTGCCGAGTTCGCCCTGCCGCAGGACGAGGCCGAGGTTGCTCAATTGAACCTCGGCCCGCGCAATGCCATCTTCGAGAAGCCCGAGGGATCGGCTTGCCATATAAAGCCCCTCTATTTCAGAGGTCACATCGATGGGAAGCTGATTTCCCGAATGCTCGTCGACGGCGGCGCCACTATTAACTTAATGACTTATTCGTTGTTGAAGAAACTCGGCAGGGATGAGGATGACCTAAAGAAGACTAACTTGATGCTCAACGGCTTCAACGGTGAGAGCTCCGAGGCCAAGGGAGTACTCTCTATGGAGTTGACGGTGGGCAACAGGACTTTGCCAACAGCATTTTTCGTCGTCGACGTACAAGGTAACTATAGCGTATTACTCAGACGCGACTAGATTCACGCAAACTGTTACATTCCCTCTACTCTACACCAGTGCTTGATACAGTGGGACGACGATGATGTGGAGGTCATCCCCGCGGATACTTCGGCCCAAGTAGCATTGGCCGATGTATCAGTTGACACCGTCCATATCAAAGTAGAGTGTCTGTTAGGTAGAGATCTTTCGGACTATGATTTTGTTAGCGTATCTGGAGGACGGTTTGTACCAGTGTCTGTAAAGCCGACTGGAGTAGCACGGCTATTTTGTATTAATAGCCATGTCTAGTAAGGATAATCTAGATTGGCTAAAGTCTTGTGTAGAGCAATATCGGTCTAATAAAGGATGTATTGCCGAAGCCATCAAGGACTTTAGCGAACTAGAAAAATTAGGACAAGGTTTTGCGTCGGCCGACCCCTTGGAGGAAGTTGACATAGGTACTGGTAGCATCCCAAGGCCGACTTTTGTAAACCAACATTTTCAGCCCGATGAAAAGGCTGAAGTAATAAAGTTACTTCGGTCGTTTGACATACACATCTTCTCCTATAAAACCATTAAGGAAAGCACGTTTTACATCCATTTGATAAAGCTTGAACCCTCGAGACGATGCAAAAGCAAGCAAAATCCTAATGGCCTCAAGTAGAGCTACCGTAGCAAAGGTTTCTCCAAAATCAACCCCCTTGACTTGAGTATAACAATGAGCCACAAGTCTAGCCTTGTTTCTCACTATAGACCCATCCTCCCCCTGTTTCTCAAGCTAGCCTTGTCATCCCAGAGGTGCCTCAAGATGACAGTCCTGCCTTCTATCCCAAAGCATCTAAGATTCAGAGAAGCACTGAAAATGCTTCTTTTGATGATGAATCTCCATTACACCCTGTTGATGGCAAAAAAATGGCATTAATGGCTAGATTGTCAAAATATCAATTTTTGGTGATTTGGGCCGAAAATACACATGTCCAGGGTCTGTCCGAAGCCCTACAGGGCCGATGTCCATTGAGCTATGGGCTCCGAAAGCCTCTAGACAACGCATGGGCTTCGGTCGGGAAGCCTTCGGAGGCCCACGCTGCCGAAGCTTCGGCCCGAGGAGCAGGCCTCGACAGGCCTAGCCGAAGCCCACCTCGGCAAAGATAGAGTTGTATGCGTTTTTAGCTCAATCTTTATCTCTAGCTGGCTAGATTAATAGCAAATTAGATTAGGAGTTAAGCCCCTATAAATAGGGAGGCAAGGCCGGCATAGAGAGCCCCCCAACTCAAACCAAACCAAAGCCCCATGCTTTGATCGTATTTACTTTACCTTTATTTTCCTGTACCTCTTCGTGGGTTTGCCTGGATGCCCTCCGCCGGCCACTACGGAACAGTGGTAACCCTTGTTACTTCGCTTGTGAAGTATCCGTTAATCTACGTAATAGATTGCTATCGCCTTGGTACTTCGCCTGTGAAGTATCCGCTAATCTGCGTAACAGATTGCTACCTTCACTACTAGTGCAACACTTCGCAAAATTCGGTCCTCAGGCCAAATTTGTACTTCGAATTCTCTCTATTGCAGGTTCGCACGTTCGGAGCTACTTTGTCGGAGGTTTCCAGAGCTGAGAGATCGGTTTCGGAGGTCCCCGGGACACCCTTCGGCGTGACCGCAGGCTCCGACAACAGGCTTCGCCAGCATACTTCATCGAAACGGGCTTCGCCACGATCATACCCCGTACCGGACGAAGTTGCACTCGCACGTGGCCCTCGCGTCATTATTTCGTAGTTCGCTGTATCAGGGATCGCACGCCGAACCCCGCTATTCGGAGGTGATCACCGCATCTAGATCCGTGCGGAGTCCATCTTCGGCCGGATCGGTCCGAACACCGAAGCACCCTTCGGCTGAGCACTTTGCACCAGACGTCGAAGGTACACTTCAGTGACCCCTTCGCACCGAACTTCGAACCAGATGGGGTCCGACTGGTTTGCTAATTTTATTCTGTTTAATCTATTTCTTTCGGCTAATTGGATTATTTGTGTAATCTTGTTGCCTAGCGACTCCACCCCCCTTATCACTATTAAGGGTAGTCGGAACGTGACGTCTGTGCCACGTCACGCTTAGGCTTGTCCCTAAGTATTCGTGCACTTTTGGATCATCGAACTGACCCAAGTGCTGGGCACGTTTCCATGTCAACACATTTTTTGGTGACTCCACTGGGGAAGGCTACACCAACATGATGAGTACGTCTACATTGGCCACCGGTACATCTACATCGACTACTACGTCTACACCGCCGATGGACACAATAGGAGGCGCGGATATCGACAACCGCAACATCTTGGCACCAACACTTGAAGATATCCCCGCAGAAGATCGAGCAGAGATCGAGGCAAAGTTAAAGACACTCCAAGACATGATGCTTGGGGGCTACATCAAAACACGCGCGGGCTTCATCAAGCGCGACATCATCACCCCTGACCTCACTCAGGTCCAGGTAACACCTATATCGCCTCGTTTATCTTCTTTAGAAATTGAACAAAAAATAGCCGCATCAGTAGATCAAGCCGTTAGCGCTTCGCTAGCCAACCGCTTAGATTCGGCAGTCAGCTCCCAAGTAGAGGCGACTCTTAGAAGGTTCGGCTTTACTGAGGCCGTACCCCCAGTTCCTATTGCTAGCGCACCACCGGCAAACCACGCATACGGTAGAACTAATGACAGCACCGGCACAATCATGTCTCCGGCCTCACCCCTTATGGTCGAGACCAGTCATTACGCCTACGGCCAAACTAACACTGCATACCACACACCACCACCTGTGCCGATACCCACGCTGCCTGCGCCACACGCACAGGCACCCAAACATGAACACATCATACAAATAGCGCACAGGGAAGAGGCCCATGGCCGACACGCCGATATCCCATCGCGTGTCGCGCCCCCGCATGAGAGGCGCATACAAACAACATACCAAGATGACATAGAGGAGCGGGTCCGTGCACTATTTAGAGAGTGTGCCGGCTTCGTGCCCAAGGGACGGGTTAGGGCTTACCGTAAGCCATACCCCAACCATCTTGATACAGTGCCCTACCCCCGCGGCTATAGAATTCCTGAATTCACTAAGTTTGATGGTGAGGGTAGCAAGACTACACTACAGCACGTTAGTCAATTTTTGGCACAGTGTGGAGAAGTCAGGGTGATAGATGCTCTAAAGGTTAGATTATTTTCACTCTCGCTATCTGGCACAACTTTCACTTGGTTTTCGGCACTCCCGCCGAACTCCATCCAAATGTTGGATGATTTAGAGCGCAAATTCCATGATTATTTCTACACAGGTGAGACAGAACTCAGGCTTTTGCATTTGACATCGGTTAAGCAGAAGTCTATCGAGAGCACCTCTGAGTACATCAAGCACTTTAGGGATACTAGAAACCGATGTTTTAGCCTTAATATTTCAGAAATGGACTTGGCGGAATCAGCTTTTAACGGGTTGCGTTGCGAAATTAAAGAGAGGTTAGATAACAAAAACTTTTTAGAAGTTAGCCAAGTTCTACAGCAGGCTCTGGTCCAGGAAGGCCGAGCCAAAGATAAGAAATTTATTAAGACGTTTAGCAAGCCTAGGGCTGAAATCCATATCATGGAATGCTCTGATGAGGAGTCAGAGGAGGAGGATTCGACCGACATGTACGTAGCCGAATGGGTTTGGAATGCTAAGAATAAACCTATCACCTGCTCCGAGTTACGACCATCCCCCACAAAGAATCGACTTAGTGTGGTCAAGTACTCGTTTGATATAACTAAATGTGATAAAATATTTGATTTTCTCTTAAAAAGTCAGCTTCTTAGGTTACCTAAGGGTCAATTCATTCCACCTGCCGATTCGACCAGAACAGGCCAAGTCGGCTAAAGGAAAAGATGTAATTGTTGGAGAACCGCGTACTCGCACACTCGTGCCAAAGAACCCCGAGGTAGGAGTGTGGAAACAGAACGTTAATACCCCTTCGGCTAAGGCTCGCAAGAGACCAAAGGAAACATATGATATGCTGTTGAACAAGCATCAGAGCAGGGCCAAGGAAGCAGGTCCGCACGCTAAGTTAAAACAGCCGAAGGGTCCAAAACCCTCGAAGGGTGGCTTTGGATCGAAGCAGGCGAACCCTCCGCACGAAAGCTTCGGGCCACGGTGACCTAATGCTCCGCACGGTGGTTCCGAGCCACAACGGCCAAACCCCCCGTATGGCAGCTTCAAACCTCAGTGGTTGGGTCCCCTATTCAACAACTTCGGCCCCCAATGGCCGAACCCCGCGCCATGTTGGACTTCCTCGGTGGGAGGCTTCGGCCCGTACTGGCCGAACATACCTCCAGCCTAGCAGGACCCTTCACTGGTGTGGTCTGAGGTACCATCAACTCTGCCGAACCCCCATCCGGGTAATGGGTTCGACCCACAGTGGGCGAGGCCACTAGAGCCGCAAATGCCTCCGCCGTATGACTGGGCGGGGATCCCGTGGGCTCTGTACGTATCTGGGCCAGGGTATCCTCCGCAACCTAACACTATGCCTTGTTTTCCTTCGGAGTACTATGGATGGTAGGGGCAAACAGACGCAGCGGAGGGGGCATCATCCACAGACTGTCCGTGGTGCCTCTGAATCAGACCATGCAGAGCGAAGCCAAAGGGTGCAAGCACGCGGAGGCCGAAGTCAGGTAGTCCGAAGCCATAACCATCAGAGTTGGGTCTTAGGAGGTCCCAATCCCGAAGACTTTGTCACCGAGGTATGATGGAGGTAAGTCTCATTCTTCGGTCGAGCTCTGCGCCGAAACCTAGTTCGGTCGGCCGAACGAGGCTGGTCCGTCCGATGGGGTTCGCAGCGAAGTCCCCTCTGAACATAGACGCACAAGACCGAAGGGCACAGTACCACTTCGGCCAGATTTAATGGAAGCCGAACAGTCGCACCCGGCACCAAACCTCAGCCATCTTTCGCAGCTCCAGGCATGTCCAAATCACAAAAGAGATGCCTACAGAGACTACGGGCACAGGAGATGCGCGAGAAGAAAGCTGAGGCCGAGCACAACGCTATCTTCGAGGAAATCCGCCCTTGGCCAGCTACAAAGAAGATATAGAGGGAGAAGCCGGTTGAGATAAGTAACCCCGCTCCTAGTCCGAGCGACGATGATGACATGCTCGACGATGATTACTCGCCCATCTCTAAGGGGCCCGCACCCCTGGTGATGGATATCAACATCGTCACGTAACCTGCCGAGTTCGCCCTGCCGCAGGATGAGGCCAAGGTTGCTCAATTGAACCTCGTCCCGCGCAATGCCATCTTCGAGAAGCCCGAGGGATCGGCTTGCCATCTAAAGCCCCTCTATTTCAGAGGTCACATCGATGGGAAGCTGATTTCCCGAATGCTCGTCGACGGCGGCGCCACTATTAACTTAATGACTTTTTCGTTGTTGAAGAAACTCGGCAGGGATGAGGATGACCTAAAGAAGACCAACTTGATGCTCAACGGCTTCAACGGTGAGAGCTCCGAGGCCAAGGGAGTACTCTCTATGGAGTTGACGGTGGGCAACAGGACTTTGCCAACAGCATTTTTCGTCGTCGACGTACAAGGTAACTATAGCGTATTACTCGGACGCGACTTGATTCACGCAAACTGTTACATTCCCTCTACTCTACACCAGTGCTTGATACAGTGGGACGACGATGATGTGGAGGTCATCCCCGTGGATACTTCAGCCCAAGTAGCATTGGCCGATGTATCAGTTGACGCCGTCCATAACAAAGTAGAGTGTCTGTCAGGTAGAGATCTTTCGGACTATGATTTTGTTAGCGTATCTGGAGGACGGTTTGTACCAGTGTCTGTAAAGCCGACTGGAGTAGCACAGCTATTTTGTATTAATAGCCATGTCTAGTAAGGATAATCTAGATTGGCTAAAGTCTTGTGTAGATCAATATCGGTCTAATAAAGGATGTATTGCCGAAGCCATCAAGGACTTTAGCGAACTAGAAAAATTAGGACAAGGTTTTGCGTCGGCCGACCCCTTGGAGGAAGTTGACATAGGTACTGGTAGCATCCCAAGGCCGACTTTTGTAAACCAACATTTGCAGCCCGATGAAAAGGCTGAAGTAATAAAGTTACTTCGGTCGTATGTCGATTGTTTCGCATGGGAGTATAGCGAGATGCCAGGGCTAAGCCGCGAGCTCATAGAGCATCGGCTGCCCATCAAGTCTAGATTCAGGCCTTATAAGCAGCCCCCCGCCACTTTAATTCGCCCGTCTATGACCGAGTTAAAGAAGAAGTGGAGCGACTACTCAAAGCTGAATTAATTAGGCCGTGCAGGTATGCAGAATGGGTTGCTAACTTTGTGCTTGTAAAGAAGAAAGGGAGAGGCAAGATACGGGTATGCATTGATTTTAGGGATCTTAACAGAGCCACTCCAAAAGATGAGTATCCAATGCCGATAGCCGACATGCTGATCAAGGATGCTTCAGGGCACAAGGTACTAAGTTTTCTTGATGGCAATGCTGGTTATAATCAAATCTTTATGGCCGAAGAGGACGTCTACAAGACTGCCTTTCGATGCCCTAGTTTTGTCAGTTTGTTCGAATGGGTTGTCATGACTTTTGGTTTGAAAAATGCTGGTGCCACGTCGTCATGAACTTAATCTTTCATGACTTGCTAGGGGTTATGTTAGAAGTTTACATTGACGATGTCGTGGTTAAATCGGATGCCATGGGAAACCATTTAGCCGATTTGAAAGTTGCTTTTGATAGAATGCGGCAGTATGGGTTGAAAATGAACCCACTCAAGTGTGCTTTCGGTGTGTCGGCGGGTAAGTTCTTAGGTTTCATGATTCACGAGAGGGGCATCGAAATTGATCCTAAGAGACTTGAGAAGATTAGAAATGTTGCAGCGCCGACATGCAAAAAGGATGTGCAAAAGTTGCTAGGCAAGTTGAACTATTTGCGTCGCTTTATATCCAACTTGTCTGGCAAGATTGATGCATTTGTCCCCATACTCTAGCTAAAGAATGAGGCCGAGTTCACTTGGGGGGCAAGCCAACATAGTGCTTTCGAAAGGATCAAAGAGTGCTTGTCGTCACCACCGGTTGTAAGAGCACCTAAAGCTGGGATTCCGTTTCAGTTGTATGTCGCCACTGAAGATGGCGTGATTGGAGCCGTGCTGACCCAGGTGGTAGAGGGGATGGAGTACATCATCACATTCTTGAGCCGCCACCTACTGGACGCTGAAACTAGGTACGCGTTTGTGGAGCGATTATGTTTATCACTTTATTACACATGCACCAAGTTACGCCACTATCCTCTCCCACTACATGTGTTGATGTTATAAACCTTTCCAATGCCGCTGGTTTCATCTCAAAATTCGTTCTAGATCAATGGAAATCATCAAAACAAGATAGAGTCCAAAATTTGTCAGCATGCAGTTTTCTGCGTTATTGGGCCTTTGGGCCGTGTATCCAGTTGAGCCCATTGGGTGCATCCCAAACTACCATATAAGGTGTTTTACAGCCATCTAGGGTTTTTGGGTTTAGTTTACCTATTGCTTTGATAGCTGTCGCTTTGTCGGATTTGTAAGTGAACCCCAACTCGCAGATTCCAATAGAATTTCAATTCGATTGTGTTTTCTGCGTTCTTGCTTGTGTTCTTTGATTCGCAGGCAAGGATTAGCCTTCTTGGTGAGGTCAATTAGGTTGTTCTTGGTTGATAACCAATTAAGCAGTGGTGTAGCGATTGCAAGGGACGATCTCATGGATCGGAAGCCGAATCATCAACGTCGAGTTCTCCACAAATCATTGTTTATCCCCCACTTGACGGAAGATCGGACACCCCCTCCTCCATCAAGTGGTATCAGAGCTTGGTTTACCATCAGTTTCATGTATATTAGATTATATTTATTTCATATTCATCCCATAGTGCACAAAAAAGCAAACAAAAAAATTTTAGTCGTAGGTTTTCCCCAATCCAAGACCATCCCTAGCATTTGCACGTTTTGGTTTCACAGTCCGTAGTATTGAGTTTGTGTCCTTGGTCAAGTCCGGTTGCTGATTAGTATTGTGATCCCTTTTTCTAAATCCCTTATACTAGCCACCACCCATTCAATCCCCTTTGATTTGCAATTCGCATCGGAACTAGAACCTCAAAACCCTGATTCATACTGCTTCTGATAAAACAATTATATCTTTTGCATACGGACTCCGAATAAGGCAAATAAATACATTTTCGAAATCTATAGAAAAAGTTAGATCTAAGTATTCCTAGATAGCTAGGTTGGCCAATTTTAGTTTTTCCAAATTCGGCCGAAAAGATCGAATTTTCTAGCCCCGAAGTTTCTTGCGCAGATTTTTCATCTCATCTTTATTTATCTACATAGCACTTCTTTGCAGCAAAATTATATCACATCTTATTGGTTTGTCTTCTTTGTGCTCCTAGTAAAAAAAGAAGTGTGAAAAAAGAGTTCAAAAAAAGAGTTCAAAAATATGGAAAAAAGAAGAATATCGAAAAAAAGGAGGATCACTTAGGGATAAGCTTGGAAGATATTAGTTTTGTGTGGTGCTGCTTTCGGTACTATTTTGTGTTGATTTTATCAATCTATTAGCCATCCTTTGAGCCTCAACCACTCTCTCATTTAAGCCTTATTGTCATAGGGATCACATTCAGATCAGCAATTAGTACAAGTACTCTCGACATTTATTTAATATTACTATGTGTTTCTAAATCGTGTTCCACCATATAGATTACTCTTATTTAACCGCCTAGACTCCATATATATACTTCTGATCAGTGTAGATTGAGTCTTTGCAATCATATACCACTCTCTTTGGAAGTCACCAACTAGTCAAGAATTGTGCCACGACCAAGATTCTGCAATCAACTGCCCAGCGATGATAAGAACCTTGTAAGATTGGGGTAAGATGCTTGAGTGTGAGCGAGAACACCTTCCACTACCTAATAGTTGATAGGGCTAATATATTTTCCAAGTGTTTTTCCTTTTCTACTAACCATGGCAGGTATGGAAGGTGCGACAAATCATAATCATGCTAACAATGTTTCTTCTATCAAAAGTAACATTACCATCCAATCTTTTTATGGTGAATATGATGCTAAAGAATATCTAGATTGGGAGATGACCGTAGAGCATAAATTTAACTTATATCTAGTTCCTGAAAAACATAGAGTTAAACAAGCAATTGGTATGTTTAAAAATCATTCTTTAATCTGGTGGGAAGATATAAGTGAACTTCATTTACAACCTGATACATGGGGTCATTTAAAAAAGAGATATGCGTTGTAAATTTGTCTCTCCTTATAATCGTGAATTGTGTAAGAAATTACAATGCTTAGTTCTAGGTAACATGTCTGTGAGAGAGTATTATGCTGAGCTTTGAGAGAGCATGACCTGTTGTGGTGTTGTGGAGCACTCGGAGGACACGATGTGGCTCTTCTATGATGGATTGAGGCATGAGAATCAAGATTTCGTTTATT
Source organism: Zizania palustris (assembly GCA_019279435.1). NCBI lineage: Eukaryota > Viridiplantae > Streptophyta > Magnoliopsida > Poales > Poaceae > Zizania > Zizania palustris. Next base: position 72,780,071 of record JAAALK010000289.1, on the reverse strand, counting down.
ATAAAGAATTTAGTACTCTTAGTCATTTGTTCCATCTTGCCATCATTGCAGAGAAAGAATTGCAGGAACGACAATACAATTTAAGAGACTCCTATCCACCATGAGTGATGAGCACACCGACACTAACCAAGCCTTTCTCTTCTTCAAGTGTTCGTCATGCACTTGCACATGTACCTACACCAACATCAACAAGCATATGGCCTTCCATCTCTACACGAGTTGAGGTGTCAGGTAAAAAGTGCTTACAGGTACCCGTTGAGGTTGCTTCATCAGCTGAAATAATAGAACACCCTTTGCAATTTGCTAATGATGCACTTCACTGTGATAGGACTAATAACTATACTATTGTGCATGAGTATGTGAAATCTACTTTGTTACTTTCAACTTCTGATGAAAGTGTTAAAGATGATATCGATACGACAACTAATGAGAGCAAACAACTTGATATTAGATCTGAAATTCAACATGAAATCAAATTAAAAGATTCTTCTATCCTTGCACATAAAACTGATCAAACTGAAATTCATAGTCAAGATGTGTGCTATGTTGTGATTTGTGAAACTTCTTATTATTCTGTTACTAATATAGTTTATACTTTGCCCCCGGTTATCACTAAATATTTATCTCATATTGAGCTACATAAGTGTAAATTTTATATGGCTCCCGAGTTTTTATCTTCTGTTGAATTACATAACTATAAACTTGTCTTGCCTCCCAAGTTTTGGTATAGTTCCATATTTAACGTTGCAGAATTGAAACCAACCATGGGAGTAAAAGATGAGTATGAGTCGAGGACGACTCTATTTCAAGAGGGGGAGAATGATGAGAACATCACCAATTTGGATATGATCATGGTTGTGAGGAAGACTTGGTATGACCCGAAGATAAAACTTAATGAACTTAAATCGGGTCATTTAGTACTGTGAAGCATTATTGCTCCGAGGAAATTAGGAAATAAATGGGAAGGACCATATATCATCCTTCATTCAGGACGCCCTAGATCTTTTAAATTAGCTAATTTAGAAGGTGTAGAATTAAAGCATGCATGGAATGCGGAGCACCTTAAGCGATACTTCACAGATGGGCTCCTTGTAATCATTTGTAAATGCTTTCTAAATGAGTAAAGCTTATGGTTCAAATAATGCATGCTTCTCAAGATGATTCCTACTCCTAGTGGACACACTAGGGGGACGGAGCAGATTACGTACGGAGGTAAGTATTATTCATTCGAACCTAATTTATGGACTTCGAGCCACTAGCTCAAAGCATCCGTCAAGGTGGGAGAGTACCATGAAAAGCGGATTCCAAGCCACTGGCTTGAAAGCATCTGCAAAAAGAGTCCAAATAGACCAAATGATATGGATTCCGAGCAATTAGCTTGAAAGCATCCGTAAAAAGAGTCGAAGGAGACCATAAAAGCGGATTCCAAGCCACCGACATGAAAGCATCCGTAAAAAGAGTCCAAAGATTCCAAATGATACGGACTCCGAGCAATCAGCTTGAAAGCATCCGTAAAAAGACTCCAAAGTGACCATTATAATCTGATCCTAATACATCCAAAAAAGAGTCCAAAGTGACCACATCCAAAAAAGTGTACTAAGCTACCATTTTCGGACTCTGAACCAATGGGGTCGAAGAAATCTACAAGGTCCCTAGCGACCATCTATTCAAATTTCAGACTATGAGTCCTTAATTTCTTTTCAATATAATCAGGGGCTCCGAGCCTCTGAAAATAAAAGTTATTGAAATTGTACTCTTAGCTACCATTACAATCGTTGTGCGTAACCACCTTCTCTAGAAAATCGAAGGTGCTTACCCTCAAAGTGGGGCTAGGATATAATGAGACAGTTTCGAAGAATTTTAGTGTATATTACTCAATAAATTTTATTACACTAAGAAAAACTAGTGTATAAGCCAAGGAGGAAGCAGAGACCCCTTCGATCCCTAGAACTAGATTAAGAGTTGGCTCGGCTTCGAAGGCGACTCGTCCCGGAGCCTGGAGTCTTCAGAACTTTACGTTTAACTCATTTCCCCTTCTTCGAAGCTCTGAATTCTCTTAGTTCTTGCTGAAGCTCGGCCCAGGTCCGAAGTTGTTCGGGGCTACTCTTCGCTTGCTCCTCGCCAGACCACTCTTCTTCGGACCAATCAATGTCCTCCGAAGATGAAGACGTTATATTAACAACTTCATCAGACTAATCAATGTCCTCCAAAGATGAAGACGCTATATTAACAACTTCTTCCCCCTTCTCCTCCTTAATGTAGGCTAATACTTCTTTACATATAACAGGTATAACCTCTCCATGGCTCCCCTGAGGAATTGAAAATCGGCGACGCCAATGAGGCCTTAAGGCTTCGAAGGTAGCCCACTGTTGACGGAGCTCTTCGTTAACCTCTAATACTTCAAGCTCATCCAAAAAAGTTCAGAAAGCCAAAAAACATTTCCAAATAAGTTTTTTTCATTCAAAAGAATACAAGAACATAAGTTTTTACATAAGCGAAACCCTAAGGAGAACTAAACCTTCTGTTCCGAAGGGGGCTTGCTGCTCGAAGCCTTCGTCCGTGCTTTCTTTTGACGGAGGCCTTCGTCGATCCACGCCTTCACGACTGACCGACCTTCAACTCTCCAAGATGGTTGAAAAGCCTCCCAAGCTGTGACCACGTAAGGCGAAGGGGTCAACAGACGGTCACCGCCAAAGCTAGCATGGGCTGCTCCGGGCTCTGGCGAAACAGACAATCCGATGTCTTCGTAGTAGCAAAGCACTCCGAGAGCGGCTACTTGGCCGGAGATCTCTCCATACCGAGTACCCACAGTCTTCATTGTCTTCGCTGCTGCTTGGATCATCTTCATCTTTTGCAGTAGGGAGTCATTGGTACACGGCGAGGAGGCGCATGAAGTACCAAAGTATTCTAGAGCACCCCTGAGGGCGTCCATGGTCTCGAAGGTCGTACTCTCACACTTTATCTTCTCTACGTCCAATGCCTTATTTGATTTAGTCAGTTCACGGGTTAAAGAGGAGAGCTTGGCTATTTCCATCATTAGGACAGTTTTTTGTCCGAGCAACTTCCTCGCCTCTTCAGCCAAACCTTGCTGCTCTTCTGGGAGCTTGACAAGTTCAGCTCCCGAAGCTGTCTGCTCTTTTCGAAGCCTTTCCACTTCGGCCTAGAGTACAACCCACTCAGCCTTTAGCTCCTCCTTCATAGTTTCAAGCCTGGCTTTAGCGCTCCGCTCTGCCAAAGCCATCTCTTCCAAGCTCGAAGCTCGGTTCTCGGAGTCAGTAAGACTCCCTTGAAGAGTTGTCACCTTTTCTTTGAGCCGATTGCATTCTCGCTCATTCGATACAACTGCATCTCGAGCTAGAACGATATGTTCCAAAGGAAGAGGAGCAATGTAAGTAAATTATGCATATACATGTTTAGATCAAACTAATTTTTGCAGGTGCTTCGTACCTAGTAAGCCGCCCGTTCGAGAGCAGCATCACGCTCCAACCCTTTGGCCTCTCCAAGGATGGAGACCAAGTCAGTCTCCCACCCTCATGACTAGCTCGAGCGAGAGGCTCTAGCAAAGTCCGAAGCCCTGTCCTCCATTCAAGGAAGGGGGCCAGGAGAGGGAGCCTTGACAAGGCACTCCAATCATCATCGCTAGGAGAAGGACCAGAGCGCAATGCAACATCCTCGGAGGACTCTATTGATTGGCCTCCAACTATTGACTCCGGCGGAGTCCACCCTAGAACGGGAGCAGGTAGGGGCCAACTTTTGCCTTTACCCTTTCCAGACCCTGTCACCTCCTTCGGAGCTACCTCCAAAATTGAAGCCACCTCCTCTGCTGACCCGATGATGGCACTGAAGCTGCCACAGGCTTTGGAACTACTTCAGTAACGTAAGCCACCTCCACTAGAGCCGATCATATAAAACCAAAGATGTATATGATGTTATTTAATTGATGCATGTTAAAAAAGAAAGAATGTATTCAACTGAATCTTACCTCTGGCATCTTGTTGCCGGATGAGCACCAGACTGCTCGGAGGCTTGAACATCTAACCAAAGTCCTCGGCTCCCATTCGAGACCCTTCGTCCTCAGCAAGAAGGGCCTTGAACTCCTCCTCCATTGTCTTGTCTATGTCTTCTTCATCTTCGGATTGCTCCGACGACGAGACATGAGACTTCAAAGGAGTAAGGGCCTTCGCCTTACGGACCACCCTCTTCACAAGAGTCTTGACCAGACCCGAATACCTGGCCTCTACCTTCCTCTTCTTCGGAGCCTGGTCCAAGGCGGACAAGTCTGGAAGGGTTGGGGGTTCAACTCCGAGCACGCTCCATACCCGGTTGAATCGCTCGCAAGTTCCAACAAACTTCACCCTCCGCTCCTTTTCAATAGGCGTAGGGGCTCCGAGGACCTTCTCCACATCCCGAACGATTTGTTCTATAGTCAAAGTTATGCGCGGAGCTGAAAGATAAGATATCATTTGATTAAGTAATTTCTGTAAAATCAATATTGTGTGCAAAACACTTTGGTGCTGGACATATGGAAAGCTTACCTACAGAGCTTGAAGGGATCTCCCGAAGTCCCCCCTCCGGGTTTTCCTCGAAATTGAATGGCCAAGTGGCCATCAGAGGAGGGATTCAAAGTCCTATGAACTCCTCCACTAGTCGTGCATGCTCATGCTACGACTCACAAAGTGCAATAACCCGAGGCGGACCTGAAGCTGGCTTCGGTCCGGTTGGACCTCTGCCTCCCTCCGGTAGAAGATATCTTCCAAAGGCCCCGCCAAGGCACAGTCCGTCCCTACCTCAGCATAGAACCAGCGAAGAATCTAGTTGGAGTACCATTTGTCGTTGATGTCCTTCATTGGGAACCGGTCTTAGAACTCATCGCAGAGTTGGAAGTTGATGCTCTCGAAGGCAACCACCATCTTCTCCCCTCCGAGTCTGGTGAAGGTCTTTGGTTGGCACGAAGCTTTATGGAGGGCAGCGAAGATCTCCGCTCTCGTAGCGCATCCTTCAGCCCACATCACCCATTCGAAGATGGCCAAGTGAGCTATCGCATTGGGGGAAAGTTGGGGAAAAGTGACATGGAACAGTCAGAATACCTCAGAGAGGAAATCCACCGCTAGAAGTCCCAATCCAGCTTCGAAGAACTCCTCGAACATCACCACCTCTCCTGCGCGAGGTGCCGGGATCACCTCCTTCCCAGCCTGACGAACTTTTACTCCGGGCCACATCTTCCTGATGATTGCCACATAAATCGACTTCTTAGAGCATGACGACGCCCCAATCTATACGATTGATCTGTATACTTGGTAGACGCGGGACAGAGTTTCTGGACACCAGTTGGGCGAGGATTATCTATGGCCCTACCACCGCAACCACTGCCATCGCTTGCTGCTGGGCCAAGCTTGAAGCAGGAACGAGAACTTTGTCGCTTGTCTTCAACATCGAAGGAAAATATTTTTTGAGATGATGAGCTCGTGAATAAGAAAGGTGAAATGTGAAAACAGTCGGTAAAGTATCCGAGTCTTACTTTTACTTTCCTATTTATAGAGAGAGGATTCCTCGTATTATACGTTACAGTGCGCCATTTGATTGCCCTATTACATCTTCGATGCCATCATAACTTGCAGAAACATTTCATGAAAAGTTACAACCTGCGGAAATGAAACGACCTTTAGCTTCTTTAGAGAGTAACGACTCTATTTCTGAGTCTAACGGCTCCGGAGTCTAACGGGCCTGAAGACTAACAACTATATTAGCTCCGCAAGAGATCTATCTCTGAAGCCCTGTTCGTGAATGTTTCTGCACAAAAGTTGATCCGAAGACCCTCAACTTCCGAATGGTTCTAAGGATGGTAAAGTTTTTCAAGTTCCTTTATAAATTCTAAGCATGAAATTATTTCTTGCGTATACTGCCTCTTCATTGCATAGTCAATTTAGAGAGAAGTATTCGAGGGGCTACTATTGGGGGAAAATATTTCATCCTCCAAGAGTCAAGGACACTTCCATGTCAATACAAGCAGAAGAAACAAAGTCAGAAACTTTGGTATCCAAAGATGCTAAAAGCATCAAGGCTCCTTCGTATTCGGAGCCCTAAACAACAGAGATCTCCATCTAGGCTTCGACGTAGTGGAGCCTCCTGAAGCCTCTTCACCCGAAGGGGGTTGCCAGCAAGGATAGAAGATTTATCTTCTCACTAATTAGACTAATCTTTTACTCTTTTACCCCTATGAAGATTATTAAACAATATCTTCTTAGTCATTGTAATTAGAGGGTAAAGAAGTATTTTCCCCATGTATTCAGTCTATAAATACCCCTCTTCACTCTGTAAAGGGTATCGAATACTCCGATATTCAATACACACTTCGAACTATCTCATGCTATTATCCATCTCGGAGGCTTGGAATAGTTTACTCAAACAAACACTTTGTTGGTCAAACATATAGTTTCCTAAACCTGTTAGCGTAATCTTTTATGCCAACAACGTGGTCTAACATCATGTGGAGCATGATGTACACCACGATGAGCATGGTCTCTCATGTAACCATGGGGAGCCTCAAAATCAGAATGAAAGCGATAATCAAACTCATGCATACCTAAAGATGGGTAATACATGTCCTGAAAGTTCATCGCCTGAGCACGTCTTTCATCCTTGATACGGCGATAACAAAACCCAACAAAATGACCTACTCAGTGACAATAGGAGAAATGATACACTTTCTTGGGAGTAGATGCATAGGTTTCAAGTGCAAATTTTGTAGATTTCTGGGTTTCTGTTTAGGATCTATCTGTGGTCGTGGTATGATTTTCTTTGTAGGTTGGGTAGGATTCTTGGCTTTTTGAGTGGTGTCTAACTGGGTTCTCTCCTTCTCAATGGTAGTAGGTGGAGTGAACACAATTTTTCTCGTAGTGTTTTGTGTGGTTCTCTCATAACCCAACCCTAGAGCTAACCCTACCCTGTCAGCACACATTTTTGTTTTAGCAAAAAGCAAATCCATTTTACCCTTCCCTTCGGTACATTTATCTACCATGGAAAGAAGATAATCATTTTCACACTTGAGTTTTTCGACTTGCTATCTAGCAAAGTTGAGTTGACCCTTAAGGGTGATGTAGGTGGAACAACTCGTCTGCACATTCTTAGAACATTAAGCACTCTCCAATCTATTCATAAGTTCATCAACATGCTTATCCCTCAATTTAATGCTTTCAATGAGTAAAGGACAGTTCATGCATTTATTGATGACAACAGGACTAGACTACACCTACAAAATCTTCTTCTGAGCAATTTCAAGTTTTTCAATAATTTGAGCATGAACCAGATGCAACTGAACAAGTTCACTCATTACGACAAGACAAGTCTCACATTTAGCATTTTCAGACTTAGATTTTAGTATGATAAGTTCAGTGGAAATAGATTCTAGCCTGAATTTTAGTTCCTTTCATTCTTTAGCAGCTTGTTTAAGTAATCTATCCTGAGAGATAATGTAACACCCCAAATTTTCAAAGAAATAAAAATATCGTTTAATATATTTTTCCTAGAATTATTTATTTTGGAAATGCCTTTAATGCCCTCCTTAGCCTTCTTGAACTAGAACATAGATGAAATGACCAAACCTGGTGCTAGAAAATTTTGTATATGATCCCAAGGCCAAGATATATTTTTGAGAATTTTTACAAATTTTTATCAACCTTGGAAGTAGCCCAAATATTTTAATCCAATTTCTGTAATTATTTTTAATTAGAAAACCTTTTAAACAGTAACGGGCCCTCTCCCTCCCTTTCTCTCTCTCCCGGCTGGCCCAGCCCGTTACCCCGTGCGCCTCGGACTGACACCCGGGTCCCGCTTGTCAGCGAGCCCCTCTTCCCTCGCGCGCGCGCCCGACTGCCTGGCCCCACCCGTCAGTCGCCTCGCCCACTCGCTCGCGCCCGCTGCCCGGTGGCCCCCACCTGTCGGATCCGTCTTCCCCGCCAGATCCGCCCCCAATTCCCCCCCCCCTCACCGGCCGACACCATAACGTGCCTCGGATCCATTGCTCCCGACCCCCTCCCCTCAAATTGAGCCCGCCATTACAACCCCCGGTCCACGGCAACCGTTTCCCCCATTAAAATCCGACTGATTCACATCCAGGTTCGATGAATCGAGTACAACTAGAGCTCGTCGGCGTTTACACGCGTTTACTCTCAGCCACCATCAATTGCGCCCCCTCTGCCCCCACCGATGGCCCTATTTAAACCGCCTGGCCATCCGCGTTATACCCATACGCCCACTCACTGCGAGAACGAACAGAGCACTCACACTCCGGTTTTTAGCGCACCACCGTCGCCCGCACTCCAGCCACCGCTCGCCGTCGCCGGAGTCCTTCTCCATCCATGCCGACCGCACCTCCGTGACCACCAAGACCACACCGACCTCGGCCACCACTCCGTCGTCGATGAACCCCGCCGGAACCACACCGCCGACGATAACCCGAACGTCTTCGTCGCCTCCACTCGTCACCGGCCACGCTCTGTCGACCGTTCACCCCGCCAACGGTACCCTCGTGATCCCCGTAGTGTCCTCTTTCCATTTTAGGCTTTAGATATGACCGCCGTCACTCGTCGTGGCCTCTGGCCCACTCGCCGTCGCCGGAGAAGACGACTGGCACGGGTCGAGTACCCGTGCCGTGTCGGATTTGATCCTGGCCGTTCGATTTGGATCTAACGGTACCGATTAAATCCCATGTGTGGTTTAATCTGCGACGTCAGATCTGAGTGAAGGGGTATGTTTTAATCTCGTGCGTCCCTTAGTTTTAAAAACCAATGTTTAATCTGAGCCATTCATTGCGTACCGGTTCGATGTTTTAATATCAGCCGTCCGCGTTATTTTAACTCCCCCGCCTCGCCCTCGCGCGTTGGATCTAGATCCAACGGTCCAGAACGATCCGGCGCATGCACACAGTGCGCGGGTTCACCGTTGGCCTGGCTCACCGTGGACCCGAGGCTATTTTCAATTTAAATTAAATTCCAGAAATGCTTTTAAACTTCTAAAATTCATGTCTAGCACATTTTAACTTAAAAAATTACCATTTCAATTTCAGAAAATTTGTAATATTATTCTCTACATGTTCATACAATAAAAATAGTATGTTTACTTTGGACATTTCATGTTTATTTAATAAAGTATTCAAATGCCCTTAGGGTAAAATGCAAATTCAATTATTTAAATTTCAGTAAAGTTTATATTTATTCATTTCCTGTTAATATAATGAAACCACTAAGTTTTCTCTGAACCTTTCATTTTAAATTAATTAGAAAACTTAAAATGAGATTATTCACAATTTAAATCCCTTATATAAAGGACAAGATTCCATTTCAGTTCATTTTAAATTATTTATAAAATAAGTTTCAGAAACTAAGCAACTTGGTGGCCATCCTATAGATTCTATGCTCCAGCTTGTTAGGATCCATAGAAGAGTCTAAGGACTTTAAAAGAACAGATTTCTGGCCTCCGGGTTCAAAGCATCTATAAAAGAGTCGTAGGTGACCAAGCAATAAGGTTTCAAGGCTCCAGCCCAATGAAACACTTTTAAAGTCCTAAGCGACTGTTATTGGAGCTTACAAGTGTAAACTTAGCTCCGAAACTTATAAATATCATAATATGAATGTACAGTTCGAAGAACTCTATGAAAGAGTGAAGTATGATTACCAAGTGTTGTGCGAAGCATCAGGTTGTTATATCAATCATTGTGTATGATGGACCCTATCGTAACGCGTACGGTCCCCCACCCACAAGGAGGGGCAGGGGAGTAAGGAACAGTCAAGAGATGCTTCCAAAACAAATCATATTAATTGGATAATCATATTGTATTACATCAAGAGAAATTTTCGTCTAAGCCTAGATAAAAGCGGAGACCCCTCCGACTTCTAGGGCTATTTCTAAGACCACCTCGGTCTTCGGAACCCAGAGTCTTCAAAATTTTCCTCTTGGTCCTAGTGCTTTTCTTCTTCGAAGCTCACAGTTTTTTCTACTCCTCTTGAAGTTCAGCCCAAGACAGAAGTCTTTCGGAGCTCGCCTCTGCTGGGTCTTCAGCTTGGTACTTTGAGTCAGACCAATCTACATATTCGGTAGGGCATTGGTAGGGCCTTAAGCCTTCGAGGATAGACCTCTGCTGGTGGAGCCCTTCGCTAGACTCCAGTACTTCAAAGTCGAGTTCCGAAGTGCATAGCAAAACCTAAGAATAAACATCCAAAAAAAGACTCCTCTTTTATAAACTTTTCATTCATTAATATAAAGGGCTTTACAACATTTCTTGTACATGCTTAAGCGCCCTATGAAGCTAAACCTACGGGTCAGCTAGCGGAGCAAGCGGGGTCAGAGCCAGCGAAGTCGGAGCTGGAGGCTTTGTTTGAGCTTGCTTCTGTCGGCGAGCCTCATCGAACCAAGCTTTTGCTGCAGCTTTGTGGTCCGTTTTCCAGATTGCCCGGAAAGCTTCCCAAGCAGAGGCTACATCTAGAGAAGGACGCAGCAAGTCTTCATCGGTGAAGCCTGTAGGCATAGAACCCCCTACCGGAGCAATAGAAATCCCAAGGGCTTCGACATGATGAAGGACTCCAATTCTGGCTACCTGCTCGGAGATCTCTCCGTAGCGAATCCCGGAGCCCTTCATCAACTTCATTACCGCTTGGATCATCTTCAGCTTCCACTCGAGGGGCTCACTCGCCGAAGCTGAAGACGAAGGGCACATCATGCCAAAATATTCCAGGGTACACCGGAGGGTGTACATGGTCTGTTCAGCAATGGCGGTGTGCTTCATTTCCGCCGCCTCCAGCTCAGAAGCAGAAGCAAAAACTTCGGCTATTCTTGATAGTAGAGTGCTCTTCTGGGCCAGCGCATGTTCGACCAAGTCTTAGAGCTCCACAAGATGTGCGCTGGAATCTGCTACTGCTTGCCGAAGCTTCTCGACCTCCGCCCTAAGCACCACATGCTCGGCTTCGATCGCTTGGACCGAAGCCTTGAGTGCAGTGTTGTTCTGTTGCTCAGCCCGGAGTGCTTCGTAGGTGATGGCCCTGGCCCTCCGCTCCTCAAGGAGATCCTCCTCCAGTTGCAGTGTTTTGTCCTCGAAGCCTTTGAGGGCGGACTAGACAGTGGTAACCTTCGTCTTGAGCCAATTAGCTTCGAGCTCATTAGAAGTCGCTACCACTATAGCAAGGACGAATTGCTGTAAAAAAGAAAAGTGAGTACAAAGTAATTTCATTAATTAAAATACACTTGTTGTATGTTGCATACATAAAGGGCAGGCCTTTCGAGGGCCAAATCGAGCTCTGGTGCTCTACCTCTTTGCCTTTATCTGACAAGGGTTCCAGAAGCGTTCAGAGCCCTGTCCATTGCTCTAAGAACGGAGCCAACAGAGGAAGCCAGGACAGGGCTCGACGGTCATCTACTGCAGCCTCCACTATAGGAAGGACGAATTGCTGTAAAAAAGAAAAGTGAGTACAAAGTAATTTCATTAATTAAAATACACTTGTTGTATGTTGCATACATAAAGGGCAGGCCTTTCGAGGGCCAAATCGAGCTCTGGTGCTCTACCTCTTTGCCTTTATCTGACAAGGGTTCCAGAAGCGTTCAGAGCCCTGTCCATTGCTCTAAGAACGGAGCCAACAGAGGAAGCCAGGATAGGGCTCGACGGTCATCTACTGCAGCCTCCTCCTCCGAGTTGCTCGCCGAAGGATCATTGGAGGAGGGCGTCACTGTCAAAGCAGGGAGGGGGACGAAGCTCATCATACTCTTGCCCCTCCTTGGCACAAAAGTTGGAGCTGGTACTTCGGCTGGAGTAGATCCTCCTTCAATCGTTGCCCCTCGGTCGGAATTAGTTCGCCCGAGATGGCTTCGGTCATCGGAGCCACTGCACCAGCCGGAGCCTCAACTCTGAGTGAAGCCGGAGATCCACCGGTTGTCGGAGCCATGCCTCTTCTCGACGCACCTACAAAAGCTAAGGTATTCATTCAATATTTGTTGTGTGGTAATTGTTGCAAGAATTTCAAAGGCAAAAGCTTCGAGGTATACCTTCGTCCACTCCTTGGGGGAGAATTTTGGGGTCCTCCATAACTTCATACATCTGAAGATATTCTTCGAGGTCATCCCCCAAAGTTTGCTCTGGTGTAGTCGCTACCGATGTCCCAACCTCTGGCACTACTACGCCGACCAGGGGTGAGTTAGGAATTGCTAACCCAAGTTCTGAGCCGGTTACGGAAGGCTCGGAGGAGTGTGCTGCATCAGTGCAGCTTCCCGAGGGGGTCTCCGGCTACGGCTGGAGACTCGTCCTCGCTATCTTGCATAAGGTAGTCTTCAAGTTCCTTCCCCATCTAGACGTTGGAATCCTTTTCTTCTGAGCCCTCCGAAGAGGAATTCTGAATGTCCAAAGAGGAAGGCGAAGACACCGGAGATGCTTGAGGAGGATGCTTCACTATCTTCCTCCCCTTCTTGATGGGGGTCTTGGCACCTCTTTTGATGGTTCGGCGGTGGCTTTCCTTTTCTGGGGGGCCACTCCTGTTGAGTTGAAGTCTGTCAGAGGAGGAGGCTCCATCCCAAGAGCACTCCACACCCTGTTGAAGCGCTCCTAGCTTCCCACCAGCTCCACCCTTCACTGCTTCTCCACCACTGTAGGCGCTCTGAGCACCCGTTCATTGGCTCTGGCAATCTGTTCTGGAGCTAGCGCCAAAGGAGCCGCTGAAAAGAGGTAGCATTCCATTAAGTATGTTATCTGGTTTCTAATGTGTTAATAAAGAAAATGCGAAGACTTACCTAGGCTTCGAAGCTCCACCTCTGAAGCATTTTGAAATGCAATCGGCCAATCAGCTCCGAGAGGAGGGATCCGGAGGGCGATAAATTCCTCCACTAGATCCCGCATGCTCATACGGCTGGCTATCGAAGAAAGTAACCCAAGCCGCATTGAAAGCAAGCTTGGGTTCGGAGTAACATCGGCTTCCATCTGGTACCAAATTTCTTGAAGGGGCCCTATGATACTTGAATCCTCTCCGACTTCAGCGTAGAACCACCGGAGGATCCAGTTGGTGTACCACCGATTGTTGATGGCCTTCGCTAGGAAATGCTGTGCGTACTCCTTCCAAAATTGAAGTTAACACTTCCGAACGCCTTTAACACCTTGGTGTCTTAGGGTCTGTCTTGTGGCTTCGGCTGGCATGAGGCTTCGTGAGTGGCGGCGAAGACCTCTGATCTCCCTTCACATCCTTCTTCCCAAAGGGCCCATTCGAAGATGGCCAGTCTTGCTATAGCGTTGGGGGACAACTGCGGCAAGGTAATGTGGAACATGTCCAGTACCTCTACCAGGAAGTTGATCGTAGGAATTCCTAGTCCGGCTTCAAAGAAAGCCTCGAAGACCACCACTTCTCCGCTCTGTGGCTTCGGGGTCATCTATATTCCAGGGACTCGAGTACTCATGCTAGGGCCAAACGTCCCATTTACTTCTTCTTCGATGGAGTCTGCTGTACTCGCCGATTGCCCAAGGATGAAGCTCTGCGGCAATGGCTTCTTGGACGGTGGGCGGAGCTCCCGAGGGTTCTTTGGCCAAGAACTCCATAGAGCTCTCGCCATGGCTGCCGCTGCTGATGCCGCCCATGCTTGCCTCTGCGCCAGAGTTCCCGCTGTGGTTGACACCGTCACGCTGGTCCTCTCCATTGGTTGGTTGCTCAGGAGGTTTGGGAAAGTTAGGAGGTTGAAGAAAGGGAGTTTACAAGGAAAGCTCTCTAAAAAAATCTGATGAGCTTCGGTTCCCCTTTTTATAGCCTTTCCGTTAGTTACTGCATTACGAACATGCGTTCACATTGTAGGCTCGGTTTGGGACAAAAGGGTGGAAAAGGTATGAACCTGTGGTAAAGTTTTGTCCATTACTTTTTCTGGGAGCCTGACGGCTACTTGAAGGGTAACGGCTCAAAATTAACGACTCTTCACGATGCTTCGCCTCTGCAACGGCTCATTTCCCTGTGATGCGTTCACACGGGAGTCCATGTTCGAAGCTTCCGTCAGACATACTTCGATGTCGAAGACACTTCGAATAGTTGTAATACCTTTAAATTTTTCTAAGTCCCTAAATATGAAAATATTTCATGCGTACACTGCTCTCCTGCTACATAGGTTAAATTGGAGAAGCATATTCGAGGGGCTATTGTTGGGGGGAAATTCTTCATCCCTAGGGCTTTAAGATCAAAAAACAAAGACAATTCATCAGCATCGAAATAGAGGTTCGTCTCCAAGTTGATGAAGTTTCTGAGCCGAAGGGTACTTCGAATCCTAGTTCGAAGGTATCCTTCGAAGGCTCTGTCTCTACAGTGGGAAACACAAGACTGACGAGACGTCTGCCTTATCTATCCTCTTTGGATAGATTTTACTATTTTGGCCCTATTCAGGGTACCGAATAGTTTCCACTATGTCAGTTGTAATTGAGGGGTAAAAAGGTCTTTTCCTTAGAGTTTTTACCTATAAATATCGCCCTTCTCACCATGTAATAGGCATCGAATACTCAAATATTCAATACACAACTTTGAACTACTTAGAGCTATTATCCTATTCGAAGTATAAAGCTAGTTCATTTCACAAACTCATTGTTTGTTAGTTCTTAATCTTAGAGAACATGTTAGCATAATCCTTTACACCAACAGCGACCATTTACCAAACTTGGGACTCTTAGTGCCTAAGGGTAAAATCGTCTTCCATAACAAGTCACCTACTTGAAATGATTTTGGTTTAACCTTCTTATTTTAGGCTTTAGCTACTCTCCTCTTGTCTATTTCTATGGCTTCTAAAGCCCTCAATCTCTTATAGGTCACTTCTTCTAGATTGTCTTTCAAAAGAGTTTCATACTCGTCGACCGATATGCCATCTTGCTTTAACACTCTTAGACATCAAAGATCTACTTCTACAGGTAGAACGACTTCTTGTCCATACACCAACTCATATGGAATAACTTTGGTAGCACTGTGCTTCGCAATTCTACAAGCCCATAACGCCTCGGAGAGCACTTCATGCCACCTTTTAGGGAATTCTTCAATTTTCTTCCTAATGATCTTAATCATGGTTTTATTACTAGACTCAGCCTGACCATTAGCCTGATCATAGTAGGGCGAAGAGTTTATCAACTTAATACCATAATATTCGGCAAAGTCCCTCACTTCTTTAGAAACAAATGAACTGCCTTGATTTGTAGTGAGAGTTTGCGGAATACCGAATCTATGTATGATGTGTTTCAATATAAAGTCAAGTACCTCGGCGTGAGTCATGTTCTTGAGAGGTACGGCCCCGGTCCACTTGGTGAAGTAATATGTCGCCATCAACACGAATTGATGCCCTTTCAAGGAAGGAGGGTGAATTTGGCCGATGAAGTCTAAACCCCAACCTCGGAATGGCCATGCCTTGACAATAGGGTTAAGTAATGAATCAGGAACTAATTGAATATTGCCAAACTTCTGACATGCTTCACACCCTCTATAATACTTAAAATAATCCTCAGTCATAGTCGGCCAGTAGAAACCCGCTCTTTTGAGCATCCAACTCATTTTGTAGACCGACTGATCGATGAGTGCCACAAAGTCCTTCATGGACTTCTCCCGCAGCCACCTCGGATTGGTCATGGTCTAGACACTTTAACAGTACTCCATCAATGGTTCGGCGATACAGTTTGTCGTCTAGCAATAGAAATTTAAATGCTTGTCGCCGAACTTTCTGATCAACCCTTTGGCTAGGGTCTCTCAAATACTAGACGATTGGAGTTCTCCAATCGCCTTTATGGACTTTTGAGGGTTTTGCTAGCTCACTCCCTGAAAAAATGTGTAGGCTACTAATTTCGGGATGGCCCTCGAGCCCTTCTTGCTTCTGCCGAAGCTTGGCTGGACTAGCTGCGCGGAGCGCACCAGGCCGAAGCCTCCTGTCGGAGGGTCCGGGCTCCCAGAAGCCCTCACTATCCCGAGGACTCTAGCTCACAGGCTCCGACGTGCCAGACCCTTCGGTGGGCGGAGTACTCCGGCCCCGGGACCTTGGCGCATGGTAGTCTCCAGCGGTCAGAGGGGTCTGACCCGTAGGGTGCGCTTGTCCAAAGTTACTGGCTTCGGCAGTGAGACCAAACATCGGCTTCTCCTGTATAGAAAATCTTCCTCTCCTGACTGGGTAACCAGATGCCTGCTGAGCCAAATCATTTGCAACTGAATTGGTCTCTCTTGACACATGAGAAATTATGAAGTCATCAAAACTAGCAACTATGTCAAGGCACTTATCCAAGTAGCTATTTAGTAAGCCATTAAAACATTGAGAACTCTTAGCCACTTGTTGCACCACTAATAGGGAATCACCATGCGCATGAACATATTTAACACCAATGGACTCCTACAATTCAAGCCCTAGTAGTAAAGCCTTGTATTCAGCTTGGTTATTAGTAGAAGGAAACTCTAAACGAGCCGAGGTTTCAAAGTGCACTCCGCTAGGTGATATGAGGACCACTCCAATACCTTGGCCATTTTTGCAAGCTGAACCATCAAAGTAAAGTTTCCATGGAATTACCTCAATCAAAGCAATATTGTCGCTCCAACTGACGTCTATGTGGTGGTGAACTATAAAGTTGGATACGATCTGGCCTTTCATAGCTCTTAGGGGTTCATATGACAAATCATATTCAATCAAAGCGTAATTCCACTTTACGATTCTTCCACTTAGAATCGGCTTTTGTAACATGTGTTTTATAACATCGGTTTGGCAAACGACAACACATGTAGTAGGGAGAAAATAGTGGCGCAATTTGGTACACGCGTAGTATAGTGATAAACATAAACGTTCCACAAACGCGTACCTGGTCTCGGCGTTCAGCCGGCAGCGGATCAAGAACGTGATGATGTACTCTTTTCCTTCTACCTCCTGGGTTAGCACGGCCCCAATCACGCTATCTTCAGCAGCGATGTACAACCGAAATGGAATCCTGGCTTTGGGTGCTCTCACCACGGGTGGCAATGATAAGCACTCCTTGATTTTCTCAAAGGCGCTTTGCTGGCTTGCCCCCCAAGTGAACTTGGCCTCATTCTTTAGCCGGAGTATGGGGACAAAGGCATCAATCTTGCTAGACAAGTTAGATATAAAGCGACGCAAATAATTCATCTTGCCTAGCAACTTTTGCACATCTTTCTTGCATGCCGGCGCCGAAACGTTTCTAATTTTCTCAAGACTCTTTGGATAAATCTCTATGCCTCTTTCATGAATCATGAAACCTAAGAACTTACCTGCCAACACGCCAAAAGCACATTTGAGTGGATTCATTTTTAAGCCATACTGTGGCATCCTATCAAAAGAAACTTTCAAATCGGCGAAATGGTTTCAGATAGCATCTGATTTGACTACAACATCATCAATGTAAACTTCTAACATAACTCCTAACAAGTCATGAAAGATCAAGTTCATAGCATGCTGATATGTGGCGCTAGCATTCTTCAAACCAAATGTCATAACGACCCACTTGAATAAACCGACAAAACCAGGGCATCGAAAGGCTGTCTTGTAGATGTCCTCTTCGGCCATAAAGATTTGATTATAACCCGTATTGCCATCAAGAAAACTTAGTACCTTGTGTCCTGAAGCATCATTGATTAGCATGTCGGCTATCAGCATCGGATACTCGTCCTTCGGAGTGGCCTTGTGCAGATCCCTGAAATCAATACATACTCATATCTTGCCACTCCCTTTCTTTTCTACAGGCACAATGTTAGCGACCCATTCTGCATACCTGCATGGCCTAATAAATTTAGCTTTGAGTAGTCGCTCTACGTCTTCTTTAACTCAGTCATAGATGGCTGAGTTCAAGCGACGACGAAACTGTTTATAAGGCCTAAATCCGGACTTGTTAGGTAGCCGATGCTATACGAGCTCGCGTCTTAGTCCCGGCATCTCGCTATACTCCCATGCGAAACAATCGATATACGACCGAAGCAACTTTATTACTTCAGCCTTTTCATCAGGTTGTAAATGTTGTTTTACAAAAGTCGGCCTCGGGATGCTACCATCACCTATGTCAACTTCTTCTAAGGGATCGGCCGACGCAAAACCTTGTCCTAATTTCTCTACTTTGCTAAAGTCCTCCATGGCTTCGGCGATACCGTCTTTAGTAGACCGATACAACTCTACACGATACTTTAGCAAATCCAGAATATTCTTGCTACACATGACTACTAATATAAAAACAGTCATGCTACACCAGCCGGCTTTATAGACACTGGTACAAAACGTCATCCGGACACACTAACAAAATTGTAATCAAAAAGATCTCTACCTGACAGGCACTCTACCTTGTTGTGAACGGCGTCAACTGACACATCGGCCAATGCCACTTGGGCAAAAGTGTATGTGTGTATGAATTCTACTTCATCGATGTCCCACTGAATTAGGCACTGGTGCAGAGTGGAAGGAATGCAGCAATTTGCGTGAATCCTTGTACATCGACGACGAAGAATGTTGTTGGCAATGTCTTGTTGCCTACTATCAACTCCATGGAGAGCACGCCTTTGGCCTCAGAACTCTCGTCATTGAAATCGTTAAGCATCAAGTTGGTCTTCTTCAGATCGTCCTCGTCCCTGCCAAGTTTCTTCAATAGCGAGTAAGGCATTAAGTTAAAAGTGGCGCCACCGTCGACAAGAATCCAGGAAATCGACTTTCCGTCAATGTGACCCCTGACGTAGAGAGGCTTTAGATGGTGAGCCGAGTCCTCGGGTTTCTCAAAGATAGCATTGCGTGGGCCGAGGTTCAGCTGAGCGACCTCGGCCTCATCCTACGGCATGGCAAACTCGGCGGGTAGCGTGACAACGTTGATGTTCATCGCCTGGGGTGCGGGTCCCATGGAGACGGGTGAGTAGTCATCGTCGAGCATGTCATCGTCATCGTCGCTCGGACTAAGAGCCGGATTGGTTATCTCAATCGACTTCATTCTTCATACTGTCTCATCGTTGGCCACGGGCAAATTTCTTCAAAAATAGCATGTTGCTCATCCTCGGCCTTCTTCTCGCGCATCTCCTGTGCCCATAGTCATTGTAGACACCTCTTTTGTGATTTGGACATGCTTGGAGGTGCCGAAGATGGCTGTGGCTTGGTGCCAAGTGCTACTGCCGGGTTCCTGTTAACTCTAGCTGAAGTGGTACTGCCGACCTTGGCCTCGTGCACTCCGTATTCAGAAGAGCCTTCGCCACGGACCCCGGCAATTGGACCAGCCTCGTTTGGCCGATTGGACCAGGCTCCGTCGTGGGCTTCGACCGAAGAAGGGGACTTACCTCCGTCAGACTTCGGCGAAGAGGGCTTCGGGATTGGAACTTCTAGAGTCCCTACTCTGACTATGATAGCTTCAGACTCCCTATCCTTTACCTCTTCGCGCCCGTATTCTTCGACTTCACTCTACACGAGCCGATTCGGAGGTACCACAGACAGCCTATGGATGATGCGTCCCTCCGCTGCGTCTGTTTATCCCTACCATTCATGATACTCTGAAGGAAAACAAGGCATAGCATTAAGTTGAGGACGGTACTCCGGCTGTGATACATATGGAGCCCACGGAGTCCCCGCCCCAGTTGTACGGCGGAGGCAACGACGACTCCAGTGGCTTTGCCCACTATGAGCTGAACCCGTCACCCGGAGGGGGGTTCGGCAGTGTCGACGGTGTCTCAGACCATATTAGTGAGAGGTCCTGCTAGGCCGGAGGTAGGTTCGGCGGTGTGGGCCAAAGCCTCCTATTGAAGGGTTCATCGAGTGGTGCGGGGTTCAGCCACTGGGGGACGAACTCGCTCCTCATGGGGTTTGGCCACTGGGATCTGAAGCTACTGTACGAGGGGTTCGGCCACTGAGGTCCGAAGCCACTATATGGAGTGTTAGGCCACTGTGGCCCAAAGTCACCATGCGGAGGGTTCGGCCATTGTGGTCTGAAGCCATCATGAGGAGGGCTCGGCCACTACGGTCCAAAGCCACCCTCCGGATGCCTTGGGCCCTTCGGCTGACCTAGTTTCTTAGCTAGGGGGCTTATTTTCTTGGCTTTTCTTTGGTGCTTATTTAACAGCATCTTATATGTTACCTTTGGCTTTTTGCGAGCCCTAGCTGAAGGGATGCTAACGTTTTGCTTTCACACTCCCACCTCGGGGTTCTTAGGTATGAGTGTGCGCGTGCGCGGATCTCCAACAATTACTGGCTTCCGTATAGTCAACTCGGCCTGTTCTGGCCGAATCAACAACTTCTTCTCGCCGAGGTCGACGGTATTGATGGGGAAGGGATCTTTGTCCAGCTTCATCTTTAGATTGTGGTCTATTTTCAATTGTCCTTCTTCTATGGCTGATTGAACCTGCCACCGAAAAACATTGCAGTCATTAGTATTATGTGAATGCGAGTCATGCCACTTACAGTATGGATGTTTCTTCAACTCATCGGCAGATGGAATGACTTGGCCTTTAGGCAACCTGAGAAGCTAGTTCTCTAAGAGAAAATCTAATATTTTTTCACACTTAGTTATGTCAAATGAGTACTTGACCTCACTAGGTCGATTCTTCGTGGGAGATCGTCATAACACGGAGCAAGTGATACGTTTACTCTTAGCGTTTCAAACCGATTCGGCCACGTACATGTCGGCCGAATCCTCCTTTTCTGATTCATCCTCATCGGAGTATTCCATGACATGAATTTCAGCCCTAGGTTTGTTAAACGTCTTAATAAACTTTTTATCTTTGGCTCGGCCTTCCTGGACCACAGCCTGGTGCAATACTTGGCTAACCTCTAAGAAGTTTTGGTTGTCTAATCTCTCTTTAATCTCGGAACGTAACCCACTAAAAGCTAGATCCGCCAAATCCTATTTGGAAATTTTAAGACTAAAACATCGGTTTCTAGTGTCCCTGAAACACTTGATATACTCAGAGATGCTCTAGTTAGATTTCTGCCTAACCGATGTCAAGTGTGAAAGCCTAAGTTCCGTCTCACCTATGTAAAAGTAGTCACGGAATTTTTGTTCCAATTCATCCCACGTCTGAACAAAGTTCGGCGGGAGTGCCGAAAACCAAGTGAAAGCGGCGCTGGATAGCGAGAGAGAAAATAGTCTAAGTTTTAGAGCGTCTGACCCGCTAGCTTCTCCACACTGTGCTAAAAATTGACTAACATGCTCTAGTGTTGTTTTGTTACCCTTGTCGTCGAACTTGGTAAATTCAGGAACTCTATAGCCGCGAGGGTATGGTATTGTATCGAAATGGTCGGGATATGGCTTCCGGTAAACCCTAGCCCGACCCCTAGGCACGAAGCCGACACATTCCCTAAACAATGCATGGATTCGCTCGTCAAGGTCATCTTGGCCCGCTTCCTGCACACGTCTCTCATGCGGGGGCGCGACACGCGGCGGGATACCGGCGTGTCAGCCATGGGCTTCCTTCCCATGCGCTAACTGTATGGCGTGCTCGAGCGTAGGTGCCTGTGCATGTGGTCCGGGCAGTGTGGGAAAGGATGGCGTCGGTGCAGGTGGGGGTGGTGCATGGTATGTGGTGCTAGCTTGGCCGTAAGCATAATGACTGGTCTCAGCCATGGATGTTGAGGTCGGAGATGTAACGGTTTTGCCAGTACTACCGTCGGTTCTGCTGTAAACATGATTTATCGGAGGTATAGTAGCGATAGGGGCTGATGGAACGGCCTCAGTAAAGCCGAACATTCTAAGTGTCACCTCGACTTGGGAGCTAACTGTCGAAGGTAAATGGTTGGCTAGCGAAGCGCTAAAGGCATGATCTACCGATGCAGCTATTTTTTGCTCAATCTCAAAAGAAGATAAACGAGGCGATACGGGTGTTACCTGGATCCGAGCAAGGTCGGGGACGATTATGTCACGCTTGATGAAGCCCGCGCGTGTCTTGACATATCTCTCGAGCATCATGTCTTGGAGTGCCTTCATCTTTGCCTCGATCTCTACTCAGTATTCTGCGGGAATATCTTGAAGAGTAGGTGTTAGGATGTTGTGGTTGTCAATATCCGCACCTCCTACGGTGTCCATCGGCGGTGTAGACGTAGTAGTCATTGTATATGCACCGGCGGCTGATGTAGATGTACCCATCATGTTGGCGTAGCTTCTCCCCGGCGGAGTCGCCAAGAAGTGTGTTGACACGAAAACGTGCCCCCACACTTGGGTCAGTTCGACGATCCAAAAGTGTGCGGATACTTAGGGACAAGCCTAAGCGTAACACAACATCGATGTCGCATTCCGACTACCCTTAACCGTGGTAAGGGGGGTGGAATCACCAGGTAATCAGATCACACAAAATAATTCAATTAGTAGAATGAAATATATTAAACAGAACAAATCAGCAAACCGAGCGGAGCCTGACTGATTCGAAGTATAGTGCAAAGGGTATCGCCGAAGGGTACCTTCGGCGTCTGGTGCGAAGTGTCCCGCCGAAGGGTGCCTTCGGCGGACTGATTTGGCCGAAGATGAACTCCGAACAGATATGGACGTGACAATAACCTCTGAACAGCGGGGTTCGGTGCGAAGTCGCCGATACAGTAAGATACAGAATAATGACTTAGGTGCGACGCGTGAGCGTGACTTCGTCCGGAGCGGAGCACGAGCATGGCGAAGCCTGTCGTGATGAAGTTTATTGGCGAAGTGTATTGGCGCGTGGTCGAAGCAAATATCTCGCCGAAGGGTGTTCTAGCAACCTCGGGAACCAATCTCTCAGCTCCGAACACCTTCGGCGGAGTAGCTCCGAACGTAGGTAACCTGCAACAGAGTAAATTCGAAGTACCAATTCGGCTTGAGGACCAAATTCTGCTAAGTGTTGCACTAGGGGCGAAGGTAGCAATCTGTTACGCAGATTAGCGGATACTTCATAGGCGAAGT
Source organism: Zizania palustris (assembly GCA_019279435.1). Classification (NCBI taxonomy): domain Eukaryota; kingdom Viridiplantae; phylum Streptophyta; class Magnoliopsida; order Poales; family Poaceae; genus Zizania; species Zizania palustris. The sequence continues at coordinate 72,757,216 of JAAALK010000289.1, read as the reverse complement.
AACAAGGCGATAGCAATCTATTACGTAGATTAACATATACTTCATAGGCGAAGTAACAAGGATTACCACTGTTCCGAAGTGGCCGTCGGAGGGCTTCCAGGAAAACCCACGAAGAATACAAAAAATAAAGATAAAGTAAAGTACGGTTCAAAGCTAGGGCTTTGTGGTTGATTTGTGTTGTGGGGCTACTAAACCAGCCTCACACCTATATTTATAGGGGCTAGACTTCTAATCTCTAAGTCTAATCTGTTATGACCCGACTGAATCACGCGTAGAGATAAACACTTAGCCAGAATCAGATTCAATTCTATCTCTGTCCGAAGTGGGCCTTCGGCGAGGCCCGCCGAAGCCTACTCCTTGGGCCGAAGTTTCGGCGGGGTGGGCTTCCGAAGCCCATAGCCTGGTGAGCCTTCGGCCCTGTAGAGCTTCGGCCCAAACCGCGACATGTGTACTTTCGGCCCAAATTACCAAAATTAATATTTTGATTACCTTAACCATTAATGCCATTTTTTGCTATCAACAAGTGTCCTAATTAGAAAAAGCCTACTATATGCTAATCGTCCTGGGAGATGAAAATAATGCAGTTGGCCTGTTAATAGAAGAAAAAATAGAAATAATTACAAATTTTCATGTTAATATTGCAAAAGAAAGCATCATGGCCATGTATTTTTTCTAACTAGTCTACATATATAACTCATGCATGTTCTGAACCATTCTTCACACCTAGTACACCATCAGGCCATATCTGATTTTTCTCAGCAACCATACATACTTTTGGGCAGAATCTAATAACCCCTAAGAACCCATCATTGGGGGATGAGAACAATAAAGACAAACTCATGTTAGTTCAGATTTATGAATGAACTGCACTCACATCTATGATGTAATATAAGGTCAAGATAAATAGATAAAATTAAGAGATAAAAGAGAACCAAAAAGGATATGGACCAGGCTATTGCCGCTGCTAGCTGGGTGTGTACATATATCGTGGCTCAATACTAAGCTCACTTGTGGGTCAACCGCTTCGAAAAGCGACATCACTTTGTTTTTCTCTCTCGTATTGTGCATTGCATCCATCCGTTTGATCTAGATTTAGAGAATAGATGGCGTGGTAGCCTCAAGATTTTGTTCATCTATTTTACATTATATATACATGCATGTATATTGCTTTTAGCTCCAAAATGGCCTTTCCACCCACTGGCCGCTATCCAAGCCTACAGGATTGAGTGTTGATCTTTACAAAAAGAAGATTCCCCGGGAAACTCTAAAGGATCATTAGGAATCATGTCTACAACATTTTATAATATTCCACTGCCGTGGCAAAACATGAGCCGTCCGATGTGAAACCCATGCATTGTTGGCATCACATCTGCCGTCTGATCACACATGGGGGGTGCGCGGTGATTATCACGATCAAGTTAATTAATTCTATGATATCGATCAGAAGATGATTTTGTTTTCTTTCTTATCTAGTGTGGACAGTATCATTATGATTGGATAGTCTTCGCATCGTCGAACCATAAGATAGCTAGCTAGGTATCAATCTATGCAGAAATTCCATTGTTCGGAAAAAACTGACGTGGGAATGTGCCAAGAAAGCCAGTGTTGACCTGAGTATAAATAGGAGTTCATCCTTGCCTTCTCCACAACACACGCACTGCAGTAATATATGAGCCACACGTGTTACACCTGAGCCAAACAAAGCTAGCTAGGGGACTAGTGCTCTTTCTGGTGCTAGCTAGAAATTAAGCTTCTTCGTCGTCGTCGCCGGCATTAACTACTCCATCGGCGGCGATCGAACATGAGCATGTCGAGGGACCCGCTGGTCGTCGGCAACATCGTTGGCGACGTCGTGGACCACTTCAGTGCGTCAGCGGTGCTGAGGCTGTTCTACAACAGCCGCGAGATGACGAACGGGTCGGAGCTGAAACCTTCGCAGGTGGCCGGCGAGCCGGCCGTCCACATAGCCGGAAGCCGCGACGGGAGGGCGCTCTACACTCTTGTGAGTTTACACAAACATATATAGCTTCAATTCGTTCTTCTCATGCATGCATCATGCATCATGCACATGAAATTGTAATAAAGGTATATATATATATATATATATGTTTGAACCTTATATCAGTGCGACATAAGTTTGTACCACGTTCACGTTTTGTTACATAGGTAATGGTGGACCCTGATGCACCTAGCCCAAGCAACCCTTCCAAAAGGGAGTACCTCCATTGGTAGGTGTCATATAACTTCAAGAGTCTTTTATTGCCAAGTCTCCTTGATTATCCATATAAGTCAACCACAAGCATAAACTCGACTACTAATAATGACTAATTTATAAACATGTTTATTTCTGATTTATTGATTTATTAATTATTGGTGCACTGTATAGGTTGGTGACAGACATACCAGGAGGAAGCGGTGTTAGTAGTGGTGAGTGATGAATGCTACCTACATTCCATAAAAATTGAACTAAGGGTAGAGCCAGGTGAGGCTGCGTGCCTTGTCACCCAGGGTAAATAACAATCAATGTGTGCTACTTCTATTGATTATATATGTTCATTGCCTTAACACCTGAATTAAAAATAAATTAATATTTAGTATATTTTAATTATATGTGCATCTCCTTAAATTTAACTTATGTATCTACTAGTCTAGTAGTCCATAAAAGTCTCGTTAATACAAGCGGTGCAACTAACTAGATCGGTGTGCACGCAGGAACGGAGGTAGTTGCATATGAGAGCCCGAAGCCGACGGCGGGGATCCACCGGTTCGTGTTCATCGTGTTCCGCCAGGCGGTACGGCAGGCGATCTACGCGCCGGGGTGGCGCTCCAACTTCAACACCAGGGACTTCGCCGCGTGCTACAGCCTCGGCGAGCCGGTCGCCGCCACCTACTTCAACTGCCAGCGGGAGGGGGGCTGCGGAGGCCGGAGGTACAGATGATCCAACTGATCTATATATCTCGACCAGGGCATCGCCGGCCGACGACCCAACCGTATTTAATCAACATTGTTAGCTTAATTGAAGGCGCGCAGCAAAATAATTAATTATAGAAAGCAACGTGTGTTACAAATGTAGGACATATGGCTATTAATTAGCTTCTGCGTGGCTGCCGTGGCATGCATTGGAGGGCACTTCCCCAAAATGGAAAAGACCCTAGGATGTGCATGAGTGTCATTTGTCTGTGTGCTGTGTGCTGTGTACTGTGTGCTGTGTGCTATATAGTACAGTATTTCCTCCAAAATACAATGGTGTTAGATATGTTAGCACCATTGAGAAGGTCAAGCTTAATTAGCTCTACTAGCTAGCTATATAGCTAGCAAGTTTGATTGCTTAATGACGTGGCTATTAGCTCCAAATGATTGTTATTAGCTACCTCTTTCATTTACAACCATGGGAGCTGAGCTAAATGATGTTGAGATTTTTCAGAATAATGGAAATTCATTAAGAGTTTTTGTTGGGTCAAATCTCTCGATACAAAGTCTATTTTCTTAGCCCATTGTTGTCCAAGAGTTTAACTCTTGTGAGCCAATGATTCATTTCTTGATCAATGGTTGCATTGAGATTGCTCCATATTCTTATGAGTGGGATGAAAATCCTAGCCTCCACTTGAGAGAGTGCAACCAGCCAAAAGAGTGTATCAAGAAAATCAGCAAGTAGGAACACAAGAAAGGAGAAAAGAGGATGGATAAGAAGAAGAAGAAGATTTCAGTCCGGTCTGGTGACTTCTACACGGTCTTTTCAAATCATTGCTTGAAGGCTCAAACATGGTTGGATCGGCACCAAATGTGGTGAGTTCGTTCTTCACTTAGTGCACTTCAATCTGTCTCTTTGTGTAAAGATTGGTTGAGTGAAGCACCAGATTTCAGGAAGAGTTTATCAGCTAGCGTGACTGCAGAGTTTTTAACATGACCAGTTCAGGTGAAATATCAGTTTGACCAGGTAAACGGTGTGTGATTGGGCTGATCTTTTGAAAGCTTGGGAGGGACTCATAGACCTGCATTTTTGCCAAGTTTCGTGTTGTTTGCTTTTGTATTTTGGGAGATATTAGCTGAATACCGAAGGGGACATAATCTGTCTTTATCCGCTTGGTCTAGTATACCTCTTGTTTGTTGTCTTGTTTATAGTGCCGTTGATACCAAGTATATAACCTTATGATATTGCTGATGCTATGATGTACCTCCAGATGTTCCACGAAAGACTCTATTTGTACTCATTGCCATAATAGTGGAAGCTTGGAGTGAACCTTTGGTCCCGTGATTTTTACTCCTCACATTGAAAAGATTTTCCACGTAAATCTTGGTGTCTCATGTGCATGTGATTAATATTCCATTGTTGTTCATGTTTGTTGAAGCTATCCACAAAGTTCACTATAAGATAAGGGGTTAATTCATATGTGAAATATAGTTGCTATTTTAATAAATTGATATTTTTTATATTGTGATTTTGGTTCAGCCCTACAATTCTATTTATCTCTCACGTATAAAAGAGAAATCAATGTACATATTTCCATATGGTAGCAATACTACTAGTTGCATCTAGGGGTTATCAATGCAACAACTATATGTATATGTACAGTACAAACGAACAACATTTTATAAGAAAACGTTTTATATTCCCAGAAAATTTGCAGTTCTACGTAAGTACATTGCTCACTAACGATCAATAATGGGCTATGAGGTAGCTCATTAACACTAGCCTACTATGTCAAGCCCAGGTAAATTTAGCCCGGGTACGCTCGATTGGGCCATGAAATCAAGCCTTGCATGCCAAAACAATTTTGCATCGGCCATGCAGACTAATAACGTACATACGTTAGCAAACAATTTCGTAAAATCGTCCCGAAATCATGGAACCAAGGGATTATGTGAGACGCACTAGGTGCAGCGGAAAAAGATGTTGAAGAAACACGTCATCGTTAATACTCGTCTCACTCTGCTCGCTCCCTGATGATCCAATCAGCGAAGACCAACGGTGTCCACACGTGAAAATGCCCACAAGCACAACTTTTCGAGTAGCGCCTCTACGAAGTCCACACGTACATGGATAAGATTGATCTCACACTGATGTGCTAGCACCGCTCGGGAGAATCGGGGAGAAATCCCAATCTCAACTATTGAGATCAGGAACAGAGAGGAGAGGTATGGAGGCCATGGTTGAGGAATTGGGTCTTCTAAAAACCTATATCTATGACCTCCTCCTCCATATTTATAATGTCAAGGTGTGGACCTTTAACCATAATTAAATCTCGAAGAGATCCATTTTCTTATGTCCTGATCAGAACTTCTGATACCGCTATCGGATCTTTTGATTTGGCCTTTTGATCTGCAAACCAGAACACATCGAAACTTCCAATACCTCTATCAGAACTCCCGATCAAAAAATTCCAAATCGGAACTTTCGGTTTGAACTCTTTGTCTCTGAATTAAAAATAATTGAAACTTCCAATTTGAGCTCTCGGATTCTCAAACCATAAATTATTGGAACTTTCGATACCATATCGGAAATTTGATTTGAGTTCTCGGTTTCTAACTTAGAAATTAATCGGAACATCCGATTCTAAATCAAAACTTCTGATCCTCCTCGAATTTTCTTGGGCACAATTCCTTCAATCTCCCACTGGCACAAGAACCAATTCTTAGCAAGATTAATTCATTCCCTTAAGTGTGTCACCCGATAGATTAATACGCAAATGATTGTCCATCGAAAAACTTTTCTGACTCACTAAACAATAGGGGTACCTAGCAGCACATACTCACCCCGAAAGCATACAAAATCAAATTTTTGTTGAACCTTAATATATGCATGCACTAGTCCCTTTAATTACCACATGACATCAGTCAAGCTCAAGGTGAGATACGTGCCACCCTTGTTGGTTAGCTCGACATTTCACTCAAACAAGTATCATATTCAAATCATAACTAACTCTTTAGTCATAGTTTCATGGCCATGCACTTTTCCAATCCAACTACCTCGAGGGCCCATAGAGGTCTCTCCCATTATTAGGAGGGCTAAATTCCATCTTGACCGCTCACATCCCACGACATGTGTTGGGGGAAATAGTTTTCACTTAAATAGGGGTCAGATGATGTCAGCCTCCGAAGGCCTTGGGTTCAGAGCACATCAACTAGAGAAGCCTCACGACGAACTCTGGCCCCCATCATCGAAGATTACTCCAAGTACAACCAAGATTTACCCCTCCGGAGCCAAACCTCCGGGACCCCTCTAGTCCCCTTCGGAGCCCCCTCGAGAGCCTTTTGGAGAACTCTGCGAGAGCCGCTTCGGAGTCCACTTCGGAGCCCTCTTCAGGGTCCCCTTCGAAGTCCTCTTCGGGGTCCCCTTCGGAGCCCTCTCAGCTAGCTCCGTTCGATACCCTCTGGTAGATACCCCGGTCTAGAAGAAATATCCCAGTACTGCTATAGTGTAAAAGCCATACCCATGGCCCAGCCTCTGGTATGTCGTATACCTACTCCTTAAGTGATGTATATCTTCCACGTCTGTAAGTTATATGTACAATAGCCTAGCCTTTTTCCCCTTTTACCCCTATAAAGCCTATGGCTTGTAGAGGGCAATTGGGTCTTTTCCTTTGGCCTGCGTGGCTATAAAAGAAGGGCCACGTCCTTGTAACAGGGGACATGCTGACTAGAGGCAAAACTATGCCAAATCCACTGTAAACTGGACGTAGGGTTATTATCCCTCTAGGGAGGCCCGAACCAGTATAAACCCTCTCTCCCTCTGTAAGAACCCATCAGGGTTCATACCATGCATTTTACACCACCACATACAAACAGGTTTTTAACTAACACAATTATTACAACAACATGTTTTATAATACAGTTGAAAACAACCCTTCTGGCTACCCAGTTACGGAATAGGGTTAGGAAGCATATAAGTGTGCCTCTACGCATTCTAGAATCAAATGACGATCTCAGGTCTAAGGTCTGAGGACTCTGCAGATACACCATTTGAGATGACAATTTATTGTACATTATAATCCTAATAGTAGCTCAAGTGGGTCTATCCAACACAATGTTCACATCTCTAATTTGACATCTCCATGTCTATGATCCATGAAACATGATCATCAATCAGCCATATGTGCTAATCTATGTATTATCATTGTCCAACATGATGATAAGATCATGGACACCTTTTGAACAACATCAAAACAAAGAGTCTCACAGATAAGTCATCAACTCATCAATCAAAGTAAACTACGTTTATTCAAGAAACAAGATAACAATTATCCTCTTACAAAAGCATAGACACTACTAGCATCTTCCACATACACATGACTTACTCACAAAAGTATCTAATACACATGGTGCTCAGATGTGCCTCATGATTAGGTTGTGGAAGATGTTTTGAAAATGGATATTCTATGTTCAAATCCATGTACACCTTGCAAATATTCACATCACCTCTCTCTATGATCTCACGTATAAGGTGATATCGCCAAAGTATATGTTTGGACTTCTAGTGTAACCTAGGCTCCATGGCTTGCGCAATAGCACCACTATTATCACAATAGAGGTCCACTAGATTGGATGCACTAGGGACAATACCCATTTCAGAAACAAACCTTTTGATCTAAACGGCCTCCCAGTGACTTTCACTCGGGTTACTAGAATCTTGTCGTAGCACTTAGAGCATAGGAGACATCTAGGCATGTACATAGCATGGCATATATGATGGTTCTAATCGCGGAGGCATACATGATCGCACTCATTTTCTCTAGTTCATCAGGTGTTGAGGCACACTGAGTCTTACTAAGAGAAATATCATGTGACATTGGCAGAAAACCTTTCTTGGAATTCTCCATTTCGAACCTCTTCAAAACCTTGTCAATGTACATACTCTGGCTTAATCCAATTAGCTGTTTTAATCTATCTCTATAGATCTTTGTACGGAAAATGTATGCTGCCCCTCCAAGATTTTTCATTAAGAAACGATTTTTCAGCGAAGTCTTGACAACATTCAACAAAGGAAATTCATTTCCGATCAACAATATGCCATCCACACATAAGACCATAAATACAAGTTAGCTCCCACTAGCCTTTTGTAAACACAAGGCTCTTCTTCATTCTTGATGAAGCCAAACCCTTTGACTACCTCATCAAAATGAAGATTCCAACTCCGAGATGTCTGTTTCAGCCCATAAATGGACTTTTGCAACTTACAAACTTTTCCAACATTTTCTAGATCATCAAGTCCTTCAATTTGTGTCATATACACATCCTCACTTAGGTTTCCATTCGGGAAAGTCGTCTTGACAACCATTTGTCATATCTCATAATCATAAATTGTGGGAATTGATAGGTTGATCTGAATAGACTTAAGCATGATGACGGGCGAAAAAGTTTCATCATAATCAACACCTTAAATCTGTTTGAAACCTTTCGTCACCAATCGTGCTTTATAGATGTGAACATTTCCATCAACGTCTATCTTTTTCTTACAGATCCATTTACATTCAATAGTTTTTACACCATCGGGTGGATCGACCAAGTTCCAAACTTAGATTTCTCACATAGACTCTAACTCGGATCTTATGGCTCCAAGCCATTTCTTAGAGTACGGTCCCATCATTGCTCCCGCATAGGTCTTGGGCTCGTCGTTGTACAATAACAACACACCGTGCTGCTCGATGGTCAAAAACATGAACCGCTCCGGCGTGTGACACACCCTCTGAGGAGCCATGCTGAATAGCGTGGGCCTCATGGCTCCAGATGTGATGAGTCATTGTCAACGATAGTCAAAGAGGACTGAAAAGAGAGAGAAGATTTGTTGCGTCTGGGCCGCGTGTGACTCAGGTTCACGGGCAGCGAGCGACTGTCGGGCAGAGGGGCCGCGAAGTCGGGCTGGCCCAATCCGGGTACATGGGCTAGGAGCAGCAGAGGATCCACTGGGCTGTTGACCTGGATTGACTCAGGTACACGGGCGGCGAGCGATTGCCGGGCTGAGGGAGCTGCGGAATCGGGCCGGCCCAATCCGGGTACCCGGTGCAAAGACGGTGGACGCTTTGTCAGTTTCGGCGCAAAACTGACGACCGTCGATTTCGGATCTGACCGTCCTGAGGCGAAGCCGTAGCTGCTACGAAAGCTCCGCATCAGGATAAGTTACCTTTATTTAGGTTTTTACTATTTTGCCTTTAGGCCCACAGTCAGTCAGTCGAGTCTGTAAAAATATCCTAAGGGCAGTTTGGTCTTTTCCATTTATTTCAGTGTCTGTAAAAAACCCTAGGGGTATTTCTGCATTTTTCCCATTTATTGGGCTGCCTATAAATAGGCCCCAATTTCCTAGGGTTAGGGTTACCCATTCAGTAATACACTTTAATCCAGCTAAAGTTTTGGGTCACTTTATTCTCGTCTTCCTGTTTCCTTGTTCCTGTTCGTGCAAGCCGCCGCCACAAGGTTCATCGTTTCTTCTCGAACCCGTGAGATGTTATTCTCTCTGTTTTCGTCATTCTGCAGGCTGTGTGTTGTGTGTTTTCCTGGTTGATTCATTTTACCTGGTAGTACATGAATCTTTTACAGAGACCTTGCTGTTTTAGTCACGAACACAATGTTGTTTATTCTGGGCGCGATTTCTAATGTTGTGCTCCTGGTTTTTTTTACTGCACGATTTTCTGCACTCCAAAACTGCATGCGTATTAAAATAGTTTCTCTCACGTAGACTGGTTGCTAGCTCTGGTTCCAGGAAATAGGTTAATTTTTTTTATCCTTGATCTAGCCGTGTTGCCTGAGGCCTAGGTTGGTAGTGTAGGTTTTTGCTCCCAAGTACCTTCTGCAGAAAAGCCTGTTCCTTCAGCTAGCTGGTGTACTCATGACACAGCTAGAAAAAATAGCTTGCGGCTAATGGTTTCTGTTTTCCTGTGTTCCTTTTATTTTTTTATTCTTTCTGCTCCAGGTGTTTGTGTGTTGATCTTTCCAAGCCATGCATCTTCAAAACTGTGCAGAACGTTTTTTATTCAAAATTCATCCGTGCACGGTTTGTTTTAAGAGAGCCTGTTATTTTGCTGCTAGCTGCAGGATTGGCTACATTTGTTTTTAGTGTTCAGGCTTCGCATGTTTCGCATGTTGCTTCATCTTGTCATCTTGTGCGAAGGCCCCTTCGAACAGGCTTCGAAGACCCTTTTTTTTTCTCCGAAAACAAAGCCTGCACTCGTGCAATGTTTGTCTGGTAGGCTGTTTCTCGAGCTCTAGCGAGAGGTAAAAAGCTTTGCATGCGAAGGTGCTCAGTAAGCCTCGGGTTCTAAGTGTGGGTTCGGAGTTCAAGACTCATTCTGACTTCACTACTGCTTTCGAAGCTATGCTGAGCACTTCGCTGCGTTTTGATCTCCGCTCCGAAGGTTGTGTCTGAACTTCGAATGAAGTTTTTCCCTTCGGACCAGCACACTTTGGCTATGGAAAAATTGCAACGAAGTCCTTGTTTTTTGCCTCGAAGGATCTTCTCTGGCTTAGACTTTATCTTCGGACAGGGTTCGATCAAAAATTAGCTCTTCGTTCGAAGTGTGCTGCACCTCCACACGAGGACTTCGAAGCAGGCTTCGGCACGTTCACTACTAGCTTCGATACTGCGAACTTTGAACTGGCTTCGTCAAGTACCGAACAGGAGACAACCTTGAACCATAAGACTCATCGTTTTACGTACACTCAGATTAAATTACTGTGATGATCTTTTACTGTGAATCTTGACTCATTCATGTGATAAATGTTCTGTTAATTTGCCTATTAACACTGTGTTGGTGTCTTTTCGTTTAGGACACTGGTTGTTTTTAGGCTAGATCTTTTGTGGCTTTGTTGATCTGTTTAGCTTTCTGAGCTAAGTCTGTTGAGGTGCGTTGGGTGTTGGGAGCAGGCCATTGATTCGAAAGAATTTTTTAGGCGCCCATTCACCCCCCCTCTGGTTGCTACTTTCGGTCCTACAAGTGGTATCAGAGCCTGGTTAGAGTTTTTCCATACCTTAACCGGTTCTAAACCCTAGTAGTGATTATGACGTCTCCTGGCAAGGTCCCGTCCTTGGAAGCTTATGGCTATAATTATTGGAAGACTCGCATGCGAGCCTATCTGATGAGCCAAAGCTCGGACATCTGGGACATCTGTATTCACGCTACTTTCACAGTGTTGCCTGTTGATGAGCGTAATTCTCCGGATATCATTGCCCAACATCAGAACAACAACAAAGCAGTGAATATTCTGTTTTCTGGTTTAGGTCCCACTGAATTTGAGCGTGTTAGCCATCTCTCCACTGCGAGAGAAATCTGGGCTACCCTCCAGGCACACCATGAGGGGACAGCCCAGGTCAAGGCTCGACTCTATCAGACCTACCGGCGTGAATATGAGAATTTCACACAGAAGCCGGGTGAATCTGTTGAAGCCTTGTTTGGTCGCTTTCAGTCGATCATCAACAAGCTTCGGGACAACAAGGGTGAGGGTGTTCAGTTAGTCTCAGATCACGAGCAGGCCCTCAAGGTTCTCCATACCTTGGACCCAAAGATCTGGGAGATCAAGGTATCCTCTATCATTGAGAGCACATCTTATGATACCTTGACCATTTCTGAGTTGTTTAGCAAGCTGAAGGCCACCGAGGTTGATACCCAGTTGAGATCAAATCTCACTGGCTCTAGATCAAAGTCTCTGGCCCTTGCTACACCTTATGTTGATCCATCTTCTGTGAGTTGTGCTGGGTTCTCTTTGATGTCTATCACTGAGGACCATCTTGAGTCTTTGGGAGATGATGATTTGTGTCTGTTTAACAACCGGGTGCGTCGTGTTTATGACAAAAGAATGTTCAAGAGACACGACACAAAAACTGGGTGCTTTGAGTGTGGTGATCCAGGACATTTCATCGCCGACTGCCCCAAGCGCAATGGCCACAAGAAGGGCACCGGTGGTGGCTTCCACGACTCCGGCAAGCACGACAGCTCCTCCTTCAACAAGGGCAAACCAAAGACCAGATTCTTCAAAAAGGCCCTGAAGGACTACCGGCGAGAGAACAAGAAGTGCGACAAGGCCTTCTTTGCTGAGATTGAGAAGAACTACTCCAAGCGGTCCACGTCTTCTTCCTCTTCATCGAGATCAAGCGATGAGGAGATCATCATCAGGAAGGGGAAGGACAAGGACGATCCAGTGGGCCTTTGCTTCCTGGCTTTCGGGGACAGACCGAAGAGCCACTCACACCAGCGCCGAAGATCCCGCAAGAGCTTCTGCTCAATGGCTCTTGGGGATAAGGAAGAAAAGAGATCCTCCGATGACTCCGACGACGACGACAACAAGGTATCATCCTATGAACGAGAAATTGTTGATTTACTTGAGAGCAATCGTCAGGAGTTAAAGTATCGGGAAAAACTGCTTAGGGGGGCTAAGAAGAGGATAGATGAGTTAGAGAGTGAGCTTGCCGTGGCCAACGGCAGAATTGAGAGTCTATCTTCTTCCCCTTGCTTGGGTGATAGCAGTGAGTGCCCAAAGTGTGAGGTGCTTCTGTGTGACCTGTCGACTCTGAAGTCCAGGTACACAGAAAGGGTTGATGAGAGGGACGCTTTGGCCACTGAGCTTGAAAGCGCTCAGCTGGAGCTGAAAGATGCTCAAGCCACTGTCGTTGCACCCTGTGCTGAGTGCCCATCTCATCTAGCTGTCTTAGCTGAGCTGAAAGCCAAGGGCGATGCGCATTTGGGTGATTTGGAGAGAGTGAGAGCTGAGCTTGCGCAGACTAGGCTAGAGCTTGAGACATTGTCAGTTCCACCCACTGTCTGTGAGAACTGTCTGTCTCTTAGAATGGAGTTGATTAAGCTGAAAGCCGAGAAGTCTGTCCAGATAGATAGCGAGTGTGAGACCTGCTTGTCTCAGGTGGAGGTTCTAGCTGCCTTGAGAGAGGAGTTAGCTGATTCTCAGAATGAGAACTTTTACCTCCGTTCTATCCTAAGTTGGATCAGTGCCAGAGAGCCTCAGCTCGGCATGATGATCCAGCAGTTCAAGAGGCAGGATGGGTTTGGGGTAGGTTACACCTACACCAAGGCTGACTTTGAGAGTGCCATTAGCCGGGCAGTGGAGTGGAGTAAAATGACTCCAGAGCAGAAGTATCCCAAGACTCACTCCACTGAGTCTTCCCAGGCTTATCAGCCCAAGGATGGAGTGATCCATGAACCACCCAAAGCTCCACCCAAGAAACCCATCTGGATTCCAAAGCCCAAACTCCTCCACACTTCTCTAGACTCTCTTCCTGGACCCTCTCAACCCAAGAAGACTACACCGAACACCACTAAGCCCAAGAATCCCAAGCCTCAACCACATCCCAAGAAGCCCACCTATCATTGTGAGTATTGTCAGAGAGACGGGCATCTTGCGGAGTTTTGCTTCAGGAGGAAGCGGGTTGAGAGAGCAGAGAGAGCTCGTGGTGGTCAGGAGCAGTTCTACCAGCAGGGTGGTAGACTGCGTGTTCCTCGACGCGGGGAGAGGCTGGAGGCCAGGCCGCGTCGTGTAGGTGGTGGTAGAAGAGACGACTTTCTTGCTCGTACTCCAGTTGGTGGTGGTTGTTCCGGCAGAGCTCCAGACCGTTTTGGCTACGGTCCTGGATCTCGTGGCCGAGGCTTTAGGCAGAACCGAGGACCGTGTTTTGAGCCGCGTTTTGGTCCAAACTTTTCTGATGATTTCTGCTTTCCGTCTTTTGAGCAAATGGCTCGACATTGGTTTAGCTCTTTTGCTAAACCCGGTGCCGGACCATTTGCTCCCACTTACAGACACTGATTATGCAGGACCGGGGACTGGAGGATGTTTGGATCATGGACTCAGGATGCTCTCGCCACATGACGGGACATCGCAGATGGTTCTGCAGTCTCATTCCCCCGAGCTCGAAAGAGTACATCACATTCGGGAACAGCGGTCAAGGGAAAGTAAGTGGCATATGCTCAATTCGCATTTCAGATCATTTCTCTTTAAAGAATGTTGCTTTGGTTAAAAATTTGAACTTCAACTTGATTTCTGTTTCGCAACTTCTTGAGGATGGTTTGGAAGTGCGTTTTAAGAAGGGAAACTCTTCTGTGGTTGATTCTAGAGGGTCTTTGATTTGCCAGATTTTACCATTCGGCAAAGTTTTTCGAATTGACTTCTCTAGTTCTTTTGGCCCTTCTCGCTGTTTGATTGCTGGATCTTCTTCTGAGCTCTGGAAGTGGCATAGGAGGTTAGGTCACTTGAGTTTTGATCTGCTAGTCAGGTTAAGCTCTATGGACCTCATTCGAGGATTGCCCAAGCTTAAGTTGGAGAAGGATCTAGTCTGTCATCCCTGTCGTCATGGGAAAATGGTTGCCGCTTCTCACTCACCTGTGACTCAGGTGATGACTTCGTATCCGGGCGAGCTTTTACACCTGGACACTGTTGGTCCAGCTCGGGTACGTTCAGTCGGTGGGAAGTGGTACGCACTTGTCATAGTTGACGACTTTTCTCGTTTATCGTGGGTTTTCTTTTTGGAGTCTAAGGATGAAACTTTTCAATTTGTTCATGACCTGATTTTGAAGCTGAAGAATGAGAACAATGGTCGGATGCGAGCAATTCGCTCCGACAACGGCTCTGAGTTCAAAAACTCTCAGTTCATCAGCTTCTGTAGTGATCAGTGTCTGGACCATCAGTTTTCTTCTCCTTACACTCCCCCACAGAACGGCGTTGTGGAACGAAAGAACCGCACGCTAGTTGAGATGGCCAGGACGATGCTCGATGAGCACAGGACTCCTAGGCGTTTTTGGGCTGAAGCCATGAACACGGCTTGCTATCTGGCCAACCGCATCTTTCTTAGAGCTTACCTTGGTAAGACATCATATGAACTGCGGTTTGGTAGACAGCCCAAGGTGAGCCACTTGCGAGCGTTTGGCTGCAAGTGCTTCGTGCTCAAGAAGGGAGGGCATTTGGACAAGTTTGAGTCTCGTTGCTGGGATGGTGTTTTTCTTGGTTATGCATTGCATTCTTGAGGCTTCCGGGTTTGGAACCTCGTATCCCACCTGCTTGTTGAGACATGTGAAGTTTCATTTGATGAGTCCTTGCCTTGTTTGACTCCTTCTTTTGAGCTTTCTGGTGATGATGAGCTCGGAGAGTCCATCTTCGAGGAAGATGAGGATACTCCAGCTGCTGATGAGGGTGGGCCTTCTGCATCCCCTGCAGAGCCCACACCTTCTGAGACTTCGACTGAGAATGAGGGCGGACCTCTGATCACTTCTTCCACTACGATTGAGCCCCCTCAGTCGAGCCCAGAGGTGCCAGCTGCTAACTCCGGTGAGGTGACTTCGGATCACCAAGGAACCCGAGCAGTACAGCGTGATCACCCCTCAGAGCTCATCATAGGTGATTTGACTGAGAGGACTTTGCGTTCTTCTACCTCTCTCGCTGTGTTTGCTGAATCTGCTTTTGTTGCATCTTTTGAGCCCAGAGATGTTTCTCATGCTCTTTCTGATTCTAATTGGATTAATGCTATGCAAGAAGAGCTTGAGAACTTTGTCCGCAATCGGGTTTGGACACTAGTTGAGCCGCCACCTGGATGCAACCCCATAGGCACCAAGTGGGTATTCAAGAACAAACAAGGTGAAGATGGGGTTGTGGTGCGCAACAAGGCTCGACTAGTTGCCCAGGGATATTGCCAGAAGGAAGGTATTGACTTTGAAGAAACCTTCGCTCCTGTTGCTCGTCTTGAGTCCATTCGTATTCTTCTAGCTTTTGCCGTTTCGAAGGGTTTTAAGCTTTTTCAAATGGATGTTAAGAGTGCTTTTCTGAATGGGTACATCGAAGAGGAGGTTTATGTTAGGCAACCCCCCGGTTTTGAGAACCCTAAGTTTCCTCGACATGTTTTTAAATTGCAAAAAGCTTTATACGGGTTAAAGCAAGCCCCCAGGGCTTGGTATGACCGGTTGAAGCAGTTTTTGTTGGGGAAAGGCTTTGTGATGGGTTCTGTGGACAAAACTCTCTTTTTGCTCAGAGTTGCTTCAGACTTCTTAGTTGCTCAGATTTACGTGGACGATATTATTTTTGGCGGTACTACTAATGATCTTGTGTCCAAGTTTTCTGAGCAGATGCATAGTGAGTTTGAGATGAGCCTCATGGGTGAGCTCAAGTACTTCTTAGGGCTCCAGATCAAGCAGACCAAGGACGACACCTTCATCCACCAAGGTAAGTACACTCGTGATATGTTAAAGAAATTTGACTTTGGTGGTGAATTGAAGCTGCAGATGACCCCAATGGGCACTTCTGGGGGTCTGGACAAGGATGAGAGCGGCGTCAAGGTCAATGAAAGGGAGTTTCGAGGGATGATCAGTTCGCTGTTGTACTTGACGACAACAAGACCGGACATACAGTTCACCGTGGGACTTTGCGCGCGTTTCCAGTCTTCACCACGCGCGTCTCATCGGCAGGCTATCAAGCGCATCTTCAGGTATCTCACTTATGCGCCTGATCTTGGTCTTTTCTATTCAGCATCATCATCTCTTGATTTATCTGAATTTTCGGACGCCGACTTTGGTGGGTGCCGGTTGGATCGCAAGTCGACTTCCGGTACTTGCTAGTTTCTTGGTTCTTCTCTTGTCTCTTGGTCTTCTCGAAAGCAATCTGGAGTTGCTCTTTCGACCACAGAGGCTGAGTACGTAGCTGCTGCTAGCTGCTGCTCACAGTTGGTTTGGATGATTTCCACTCTACGAGATTTTGGGTTGTTCTTTCCTACCAGAGTTCCTTTGTTTTGCGACAGCACCAGTGCAATTAGTGTAGGGAAAAACCCATGTCTCCATTCAAAAACCAAACACATTGATGTGCGCTTTCACTTCTTGCGGGATCAATATGAGAAAGGTGTCATTGACCTTGTTCATGTTGATACCTGTTGGCGTAAAAGATTACGCTAACAGGTTTCTGTAGAAAAGAAACTAACAAACGAAGTGTTTGTGAAACAAACTGTTCTAAGCCTCCGAAAGGATAATAACTTAGAATAGTTCAAAAGTGTGTATTGAATCACTTGTATTCGGTCCCTATTACAGGGTGAAATGGGGGGTATTTATAGGTCCAAACATTAAGGAAAAGACCTATTTACCCCTCTATTACAACCGACATTAAGGAAACTATTCGGTTTCCTTAATAGGGCTAAAATGGTAAAAGACTAATCTAATAAGAAAGAAGATAAGTCTTCCATCTTAGCTGGCAGAAAAGATCCTGAAGGGCTTTAGTTCGAAGACATACTTCGAACCAATGCCTGTCTTCGTACTTCGAATGGGGCTCCGGGCATCTTCGAAGATGAGCTTCGGAGAATCTTCGAACTGGTTGACTGTCTTTACGCTGCTTCGGCAATAACCCCGAAGATGAGATATTTTCCCCCAACAGTAGCCCCTCGAATACGCTTCTCCGTTCGACCTGTAACGTTAGGAGAGCAGTATACGGAAAGAAAAGATAACCAATCATAGGGGTTATTAGTTTTTATTTTATCTCCAAAATGCATGAAGATATGAACTCCGAATCAGTCTTAAGGTAATTACTTTTCGAACTATCTTAGAACTGACTCAGGAAATTCGAAAGTCTTTTTAGACTTAGAAAAAATAGCCGTTAGTTTCTGTTTCTAACGGAAACTGTAGCAGGCGTTAATTTCGTAAAAGAAGTAACGGCAGGAATGCGAAACGACACGGATTAACGGTAAGAAAATGTAGTCTAGGCTATAAATAAAGGGCCTAGAAGTTACCCGGTTACCTTTTCACCGCATTCTAGCAATCAAAAACTTTTGAGCCCTTTGAGTTCTTGAGCCCTAGCCTTTGAGTTCTTGAGCCCTAGCCTCCATTTCCTCAGAACAATCCAGCGATCGTGATGGTGAAGACCAAGGGATCTGCGCCTCCTTCGGCCATGGCTCGGCAACAAGCGGCCGCTGCGGCAGCGGCGGCAGCATTGGCGGCGGCACCTCCGATGCAGGCGGCGACATCCATGGCGGCAGGGGGGAGAAATCCCCAAATCGCCAATGACCAAGGTTTGTGCCCACCATCGACCAAATATTTGGATCAGTCTTTTGAGTTGGGGCCTTCTACCTGCAAGAGAGAGTCTTTGGCAATCACAGCAGGGGGAAAAATTAGTAATGGAGTTATGATTCGGAAGCCGGGCAAAGAATCGATTCCATCACCAAGACCCGGAGAGGTTGTAGTATTCGAAGCCTTTTTCGAAGCAGGCTTGGGCCTCCCTTCTGTGGACTTCTTGGCCGAAGTACTTGACCTGTTCCATGTAACCCTCCCCCAGCTATCTCCGAATGCTGTAGCTAGATTAGCTATCTTTGAATGGGCGCTGAGAGCCGAAGGTTGTGAGGGGAGGGCAGAAATCTTCGCTGCACTTCATAGAGCAACTTGCCAGCCGAAGACCTTCGTAGGCTCCAGAGGTGAAAAAGTGGTAGTATCCTTCGGCTCTATGAACTTTAGGCTTCGGGACGAATATGCTCTTCAGTTTCCTGCCAAGGCCATCAATGCTAGATGGTACACTGATTGGGTCCTGAGGTGGTTCTATGCCGAAGTTGGAGCGAGCAGTCCTCTGGCTGGGCCCCTCAAAGAAATTCAATTCCAGAAGGAAGCCTTAGTGCAGCCTGACGAAGGCCAGCTCGAAGCTCGCCTTAACCTGCTTCAGAAAATTAGCCGAAGGTTAAGCATGCAGGACTTAGCCGAAAAATTCCTCGGACTGCAAATTCCTCCGCTAATGGCCAACTGGCCTATCATCTTCGAGGATGACTCAGAAGGCGGTCTTCGCAAGATCAATTTTACTTCGAGCCCTGCAGGTAACTTCGAAACCAACATGCATTGTACATATTTACTTCGAAGAAAGACTAACTTGAATTATTTTTTTAGCTTCTTCAGCCCCTATTACTTCAGAACAAATTGTAAGGGCTTCGGAGAAGATTTTGGGTGCCCCAACTCCGACTGAAAAAGAATGGCGAATTAAATTAGTCGGGAGTTGGGAAAGGTTTAACAGAGTATGGGGAATGTTGGAGTTAACTCCGCCCCCTCTGATGGACTGGGTGCCTCTGGAGAAAGGACCCAAGAAAAGAATGGCTGAAGCCGGAGCTTCAAGCTCCGCAAGGACTCCGGTGAAGAAGGTGGCTCGGAAGCCAAAAAATCTCGCACCTTCGAATCCTGCGCCTTCAAGCTCAAGAACCTCAATCTCTGGTTCTAAAGAAGATGAAGGTATATTATTAGTGAGATTGATTGATGAAGATGCAGCTCAACGAAATATTCACATTGAAGATACTGCAGGTATCCTGGAGCCCCAAGCCAACATTGAAGAAGTAAGAGCTCCGGATACCCAAGAGGAGCAAATCGAAGCCCCTATGGGTGGAGATGAAGTCGAAGTGCCTGCAACTTCAGTTGTGGAGGAAAGGACTGCTCACGGAGATGCTCCGACAGCGGAAAATTTAACTGCGGATTCAGATGATGACTTCACTTTTGATCCTCCGATCAGTCCAGTGCTCGATCTTTCGGAGAATGTCGAAGGTAAATTTCGCATAATTCTTATCAATTTCTGCAAAATTATACAATGTATAATATTTTTGTTTTTGCAGAGCCTCCTGCTGTAGAAGTGCATCACGAAGATACAATTCAAAGGCCTTCAACAACTTCGGAGCCACACCCGGAGGTTACTCAACAGGGACCTGGAAGGGGTAAAAGACATATAGAGCCTCTCCCTACTCAAGGATCGACTTCGTCTGAGTCAACAGATGAAAGTGAATCAACTGAGGGGGGGCCATCTTCAGAAGTTCCAAGGGTCTCAGAAGAACTCTCCGGACCTTCGCTAAGCAGAGCTGATCAGAAGGCTTCAGTAATGCTTCCTCTCTTAACTCCTTTTTTGGAGGAGAGAACCGGACTTCGGACTCTGGTTAAACCTTTGGGTCAAGCCAGTCGCAAAGTCGGGGAAACAGAACTGGTAGCCCTCTTGAGCAAGGCGAAAAGTTCGGAGCTTAACATTGCTATAGAAAGAGCGGCCTATCAGGTACAAAGCATCTTCGAACCAAATAGCAAATTATATATGAATAATTTCTTATTTCTGTTTTTCTTTTTTTTTAGCAAACAGTCTTGGCCCGCGCTGCAGCTTTATCGGGCGAAAATGAAATTGCTCAACTTCGGGAAGAAAACGAAGCTCTTCAAAGAAATTTTAACTTCTCCGAAGGTCGAGTAGCTCAGATGGATAATATAATATTAGCAGAGCGAAGGGCTAGGCAAAGCTTGGAAGCTTCGAAGAAAGAGCTCGAAGCAGAAAGAATTGTGCTTCGAGCAGAGGTTGAAAAACTGCGGAAGGAGGATGCTGCTAAGGGGTCCGAACTTGTGAGGCTCCAAGAAGAGGCTGGCCAACTCCTGACTCAAAAGAATACTTTGACTACGGAGAATGCTAGAATTTCCGGAGTTCTAGCAGAAACGACTTCAGCCAAGGATGCACTTATTGAGGAAAAGCTTAAGTCTGAGAAGGTGGCTTCGGAGGTCATCGAGCAGATGCTAGGTGTCTTGGAGTACTTCGGTACTACTGGATCACTACCTTCGGATGACAATGTGACTCTGCTGCGCCGGTTAAAGAGGATCCAAGGAGCAGCGAAGCAAATGAAGACTGCAGGCATTCGTTATGGAGAACTCTCCGGACAAGTGTCTGCCCTCGGATTACTTCGTTACTACGAGGATTTGGGCCGAACAATCACTCCGAGCGCAGAGGGCTCCATTACCTTCGACGACGCGAGACTTTTGAATCCTTCCGAAGGCGTGACTGCCGCCTGGCGAGCCTTTCAAACTTCATGGAGAGCCGAAGGTCGTTCTGCGATCAAGGCTTGGATTGATGAAGGCCAACGCCAGAAGCAAGTTCGCAGCCAAGCTTCGAGCAGTCAGCCTCCTCCGAACCCGCAGGTTTAGGAATTATTTAAGATTTTTTAATTATGTAAAGCTCATGCTTGTAAACATTTATCAATGAAAGTCTTGTTTGTCATATTTTTAGGCTTTGCCTCTAATGGAAGATATTGAAGTGTTAGAGCTTAACAACGAACTTCGTTCATTGTGGAACACCTTCGAACTTCTAAAGAGTTATAAGCGTCCTCGATTTCTTATTCCTCGAGATGACTCCGGCGTAATTGCGCCCGAAGTAATCAAAGACGTATTGTCTTATATTAAAGAGGAAGATAAAGAGATTGACGCAAACACCTCGTCTTCTGAAGACACTAATTGGTCTGAAGACGAAGGTGAAGCCCAAAATAAAAGATCTGAGGATCTTAGAAGCTGGGAAAGAAGCCCCGAGCGGCTTCGAACTTGGGCCGAGCTTCAACAAGAGCAGAAGGATTTTAGAGCTTCGAGGGGGAGGAAGAGAGTTAAAAGTAAAGTTCTTAGAACTTCTGATGTTGGAACTAGTCGTTCCACCCCTAGCTCTCGGGACCGAAGAGGTCTCCGATTCCTTCTTGGTATAGATACCAATTTTTCATAGTGTAATCTGTAAACACATTTATTTCAATAATGAATGCCGATTTAAAATTGTCTCCATATTTACTAGCCCCTCTTTGGGTATAAGCAACTTCGAAATGTATTCAAAGGTCGTTATGCGCAAAGAAAAAACTTCGGAGTACAATTTTTTGGGGGTTCGGAGCCCCTCTGTCATTTAAAGATCTTTTGAAATCTTATGAAATGTCTTCGACTTTTTGCAGTCAGAAGAATGGCAACTTAGTACCTTTTTTTACGAAAGAAATCAATTGAGATAACTTTCAGGACACTTTAGTGTCTTAAAAAATTTGTCACTTTGGACTTATGTTAACAGACATTCGAAGCTCATGGCTCAAATGCTGTTTTGCTTTAGCCACCTTCGGCTTGTCTTTGCGATCTCTGACGAACCAATGGTTCGGAGTTTGCAATGGTCTCTTTGGACTCTTTTTACGGATGTCTACCAGCCAATGGCTTGGACTCCGTATAATTTAGCCACCTTCGGCTGTTTTTGCAGAAGTCTACCAGCCAATGGCTTGGACTTCGCAGAATTTGGCCACCTTCGGCTCTTTTTTACGGAAGTCTGCAAGCTGCAGCTTGGACTCCGTAGATTTTGGCCACCTTCGGCTCTTTTTACGGAAGTCTACCAGCCAATGGCTTGGACTCCGTAGAATGTGGTTTTGGGCTCTTTTATGGATGCCTACAAGCCGTTGGCCTGGGCTCCGGATTATGTCAGCCACCACGTCGGAGGCTTCGAACTTTATGGGTTCGAAGTCCGAAAATACAACCCAGCTTAATGACACTTCCCTCTCGGTCAACCCCGCGGTTCCAGTGCGTCCACTCGGAAGCTGGAAGTCTATGAGGGGAAGGCAACTATCAGGGTCATATGCTTTATTAATTTAGAGGTGATTACAAGCGAATTACAAGGAGCCCTTATGCGAAGTATCGCTTTAGGTGCTCCGCATGCCAAGTATGTGCTAACTCTTCACCTTCTAAATTAGCTAATTTAAATGAACCAGGGCGCCCCGAGCGGACGATTAGATATGGACCTTCCCATTTATTGCCTAACTTCCCTGGTGCTATAATGCTTCGTAGAACAAGATGACCCGGCCTTAACTCGCTGAGCTTAACCTTCGGGTCATACCAAGTCTTCGTCTGCTGATGATACTTTGATAAATTAGCTACAACCCGAAGTCTTGTTTCTTCTGACAAATCTAACGAAGCTTGTCTTTCTTCTTCAATGTCTGGTTCAGTGCTGCGAAATGATCCCCCTTTGAGCTCCGTTGGAGTCATAGCTTCATCTCCGAATAGTAGTCTGAACGGAGTAAAACCTGTGGACCTTGTTTGCGTAGTCCGAATGGACCACAGAATCTTCGGAAGCTCTTCGGTCCACAGTCCCTTTGATAATCCTACTATTCTTCGATTTAGCCCTGATAAAATATTTCCATTGGCTCGCTCTACGGCTCCATTCGACTGAGGATGTCTCACTGCAACAAAACATAGTTGAATGCCTAGGTCTTCGCAAAACTTCCTGAAGGGTTCTGCGTCGAACTGTGTTCCATTATCAACTGTGAGATATCTAGGCACTCCGAACCGGCAAATAATGTTCTTCCAGAAGAATTTCTGTACATTGTTCGAAGTGATAGCTGTTAAGGGCTCTGCTTCCACCCACTTAGAAAAATATTCAATAGCTACCACTGCGAACTTCATATTTCCCTTTGCTAACGGAAAGGGACCAATTAGATCCATACCCCATCTGGCCATAGGCCATACCGGAGCAATGACTTGAAGAGCTGTTGGTGGGCGATGACTCCGTCGACCCATCCACTGGCATCCTTGACAAGTGCGGACCAAGCTCTCCGCATCAGCTGTTATTGTGGGCCAATAAAGCCCCTGGCGAAGTGTTTTTCCTGCCAGAGCTCTAGGGGCTAAATGGCTTCCACAAAGGCCTTCATGAATTTCTCGAATAATTTATTGGCCTTCGGCTTGAGATATACATCGGAGTAGAGGGGAACATACTCCGGCCTTGTATAATATACCGTTGATTAACTGATAGCTTCTGGCTCTGAGCTTTAATCTGGCTCTGAGCCACCAAGTCCCCTGCCTCCTCAGTTGCTCAGCTCTCATGGAAGCTGTTGATTGCCACCTCCGTCACGGCACCCTTCGGCTGGAAGGGATGGACCACCTCCTCTGCCACGGCCACCTGCGCAGGCTTCGGCGAAGCAGGGTTTAGGCCCACCACATCGACCTCCTCGTCGCTTCGAGGGTCCTCTCCGCCGCGGCCTCCGCTGCCTCTATCCTCAGACAAAGAGCTCCCGGACTCCGAGTCACTGTCACTGCCGCTGCTGTTGCCGCTGCTGCTCGAAGCCTCGGTTGGTTTCGCCGCGGCAGGCTTCGGTCCGGCTTTGTCTATCGGCTCCGCCCTGGTGGGCCTCGCTTCGGCGTCCTCTGCAGAAAAGCCAAGTCAAAATCCACATATTGAAGAGAAGCATGTAAAAAGGGTTTACCTTCGTCGGAGATTTCTTCGAAGGAAGGAGGGGCTATGTGTGCACCCAATCCGTTCACTGCGAAGCTGGTGTATCATCCTTCGCACCTGAGGTTGTTTCCGTCGCAGCCTCCGCGGCCTTCTTGGTGGCTGGAGTAAGCATGTCGGCCTCCGCCGTCGAAGGTCTCACCGCCAGGGGCTCCGCTGCCTTCTTGGTGGCCGGAGCACTTGTGGGCTCCACCGCTGCCTCCTGCGGGGTAGAGGTTTCGGTCGCAGGGACCTCCGACCGCACCCTCAAAGTCCCAAGCTCGTCGTCATCCCCCCTCTTCCTCTTGGCTCCGGCCGACGAAGTTGTGAGGTGGGAGAAGTCCGGTAGAGCAGGGAGCGCCTCGAGGCCAAGCGCAGTCCAGTCCCTGTTCCAATGCTCCTAGGACCCCACCAGAGCAAGGCGTTGGGCCTGCTCCTCAGGTGTGGGAGTCCCAACGACGCGCTCCGCCGCCGCAATAGCCTCCTCCGGAGTCCTCGTTTCGAGGTGGGCTTCATAAAAGTTCAAGTCAGAATGAAGTTTTGCGAAGTATGAAAGTGAAGAGAGTTGAAGGCTTACAGAAGCTGTCGAAGGCCAACTCGTGAAGTTCCCCTTGGCCCGAAGCCTGGAAGAGCCCCTCCGGCCAAGAGCGCACGAGGGGGCTGAGTCGGAGGGTGATGAACTCCTCTACGAGGTCCCTCATGCTCATCTTCGCTGCCACCCTCCGAAGAAGAAAGATCCTCGAGCGAAGGATGTCCTCGCTGGTCTTCACCACCCCTTCGCGTCGGTATAAGATGTGGGCGTTGGTACTCCGAAGGGGAGAGTTCACGCCAACGGATGCATAGAACCATTCCTGGTCCCACTTCGAGTACCACTTGTTGTTCATAGCCCTCGCCGGGAAGGCATCCTGGAACTCCCTCCGGAGCTGGAAGTTGGCGCTGCCGAAGGCCAGCGCCCTCTTGACGCGGTCTGTCCCCTCCCTCGGCTTTGGCTAGCAGTTGGCGTCGTGGAGGGCGACGAAGACATCCGCGCGGCCTTCGCAACCTTCGGCCCTCATGGCCCATTCGAAGACAGCAAGCCTCGCCACGACATTGGGCGAGAGTTGAGGAAGCTCGAGGTTGTAAGCCCTCAAGACTTCGCTCAGCATCCCGACTGTTGGCAGCCCGAGGCCGGCTTCGAAGAAGGCCTCGAACACAACCACCTCGTCAGCCCGGGGCTTTGGCACGGCCTCTGACTTCTCCGGAACCCTAAGTTGGATCTTCGCTGCGATCCTCCCTTCGGTGGCCCTCCGGACTGACTCCTCCGTGGAGATCGAGGCCCTCATCTCCAGCGTCTGCTCAAATTTGTCGGAGGGCGTCCGAAGGTCCCTCGGCCCTAGCCGCCTGGGTGCAGGCTTCGCTGCCGCAGCCGCCGCTGCCTGCACTCGGGCGGAGCCCCAGCTTGAGCCCAAGACCAAAGGCTTCGCCACTGCCTTCTTCGGCATTTTGGTGGGACTTCGGCGCGAGGGGCTAGAAGCTAGCGAAGGGCACTCCGCGCGAAGCCAAGGAGGAGAGGAGAGCGAAGGTTGTAAGGCGGTGAGAAGAAAACAAATGAGAGCGTGCCGAAGCCGCACGCGGTAAACCCCTATTTATAGGCGGTAAGAATTCCGACGGTCGTGGGCCGAACCCACTGCCGAGTGGGCCTATGGCGAAGGTGAAGCGGCCCAGCGTAGGGTAACGGTAATTTTTCTAACCGTTGTGGAGCTGTTCGGGCTCCCCGAGGTCGCTCTAACAGCTGGCGCAGGCATTTATTACCTGCGGTTTTCGAAGCACCTTCGGCCCAAGCTCCGAAGGCTTGTTTTCTCCAAAGTTGTAATTTTCAGGTCATTTGTCCTAAAGGCGCACGCACCCCTTCGTCCCGAAGGCCTGCACGTGAGGGGCTACTGTTGGCGCAATATATTTCCCTTGAACAGGGGCCAAATGATGTCATCCTCCGGCAACCTTCGGCCCTGAGCCCGACACTGTCGAAGCCTGTTCCTTCCTGAAGAAGCTGTTTCTAGGTCCAGGGTACCCTCCAGAGCGAAGCCCCCGGGCCCCGTCGAAGCCCTCTAGAGCGAGGTCTCTCGGAGCCCTCCGGAGCGAAGTCCTCAAGATCCCCTGAAGACCGCCAGAAGCTAAGTCTCAGGCTAACTTCGAAGCCAGCCTCCGCTCCTTCTTCGGAGTTAGCCTTCGAGCCCTGTCCGGAGTTAGCCTTCGGGCTCCCTTCGGAGCTCCTTAGAGCTAGTCTCCGGACCCTCTTCGGCCAGTTCAAAGCCAAGTCTCCGAGACCTCAGTTCGGAGCCCAGTTCGGAGCCCCGTTCGGAGTATGCTTCGAAGCCCCGTTCGGAGTATGCTTCGAAGCCCCCTTCGGAGTATACTTCGAAGCCTCCTTCGTAGCTCCGGCCCCTACTCCGAACCCAATAAATATCTACACCTCGCTACAGTATAGAAGCCATACCGGGGGCCCCTCTGCCCCTGTTATGTCACTTAGCTGGTCAAAGTATGATGTTGTCTGACACGTCTATAAAGCTGTAAAGCACTTTTGTACTGTAGCTAGCTCCTTTTTCCCTTTTTACCCCTATGAGCCTAGGGCTCATAGAGGGCTTTTTGGTCTTTTCCTTAAGGCCTGCATGCCTATAAAAGCAGGGCCAAGCCTTTGTAGCAAGGTACGGTCTCCAGGGTCATGAGACTCTGGAACTTACTATTACATACTGAGGCATACCATGCCAAATCCACTATAAACTGGACGTAGGGCTATTATCCCTTAGGGGAGGTCCGAACCAGTATAAATCCTTTATCCCTCTAAGAGAACCCTTCGAGGTTCATTTTACACTCCGTATACAAATATACAAAACCTGTGCTGTAGCTAACAAAATTGCTACAACACCTCGAAACCCTCGCCGGCCACTACGAAATGGTGGTAATCCTTGTTACTTCGCTCGTGAAGTACCCGTTAATCTACGTAACAGATTGCTATCACCTTGTTACTTCGCCTGTGAAGTATCTATTAATCTATGTAACAGATTGCTACCTTCGTTTCACTCCTGCAACACTTAGTAAATTCGGTTTCCAGGCCGAATTGGCACTTGATCTCTGTTCTATTGTAGGTTTTCACGCTTAGAGCCCCTTCGCCGAAGGTGTCCAAAGCCAGGAAGCTTGTTTCGGAGACTGCCAGAACACCCTTCGGTGGAACCCTGCTTCGACTACCTGTGCTGGACCCGTTACTCTATTGTCGGTCTGGTTGAGTTCCCACGCCAGAGTGCTCCGCAGCAGGCTTCACCGCAACATTCTTTGCCATGCCAGTACTCCGCATCGGACAAAGTCATGCCAGCACGTTGCGTTAGAATATTTTTGTTGTGTCAGAGACTTCGCAATGAACCCTATCGTTCGGAGGTGATTTCGCGTCAGAGATTTGTTCGGAGCATACCTTCGACCAGATCGATCCAAATGCTGAAGACTACCTTCGGCAAATCCATTCGCACCAGACGCCGAAGGCCCCCCTTCGGTGAACCCTTCGCACAGAACACTTCGAACTGGTCAAGCTTCATTTAGCTGGCTAGTTAATTTTTTATATATTTCTTTTAGGCTAATTGGATTATTTCTGTGTGATCTGATTACCTGGTGAATCCACCCCTCTTGCCACTATTAAGGGTAGTCAAAACGCGATATCAGTATTGTGTTATGCTTAGGCTTGTCGCTAATTTTCCGCACACTTTTTGATCGTCGAACTAACCCAAGTGTGGGGGCACGATTTCAATCTCAACACACTTTTTGGCGACTCCGCTGGGGAGGGCTATGCCAACATGACAAGTACGTCTACATCGGTTGCGGGTACGTCTACAACGACTATTTTGTTTACATCGCCGATGGATTCCATGGGAGGCGCAGATATCGACAACCGCAACACCATGACGCCTACCCTTGAAGATATCCCCAAAGAGGACTAGGCAGAGATCGAGGCAAAAATGAAAGCACTACAATACCTCATGCTTGGGAGCTATGTCAAGACACGCACGGGCTTCATCAAGCATGACGTCAATGTCCCCGGTCTCGCTCAGACCCAAGTAACACCGGTACCACCTCCTTTATCTTCTTTAGAAATTGAGTAAAAAATAGCCGCATCAGTAGATCAAGCTATTAGTGCTTCGCTAGCCAACCGTTTAGACTCAGTAGTTAGCTCTCAGGTAGAGGCGACACTTAGAAGGTTCGTCTTTACCGAAGCCGAACCTCTAGCTCCAATTGCTAGCGTACCTTTGATAAATCGCATTTACAGCAGAACTGACGGTAGTACCGGAAAATCCATTTCGTCTCTGGCCTCGACATCTATGGCCGAGATCAGTCACCACACTTACGGCCAAACTAACACTGCCTACTACGTGCCACCTCCACCTACGCCCCTGCCAGTTTTTGTCGCGTTTCCTGCGCCGCATGCTCCCGCTCAAACGCATAGGCCCAAACACGTCATACATCCCAAGCTAGCGCATGAGGAGGACCCCCGTGGCCGACACGCCGACATACCGCCACATGTCACGCCCCCGCATGTGAGGCGTGCATAGGAGGGAGGCAAAGACAACATTGAGGAGCGGATCCGTGCGCTGTTTAGGGAGTGCACTGGCTTCATACCTAGGGGTCGGGCTAGGGTTTATCGGAAGCCGTACCCCGACCATTTCGACACTATACCATACCCTCGTGGCTATAGAGTCCCTGAATTCACCAAGTTTGATGGTGAGGGTAGAAAAACCACACTAGAGCATGTCAACTGGTTCTTAGCACACTGTGGAGAAGCTAGTGGGTCGGATGTTTGAAAACATAGACTATTTTCCCTTTCCCTATCCGGCACCGCTTTCACCTTGTTTTCGGCGCCCTACCGAACTCTGTCTAGACGTGGGATGAATTAGAACAAAATTTTCATGACTATTTTTATACGGGCGAAACAGAACTTAGGCTTTCACGCTCGACATCAGTCAAACAAAAATCTAACGAGAGTGTCTCCGAGTACATCAAGCGCTTTAGAGACACCA
This sequence comes from Zizania palustris, assembly GCA_019279435.1. Classification (NCBI taxonomy): domain Eukaryota; kingdom Viridiplantae; phylum Streptophyta; class Magnoliopsida; order Poales; family Poaceae; genus Zizania; species Zizania palustris. The sequence goes on along the minus strand of JAAALK010000289.1, from coordinate 72,728,245 downwards.
GAAACCTATGTTTTAGTCTCAATATTTCAGAAAGATATTTTGCAGATCTAGCTTTCAACGGGCTGCATTCTAAGATTAGAGAAAGGCTATACAACCAACTTTTTAGAAGTTAGCTAAGTCTTACAGCATGCTCTGGTCCAAGAAGGCCGAGCCAAAGATAAAAGGTTTATTAAAACATTTAACAAGCTAGGGCTGAAGTCCACATCATGGAACACTCTGATGAGGAAGAGTCGGAAGAAGAGGAAGATTCGGCTGACATGTACGCGGCCGAATGAGTTTGGAATGCTAAGAGAAAACTCGTCACTTGTTCTGAACTACGACCATCTCACACTAGGAGTCGGCCTAGCGAAGTCAAATACTAGTTTGATATAACTAAGTGCGATAAAATATTTGGTTTCCTCTTAAATAACTAGTTTCTAAGGTTGCCTAAAGGCCAAGTCATTCCATCCGGCAACGAACTAAAGAAATGCCCCTACTGTAAGTGGCATGATTCACTTTCCCATTATACTAATGACTACAATGTTTTCATCGATAGGTTTAATCGGCCATAGAAGACGGACGATTGAAAATAGACCCCAGTCCAAAGATGAAGCTGGACAAAGACCCCTTTCCCGTGAACACTATCAACCTCGTGAGAAGAGGGTGCTAATTCAACCAGAGCAAGGCGAGTCAACTAAGGGGAAAGCGATCATTATTGGAGAATCGCACACATGCACATTCGTACCAAAGAACCCTGAAATAGGAGTTTGGAAAAAGAACGTCAACATGTCTCCTTTGGCTAGGGCTCATAAGAAACCAAAGGTCACATATCATATGCTGTTGAAGGAACACCAGAAAAAAGCCAAGGAAACAGACCCCCGTGCAAAAAAAGCTAAGACAGCCGAAGGGGCCAAGGCAGTCGGAGGATGGCTTCGGACCTCAATGGCCGAACGCTCCGCACAATGGGTTCGGACCACAACTCCCAAACCCTCCGTACAGTGGGTTCGGACCCCAACAATCGAACCCCCCAAAATGTGAGTTCGGACCCCAGTGGCCGGACACTTCACACAGTGGGTTCGGACCTCAATGGCCGAACCCTCTGCACCACGAGTTTGGCCGCTAATGGCTAAACCCTTCTTACAATGAGATAGGACCCCAATGGCCGAACTCAGCTCCACTCTAGGCGAACACTTCAGTAGGAGGCTTCCGCTCGCAATGGCCAAACATAACTCCGGCTTGGTAGGACCCTTCACTAATATGGTCCGAAATACCTTCAACATGGACGAGCCCCCCTCCGGGCAATGGGTTCAGCTCACAGTGGGTGAAGCCACTGGAGCCACCGATGCCTCCACCATATAATTAGGCAGGGACCCCGTGGGCTCCGTGCACCTCGTCCCCTGAGCACGTTTCGCAGAATAACTTTGCCCCCTATTTTCCTTCGGAGTATTATAACTGGCAGGGACAAATAGACATGGCGAAGGGAGACGTCTTCCACTTGCACAGGATAGAGCCAAGGGATATTGACGTGAAGAGGTGAAGGAGGAGGAGTCCGAAACCATCACAGTCAAGGTAGGGTCTCAGGAAGTCCCAATCCTGAAGGCCCCTTCGCCGAAGCCCGTCGGAGGTAAGCCCCCTAGTCCAGCCGAAGCCAACGCTGAAACCAGGTCTGATCGGCTGAACGATGCCGGTCTGACCGACAGGGTCCGCAGCGAAGTACCCACCAATTGCAAAACATGTGAAGCCAACCTGAGTCGTACCCCTTCAATCCAAAATCACAGAAACAGGGTGATGGTGCCTGGTAGCAAGCCACAACAATCTTGAGCACCTCCGGGCATGTCCAAATCACACAAAATGCATCTACAATGCCTATGGGCATAGGAAATGAACGAGAAAAAGCCCGAGGATGAACGAGACGCCATCTTTGAGGAGATACACCATCGGCTAGCTGCAAGACAGGTATGGAAGATCAAGCCGGTTGAGATAACCAACCCGGCTCCCATTCCGAGCGATGACGACGAAGCGACGACGACGACGACATGCTCGACGATGATTATAGGCCTATCTCCGAAGGACCCGCACCACAAGTGATGGACATCAACGTCATCATGCTACCCGCCGAGTTCTCCCTACCATAAGACGAGGCTGAGGTCGCACAGTTGAACAACGGCCCATGAAATGATATTTTTGAGAAACCCGAGGATACGGCTCGCCACCTAAAGCCTCTCTACGTCAAGGGTCACATTGACGGAAAGCCGATCTCTAGAATGCTTGTCAACGGTGGTGCCATTGTTAACCTAATGCCTTACTCTCTGTTGAAGAATTTTGGTAGGTGTAAGGAAGACTTAAAGAAAACTAACCTCATCCTCAACGGCTTCAATGGCGAGAGTTATGAGGCAAAAGGTGTACTCTCCATGGAGTTAACAGTAGGTAACTGTTGGGGGAAAATATCTCATCTTCAGGGTTATTGCCACAACAGCATGAAATCAGATAGTAGATTCGAAGGTTTCCAGACGTCCATCTTCGAAGATACCCTAAGTCAAGCTTGAAGTACGAAGATAGGCATTGGTTCGGAGTACATCTTCGAACTAAGGCTCTTCGAGATCTTTATTGCCAGCTAAGATGGAAGATTTATCTTTTATATTATTAGATTAGTCTTTTACCATTTTAGCCCTATCAAGGGTACCGAATAGTTTCCACTATGTCGGTTGTAATAGAGGGGTAAATAGGTCTTTTCCTTAATATTTGGGCCAATAAATACCCCCCATTTCACCCTGTAATAGGGACCGAATACAAGTTATTCAATACACACATTCGAACTATTCTAAGTTATTATCCTTTCGGAGGCTTAGAACAGTTCACTTCGCAAACACTCCGTTTGTTAGTTTCTAATCTACAAAAACCTGTTAGCGTAATCTTTTACGCCAACAGTTGGCGCCGTCCGTGGGGAACCTAGTCCGAAAAACTTCGTTCTCTACCAACTTCTTACATCATGCCTCCTAAGCGGAGCGCACCCCGCAATCCCGTTCGGAGGTCTTCTCGGATCTCCGGAGAGATACCATTTGATACGGTTGAAGTCGGAGGGCCTTCGACATTCCCTCCACAAACTCTGGAAGGAGTTTCCATCCCTCGAACGTACGAAGCTTCTCCGCCAACCCCTTCCATACTTCGACCACCCGGAGTCCCTCCTCCACCTTCCATCCCAATCCAAACTGATCCTGTTAGCTCTCAAGACCCGGAAGATCCTTCCGGAGGAGATGAAGCCAATCTTGGAGATATGGCCATTCAAATGGCCAACCTTCAAGCTGAAGTAGCAAGGGGGCGACAAGAAGCTGCGAACAGGCTTCGCTCTCAAGCCATCCCAACTATCCCAGAAGTGCCTGAAGACGATGAACCCGATTATCCCCAAGCTCCGGAGAACGCCTCATTCGACAATGAATCTCCATTGCATCCTGAGCTACAGAAAGTTCGCTTTGATCCGAAGTTTAAAACTTCGAAGCTCTGTAAGTATGCTGGAGATGAAGATCCCGGAGAGTTTGTTCGTTCTTATGCCCTAGCAATTGAAGCTAGCGGAGGAGTTCGAGACACCATGGCGAAGTGCTTCCCCTTAGCTCTTCAAGGAGTGGCATTAAGGTGGTTTTGGTCCTTGAAGCCAGGATCAATTAATTCATGGGGGCAGCTGAAGAAGAAGTTTATAAGCAATTTTCAAGGCACCTTTGTGCCTCCCATGTCAATAGGAAGCCTTTTCCAGGTGAAACAGCTCCCCGGAGAGACATTGGGGCAATATTTCAAGCGCTTCGCTCATACGAAGTCGGAGATCCGGGGGTTGTCTGCATCTTGGGTAGTTGATGCAGCTCGGGAAGGCGTCACCCATCAAGGCCTTTTAGATAAGCTTCATCGGAAAAGCATCTCCTCGGTCTCTCAGTTGATGTCATACTTTGAGGAGTATGCGAGGTCGGAAGAGGGTTGGCTCCGAAGAACTGCCACTACTTCATCCATATTGCAAGAAGTTAAAGTAGAAGTAAAAACTTCGGCACAGCCGCAAGAACCAGTCTTCGAAGTCCAACATGATCAGAGAAGAGGGCAAAAGCACCCTCGTTCTGAAGTCATGAATATTGCACCCCCACAAAAGTTTACACAGAGAGCTCCACAGTCTTCGGGGAACAAGACCAGCGGCTGGAGGCCGCCAGGGAAAACGGCTAGCAAGGGCCAGACCCTTTTCTGCTGCATCCATGGAGAAAATCGAAGCCATGCAACTGATACTTGCAAGGCTATACTTACCCTACGGGGAGAGTATCTAGAAAGAACTTCGGGTCGAGGTACTACCGACCGAGTTCCAACCGCAACGCGCCAAGAACCAGTTCAGGCTGTGGCGCGGATAGAAAACTTTGATACTGCAAGACACCCTCCAGTGGCCAATGTTATGCCACCTCCGAAGCAAGAGGAAGGGCAAGATCGAGGGAAAATAGTAGTCCTCCCCATCTCCGGAGGAGGTACCCTCAGAAGCATGTCAAAGAGGCAGCGAAGAGACTACGTCAGAGAAGTAGGCCATATTGGGACTTCGTCGTCTGCAGCTGCAATGCCGGAGTGGTCTCATGTACCGATATCCTTTTCTGCGGAGGACGCAGCTGGCATTAAGTTCCCGCATGCAGACCCACTTGTTATCACTGCTGATATTGCGGGCACTGAAGTTCGAAGGGTGTTGATTGACGGAGGTAGTTCGACAGACATCATTTTTGTTCAAGCCTTCGATCAATTGTGCATCTCTAGAAATCATCTTCTTCCAGCGGCTCGTCCTTTGCAAGGCTTCGCAGGACCTCCGCTTGATGCACTCGGCCAAATAGGCCTGGAAGTTACCTTCGGAGAAGGTTTGTTGGCCCGAACTGAGGAAGTGATCTTCGATGTCGTAGATGCCCCGTATGCTTACAACGTCATCTTCGGAAGAGGCATGCTAAACCAGTTCGGAGCTGTGGCGCATCACAATTATTTGTGCATGAAGATGCCCACGCAAGCAGGAGTCCTTACCGTCTTCGGAGATCAAGCTATCGCTCGGAGAGCGGAATATGGTCATGGTCCCCCTCTTGATCCAAGACAAGTAAACAATGTACAAGATAATGAAGAAATTTTTTCAGCCCCTTCCGAAGCTTCAAAGAAATCCTTTCCGAGACCAAGTCCTGAAGGAGAGATTGCAGCGAAGGTCATTGTTAAAGATGGTAAAGAGTATACATTTCGATTTGGTAAAGATTTACCTCCAGAAGTTGCAACCTCCTTGGAAAAGGTGGTGGAAGAGAATTTGGATGTCTTCGCTTGGTCTGACGAAGATATCACCGGAGTTGATCGGGATATCATTGAACATAGTTTACTTGTAAACCCGAAGGCCCGCCCTGTTCGGCAAGGACTCCGGAAAATGTCTGCAGAAAGAGCTGCTCTAGCGAAAGACGAAGTTGAGAAATTATTGAAGGCTGGGATTATCAGAGAAGTGGCTCACATAGAATGGTTAGCCAACCCAGTCTTCGTCAGAAAGAAGTCTTCCGGGAAGTGGCGCATGTGCATTGATTTCACATCCTTGAATAAAGCATGCCCTCGTGACCCCTACCCAATGCCCCGAATTGATCAATTGGTCGACTCCACCGCAGGTTCGGAGTTATTAAGCTTCCTTGACGCGTATTCTGGTTATCATCAAATATGGTTGAAGCGCGAAGATGAGATCAAGACAAGCTTCGTAACTCCTTCGGGAGTCTTCTGTTATGTAAGAATGCCCTTCGGCTTAAGAAATGTCGGGGCTACTTTTTCGAGGTTAGTTGCTAAGGCTCTAGGTCATCAATTAGGTCGCAATGTGGAGGCCTATATGGATGATATTGTAATAAAGAGTGCTTTAAAGCACCAACATAGCCTAGACTAAGCAGAAACATTTAATAGCCTTCGAGCATGTGGGATCCGTCTTAACCCCGAAAAATGTATCTTCGGAGCTAAGGCTGGAAAATTGTTAGGGTATTTAGTTTCAAGCAAGGGGATTGAAGCTAGCCCTACTCAAATAACTGCGCTACAGAAGATGGCTCCTCCGGAAAATTTAAAGCAAGTGCAAAAGCTGACTGGGTGTCTGGCAGTACTTAGCAGGTTTTTATCAAGGTCTGCGGAGAGAGGCTTGCCTATATTTAAAGCATTGAAGGGGTCCGAAAATTTTGCATGGACACCGGAGTGTCAGAAAAGCTTCGAAGATATTAAAGAGTATCTCAGTAATCTTGCTACACTCACGGTGCCTACTGCGGACGAAACCCTACTCCTTTACCTTGCAGCTACAGGTTCTGCTGTCAGTGCAGTCCTTGTCAGAGAAGTGGATTTCAATGGGAAGTTGATCCAAAATCCTGTTTATTTTGTATCCGAAGCATTATCAGGAGCGAAGACAAGATACTCCGAACTTGAGAAGTTCGTTTATGCTCTGATAATGGCTTCGAGGAAATTAAGACATTATTTTTTGGCACACAATGTAATTGTACCAACTTCGTATCCTTTAGGAGATATGCTTCGAAGTAAGGATTCCACTGGAAGGATTGGGAAGTGGGCAGTTGAGTTAGCACCCTTTGGCATATCTTTCCTCGCAAGGACAGCAATCAAATCGCAAGTCTTAGCAGATTTTGTAGCAGAATGGACTCCGCCTGCAAATTTGGTTCCGGAGAAGTCAAGTGACGGAGTTTGGACTGTTTATTCCGATGGGGCTTTCTAAGCATCCGGAGCAGGCATTGGAGCAGTATTAATTTCACCTTAAGGGCAAAGAGCAATGTACTCCGCAAGACTCAACTTTAAGTCTACCAATAATATAGCGGAGTATGAAGGAATTTTATTGGGACTCCGAAAAGCATGTGCTCTAGGGGCTACAAGAATTATTATAAAGACAGATTCTCAGATAGTAGCAGGGCACGTAGATAAAAGTTTCCAGGTTCGGCATCCACATCTTGCAAAGTACTTAGAAGAAATCCGTAAAATCGAAGCACACTTCAAGGGTATTTCCATTCGGAGTATACCAAGAGCAGAAAATGTGCAAGCGGACATCTTAGCAAAAGCTACAGCCGGAGCTGTGGATGTGCCAGAAGAAGCTTTCTATGAGGAGCTCAGTATACCTTCGGTGCCACAAATTCCCTCTGCAGAGATTCTTTGCATTCCTAGTGCAGATTGGAAAAATTCAATAATGGAAGTTTTACAGGGAGGAGCAAATTTGCCCGAAGAGCCACAGCTGTCAAGATTAAAGCTTAGAGCAAGAAATTATCAGGTAATCAACGGTATTTTATACAAGGCCGGAGTATGTTCCCCTCTACTCCGATGTATATCTCAAGTCGAAGGTCAAGAAATTCTTCGAGAAATTCATGAAGGCCTTTGTGGTAGCCATTTAGCCCCTGAAGCTTTGGCAGGAAAAACACTTCGCTAGGGGCTTTTCTGGCCTACAATAACAGCTGATGCGGAGAGTTTAGTCCGCACTTGTCAAGGATGCCAGGGGATGGGTCGACGGAGTCATGGCCCACCAACATCTCTTCAAGTCATTGCTCCGGTATGGCCTATGGCCAGATGGGGTATGAATTTAATTGGACCCTTTCCAGTAGCCAAGGGAAATCTGAAGTTCGCAGTGGTAGCTATTGAATATTTTTCTAAGTGGGTGGAAGTAGAGCCCTTGACAGCTATCACTTCGAACAATGTAAAGAAATTCTTCTGGAAGAATATCATTTGCCGGTTCGGAGTGCCTAGACAACTCACAGTTGATAATGGAACGCAGTTCGATGCAGAACCCTTCAGGAAATTTTGCGAAGATCTAGGCATTCAGTTATGTTTTGCTGCAGTGAGGCATCCTCAGTCTAATGGAGCCGTAGAATGAGCCAATGGAAATATTTTGTCAGGGCTAAATCGAAGGATAGTAGGATTAGCAAAGGGACTGTGGACCGAAGAGCTTCCGAAGATTTTGTGGTCCATTCAGACTACGCAAAAAAGGTCCACAGGTTTTACTCCATTCAGACTACTATTCGGAGATGAAGCTATGACTCCAACGGAGCTCAAAGTAGGATCATTTCGCAGCACCGAACCGGAAATTGAAGAAGAAAGACAAGCTTCGTTAGATTTATCAGAAGAAACAAGACTTCGAGCTGTGGCAAATTTATCAAAGTATCATCAGCAAACGAAGGCTTGGTTTGACCCGAAGGTTAAGCTCAATGAACTAAGACCGGGTCATCTTGTTCTACGAAGCATTATAGCGCCAGGGAAGTTAGGAAATAAATGGGTAGGTCCATACCTAATTGTTCGTTCAGGACGCCCTGACTCTTTCAAATTAGCTAATTTAGAAGGTGAAGAGTTAGCACATACTTGGCATGCGGAGCACCTAAAGCGATACTTCGCATAAGGGCTCCTTGTAATTCACTTGTAATCATCTTCTAAATTAATAAAGCATATGATCCTTATAATGCCTTCCCCTCAAAGACTTCCAGCTTCCGAGTGGACGCACTAGAACTGCGGGGTCGACCGAGAGGGAAGTGTCATGAAGCTGGATTGTATTTTCGGACTTCAAACCATTGGTTCGAAGCTTCCGACGTGGGGGCTGACATAATCTGGAGTCCAAGCCACCGGCTTGTAGGCATCCGTAAAAGAGCCCAAAACCACATCATACGTAGTCCAAACAATTGGCTGGTAGACTTCTGTAAAAAGAGCCGAAGGTGGCCAAAACCTGCTGAGGAGCCATGCTGAATAGCGTGGGCCTCATGGCTCCAGAAGTGATGAGTCATTGTCAATGATAGTCAAAGAGGACAGAAGAAGAAGAGATCTGATGTTTCATGGGCCGCGTGTGACTCAGGTACACGGGCAACGAGTGACTGTCGGGCAGAGGAGGCTGCGAAGTCGGGCTGGTCCAATCCGGGTACATGGGCCAGAAGCAGTAGAAGACCCACTGGGCTATTGACCAGGGTTGACTCAGGTACACGGGCGGTGAGTGATTGCCGGGCTGAGAGAGCTGCGGAATCGTGCCGGCCCAATCCGGGTACCTGGTGCAAAGTCGGTGGAGGCTTTGTCAGTTTCGGCGCAAAACTGACAACCGTTGATCGTGTATCCGACTGTCCAGAAGAGAAGCCGTAGTCGCTACGAAAGCTGAGCTTCCGGATAAGTCATCTGTAACACTAGGCCCACAGTCAGTCAGTCGTGTCTGTAAAAATACCTAAGGGCAGTAGAGTCTTTTCCTTTATTATTGCATCTGTAAAAACTCTAAGGGGCAGGTGGAATGTTCCTAGTGTTGGGAGCCTATAAACAGGACCCCAATCCCTAGGGTTTGGACTACCCATTTGGCTGAATTCAATACTACTCCTTTGGGTCACTTTTTTTCTCTTGCATTCTCCCTTCTCTCTCTTGGTGTGCGTAGCCAGGCTGCTGTTCATGAGATTTTTGCCTTGCATTTATTTCTCTCCTACAGTGCTTTGAACCTTCGATTCTCCATCTGTGCACAGCATCATTTGGTTGTTTCGATTCACGTGCACAAGCAATTTCTGATGAGTTTTTGGGCTTCGGCAGGCGTTGGGAAGCTTCTGTTCTTCACGAGCAGAGTACTAGTTCTTGCTGTTTGCAAGTAGTACTCCACTGTAGCTACAGTACTCTTGTGCCAGCTTTTTGCTTTTACTGCTCAACTTTTCGATCGGGTTGGCAGGACTGAAATCACTTTCCTGGCTGCTTTCAGGCGAAGCCATCCTCTCTGTTCGAAGCCCCTCAGCTCCGTGAGGCAGGCTTCGATCTGACCCTACTCGAAGGCTTCGTTTCGATCTTCGAACTTTGTTTTGTGTTCTGGGTTGCTAGCTTCGAAGTACTCTTTGAACGGATAGGATCGCATACTTCGAACGACAGTGCGAAGGTTCTTCGGCTCTAGCTGTTCGAAGTCCATACTTCGATAGTTTTTTTTGAAGATGGCTTCGAAGCTTGTCATTCGGCAAGGCTTCGCATTGATTTCTTGTGGCATGTCAGCCTTCGCTTCTCTTCTCGAAGCTTGCTCTTTTCGAAGGTAGAGTGTAGGCTTCGAATTTGGTGCCTCGGTCGTGTTCAGGCCTCGCTTCTTTGTTCGAAGGTAGTCCGTCAGTATGCTGCATTCGAAGCTCTCTGGTCGAAGGTTTAAGTTTGAAGCACTCAGTTCAAAGCTGTGTCCGAAGCCTTGCGTTCGAAGTACATACTTCGAAGCAGGCTCCGGCGTTGTCATACTTCGCTTTGAATCATACTTCGCCTCTTGCCACTTCGAACTGGAATAGACCCAAACACCTTCGGCATTTTCACACCACCTTCGACAGACTTCAACTACTACCTACGAACCAGTCTTTGTCCTGCGAAGTAGGCCTCGACCTCCGAAGCAGGCTTCGACCAGCGAAGCAGGCTTCGATCTGCGAAGCAGGCTTCGGCGAAGTTCGAACAGGAGACAGATTTGTAAAGGTAACTTCTCTTCTCACTCATAGTGCACCGATATTACTTTACTGAGAAGTTTGTCTTGCCTAGTCTAGTGTATACTGTTTATCTATCTATTAGCACTGCTTTGATAGTCTTCTGTTTGTCATCCGCTGCTTCTAGGCTAGATACCTTATAGACTTAGGCTATCTGTTTAGTTTCTGCTGCTTGGTCTTTTGAGGTGCGTTGGGTATTGGGAACAGGCCATAGATTCGAAAGAATTTTTAAGGCGCCCATTCACCCCCCCTCTGGTCGCTACTTTCAGTCCAACAAATGGTATCAGAGCTTGGTTAGGTTTTTTCCATACCTTAACCGGTTCTAAACCCCAGTAGTGACCATGACGTCTCCTGGCAAGATCCCGTCCTTGGAAGCCTATGGCTATAACTATTGGAAGGCTCGCATGCGAGCTTATCTCATGAGCCAGGGTTCGGACATTTGCGTTCACACCACGTTTGTCATATTGCCAGTCGCTGAGCATGGTACTACTGGTATCATTGCTCAGCATCTGAGCAACAGTAAGGCTGTGAACATTCTTTTCTCTGGTTTAGGTCCCACTGAGTTTGAGCGTGTGAGCCATCTCTCCACTGCGAGAGAGATCTGGGCTACCCTCAAGGCACACCATGAGGGAACAGCTCAGGTCAAGGCTCGGCTCTATCAGACCTATCGGCGTGAGTACGAGAACTTCACACAAAAGCCGGGTGAATCTGTTGAAGCTTTGTTTGGTCGCTTTCAATCGATCATTAACAAGCTTCGGGACAACAAGGCTGAGGGTGCTTAGTTAGTCTCAGATCACGAGCAGGCGCTCAAGGTTCTCCATACCTTGGACCCAAAGATCTGGGAGATCAAGGTATCCTCTATCGTTGAGTGCACTTCTTACGATACCTTGACCATTTCTGAGTTGTTTAGCAAACTGAAGGCCACTGAGGTAGATATCCAGCTGAGATCAAATCTCACTGGTTCTGGATCAAAATCCATGGCCCTTGCTACACCTTCTATTGATCCCTCTTCTGTGAGTTGTGCTGGGTTCTCTTTGATGTCTATCACTGAGGACCAGCTAGAGTTATTGTGAGATGATGATTTGTGTCTTTTTAACAATCGGGTGCGTCGTTTCTATGATAAGAGAATGTTCAAAAGACACGGCACAAAATCCGGATGCTTTGAGTGTGGTGATCCAGGACACTTCATCGCCGACTGTCCCAAGCGCAATGGATACAAGAAGGGTACCGGTGGCAGCTTCCAAGACTCCGGCAAGCACGAGAGCTCGTCCTTCAACAAGGGCAAGCCGAAGACTCGATTCTTCAAGAAGGCCCTGAAGGACTACCGGCGAGAGAACAAGAAGCACGACAAGGCCTTCTTCGCCGAGATGGAGAAAAGCTACTCCAAGCGGTCCACGTCTTCTTCCTCTTCATCGAGCTCAAGCGATGAGGAGATCGCCATCAGGAAGGGGAAGGACAAGGACGATCCGGCGGGCCTCTGCTTCATGGCCTTCGGAGACAAGCCGAAGAGTCACTCACACCAGCGCCGAAGATCCCACAAGAGCTTCTGTTCAATGGCTCTTGGGGATAGGGAAGAAAAGAGCTCCTCCGACGACTCCGATGACGACGACAACAAGGTATCATCTTACGAGCGCGAAATCGTTGATTTACTTGAGAGCAATCGTCAAGAGTTGAAATATTGGGAAAAACTGCTTATGGGGGCTAAGAAGAGGATAGATGAGTTAGAGAGTGAGCTTGCCGTGGCCAACGGCAGAATTGAGAGTCTATCTTCTTCTCCTTGCTTGGGTGATAGCAGTGAGTGCCCGAAGTGTGAGGTGCTTCTGTGTGACCTGTCGACTTTGAAGTCCAGGTACACAGAAAGGGTTGATGAGAGGGACGCTTTGGCCACTGAGCTTGAAAGCGCTCAGCTGGAGCTGAAAGATGCTCAAGCCACTGTCGTCGCACCCTGTGTTGATTGCCCATCTCATCTAGCTGCCTTAGCTGAACTGAAATCCAAGAGTAATGAACATTTGGGTGATTTGGAGAGGTTGAGAGCTGAGCTTGCCCAGACTAGGCTAGAGCTTGAGACACTGTCAGTTCCACCCACTGTCTGTGAGAACTGTTTGTCTCTTAGAATGGAGTTGATCAAGCTGAAAGCCGAAAAGTCTGTCCAAGTAGAGAGTGAATGTGAGACCTGATTGTCTCAAGTGGCGGTTCTAGCTTCCTTGAGAGAGGAGCTAGCAAATTCTCAGAATGAGAACTTTTACCTCCGTTCTATCCTGAGTTGGATCAGTGCCAGAGAGCCACAGCTTGGCATGATGATCCAGCAGTTCAAGAGGCGGGATGGGTTTGGGGTAGGTTACACCTACACTAAGGCTGACTTTGAGAGTGCCATTAGCCGGGCAGTGGAGTGGAGTAAAATGAATCCTGAGCAGAGATACCCCAAGACTCACTCCACTGAGACCTCCCAGGCTTGTCAGCCCAAGGATGGAGTGATTCATGAACCACCCAAAGCTCCACCCAAGAAGCCTATCTGGGTTCCTAAGCCCAAACCCCTCCACTCTTCTCTAGACTCTCTTCCTGGACCCTCTCAACCCAAAAAGACCACACCAAACACTACCAAGCCCAAACATCCCAAGCCTCAACCACATCCCATGAAGCCCACCTATCATTGTGAGTACTGTCAGAGAAACGGGCATCTTGCGGAGTTCTGCTTCAGGAGGAAGCGAGTTGAGAGAGCAGAGAGGGCTCGTGGTGATCAGGAGCAGTTCTACCAGCAGGGTGGTAGACTGCATGTTCCTCGGCGCGGGGAGAGGCTGGAGGCCAGGCCGCATCGTGTAGGTGGTGGTAGAGGAGACGACTTTCTTGCCCGTGCTCCAGTTGGTGGTGTCCGTTCCGGCAGAGTTCCAGACCGTGTTGGCTACGGTTCTAGACCTCGTCGCCGCAGAGTTAGGCAGAACCGAGGACCGCGCTTTGAGCCGCGTTTTGGTCCAAACTCTTTTGATGGTTTTCGCTTTCCATCTTTTGAGCAGATGGCTCGACACTGGTTTAGCCCTTTTGCTAAACCTGGTGCCGGACCATCTGCTCCCACTTACAGCCACTGATTGTGCAGGACCGGGGACTGGAGGATGTTTGGATCATGGACTCAGGATGCTCTCGCCACATGACGGGACATCACAGATGGTTCTCCAGTCTCACTCCCCCGAGCTCCAAAGAATACATCACATTCGGGAACAGCGGTCAAGGGAAAGTAAGTGGCATAGGCTCAATTCGCATTTCAGATCATTTCTCTTTGAAGAATGTTGCTTTGGTTAAAAATTTGAACTTCAACTTGATTTCTGTTTCGCAACTTCTTGAGGATAGTTTGGAAGTGCGTTTTAAGAAGGGAAATTCTTTTGTGGTTGATTCTAGAGGGTCTTTGATTTGCTAGATTTTACCTTTCGGTAAAGTTTTTCGAATTGACTTCTCTAGTTCTTTTGGCCCTTCTCGCTGTTTGATTGCTGGATCTTCTTCTGAGCTCTGGAAGTGGCATAGGAGGTTAGGTCACTTGAGTTTTGATCTGCTAGTCAGGTTAAGCTCTATGGACCTCATCCGAGGATTGCCCAAGCTTAAGATGGAGAAGGATCTAGTTTGTCATCCCTGTCGTCATGGGAAAATGGTTGCCGCTTCTCACTCACCTGTGACTCAGGTGATGACTTCGTATCCGGGCGAGCTTTTACATTTGGACACTGTAGGTCCTGCTCGGGTATGCTCAGTTGGTGGGAAGTGGTATGCACTTGTGATTGTTGACGACTTCTCTCGATTCTCGTGGGTTTTCTTTTTGGAGTCTAAGGATGAAACGTTTCATTTTGTTCATGACCTGATTTTGAAGCTGAAGAATGAGAACAATGGTCGGATGCGAGCAATTCGCTCCGACAACGGATCTGAGTTCAAGAACTCTCAGTTCGTCAGCTTCTGTAGTGAACAGGGTCTGGACCATCAGTTTTCTTCTCCTTACACTCCCCCACAGAACGGCGTTGTGGAACGAAAAAACCGCACGCTAGTCGAGATGGCCAGGACGATGCTCGATGAGCACAAGACTCCTAGGCGTTTTTGGGCTGAAGCCATGAACACGGCTTGCTATCTGGCCAACCGCATCTTTCTTAGAGCTTACCTTGGTAAGACATCATATGAACTGCGGTTTGGCAGACAGCCCAAGGTGAGCCACTTGCGAGCGTTTGGCTGCAAGTGCTTTGTGCTCAAGAAGGGAGGGCATTTGGACAAGTTTGAGTCTCGTTGGTGGGATGGTGTTTTTCTTGGTTATGCATTGCATTCTCGAGGCTTCCGTGTTTGGAACCTCGAATCCCAGCTGCTTGTCGAGACTTGTGAGGTTTCATTTGATGAGTCCTTGCCTTCTTTGATTCCTTCTTTTGAGCTTTCTGGTGATGATGAGCTCGGAGAGTCCATCTTCGAGGAAGATGAGGATACTCCAGCTACTGATGAGGGTGGGCCTTCTGCATCCCCCGCAGAGCCCACACGTTCTGAGACTTCGACTGATGATGAGGGCGGACCACTGATCACTTCTTCCACTACGATCGAGCCCCCTCAGTCGAGTCCAGAGGTGCCTGCTGCTGACTCCGGTGAGGTGACTTCAGATCACCAGGGAACCCGAGCAGTCCAGCGTGACCATCCCTCAGAGCTCATCATAGGTGATTTGACTGAAAGAACTTTGCGTTCTTCTGCCTCTCTTGCTGTGTTTGCTGAATCTACGTTTGTTGCATCTTTTGAGCCCAGAGATGTTTCTCATGCTCTTTCTGATTCTAATTGGATTAATGCTATGCAAGAAGAGCTTGAGAATTTTCTCCGCAATCGGGTTTGGACATTAGTTGAGCCGCCACCAGGATGCAACCCCATAGGCACCAAGTGGGTATTCAAGAACAAACAAGGTGAAGATGGGGTTGTGGTGCGCAACAAGGCTTGACTAGTTGCCTAGGGTTATTGCCAGAAGGAAGGTATTGACTTTGAAGAAACCTTCGCTCCTGTTGCCCGTCTTGAGTCCATTCGTATTCTTCTAGCTTTTGCCGTTTCGAAGGGTTTTAAGCTTTTTCAAATGGATGTTAAGAGTGCTTTTCTAAATGGGTACATAGAAGAGGAGGTTTATGTTAGGCAACCCCCCGGTTTTGAGAACCCTAAGTTTCCTCGACATGTTTTTAAGTTGCACAAAGCTTTATACGGGTTGAAGCAAGCACCCAGGGCTTGGTATGACCGGTTAAAGAAATTTTTGTTGGGGAAGGGCTTTGTGATGGGTTCTGTGAACAAAACTCTCTTTTTGCTCAGAGTTGCTTCAGACTTCTTAGTTGCTCAGATTTACGTGGACGATATTATTTTTGGCGGTACTACTGATTCTCTTGTGTCCAAGTTCTCTGAGCAGATGCACAGTGAGTTTGAGATGAGCCTCATGGGTGAGCTCAAGTACTTCTTAGGGCTCCAGATCAAGCAGACCAAGGACGACACCTTCATGCACCAAGGTAAGTACACTCGTGACATGGTTAAGAAATTTGACTTTGGTGGTGAGTTGAAGCCGCAGATGACCCCGATGGGCACATCTGGGGGTCTGGACAAGGACGAGAGCGGCGTCAAGGTCAATGAAAGGGAGTTTCGAGGGATGATCGGTTCGCTGTTATACTTAACGGCAACAAGACCGGACATACAGTTCGCTGTGGGACTTTGCGCGCGCTTCCAGTCTTCACCACGCGCGTCTCATCGGCAGGCTGTCAAGCGCATCTTCAGGTATCTCACTTATGCGCCTGATCTTGGTCTTTTCTATTCAGCATCATCATCTCTTGATTTATCTGAATTTTCGGACGCCGACTTTGGTGGGTGCCGGTTGGATCGCAATTCGACTTCCGGTACTTGCCAGTTTCTTGGTTCTTCTCTTGTCTCTTGGTCTTCTCGAAAGCAATCTGGAGTTGCCCTTTCGACCACAGAGGCTGAGTACGTAGCTGCTACTAGCTCCTGCTCACAGTTGGTTTGGATGATTTCCACTCTATGAGATTTTGGGTTGTTCTTTCCTACCAGAGTTCCATTATTTTGCGACAGCACCAGTGCTATTAGTGTAGGGAAAAACCCGTGTCTCCATTCAAAAACCAAACATATTGATGTGCGCTTTCACTTCTTGCGGGATCAATATGAGAAAGGTGTCATTGACCTTGTTCATGTTGATACCCATCATCAGTTGGCTGATATTTTCACCAAACCCCTAGATCAGTCTACTTTGAGCGTTTACGAGGGGATTTGGGTGTTGTGTACCCATTCTAGGATATTTTGCATCAGTTTTTTTTTCTTCTTTACTCTTTTCTTGAGTCCTTTTTTGTGTGCGTTCATATCTTGCATATTCACATATCACACCTTAGAGATGCTTCTGTTATATGATTGAACTGCTTTACTTATTTTAGCTAGTACATGCTCTTGAATACTTGTCAATGATCATGCTTTGGTCCAGTTCACTTGATATGTCTGATATCTGTCATATGCATGGCTTTTATGCTTTAAACTTGAAAACATGATCACCATTGCTTCTGGTAACTAGCATGCGTAGGCTGAATATTCTTGCTATCTGTTAACATGCCTGGTAGCTAGTTCCTGACTTAGATGCAAACATGCAACTTGTACATCTTTCTGCTTTAAAACATGGAAATGTGCGTTAAAAATGATAGAAATCAAGAAAAATGTAAATTCCATGCCTTTTTATGCATAACTTGAAAAGATCCAGGTGGGTTTGCTTTGTCGCATTACATTGTTCTGGACTGCGTACCATAGCACTTTGGTATGAACTAGGACAGTGTAGTGTCTGCCAAGACCAAATGTCTTAAGCTTCTGATGGTCCAGTTCTGGTCTAGGCTTGACTTTGTCGGTCAGCATAAGGTTTGACATGCAAATAACCCCTGGCAAACATGAAAAAGGAAAGAGAAAAAGCCTGAAAAATGAAATGATAACAAGTTTGCTGAAGCACTTTGTTTTGGATAATGCTTATCTTGGTAGATATCAGATAGCTTTTGCATCTCATGCTTTACCTTGCTTGTTTACTGGAAAATGTGGTGATGCTTTTTGTTTGCAAAAACTAAAAAATGCGTGCTAATGACTTTCTTTAGATATCATCTGTTGCACTGATCATGCCATGTGTCTTAGACAGTATCTCTCTTGCTATACTTGTTAGATGCTGTAATTGCAGTCAATCATATTTGAGAAGCATGCTTTCTACACTCCCTATGCACTCCAGTTGAATTCACTGCATATTTTGAGGGAGAGTTGCATTTCAGGGGGAGTCTTTGTCTCTATTGAGTGCTTGATGAGTTCACTTGTCAACAAGGGGGAGAAAATTTGGGATCAGAGTTTAAGGGGGAGTTTTTACTCTGTTGATATCCTTGTTGTTCTGGAATCGCACTCATTTTGAGCTTTTACGTTTTGGTTAACCATAATGACCACTTCTTGCTTTTGTTTGGCTTTCGGTCATTAGGGTTAAACTTTTACCTTATTTTTTTCTTCTTCTTTGTTTTCTTGTGTTTTGTTTTCGTGTTTCCACATTTGCTCGCAGGTGCTGAAGAGCTGAAGAAGAGAAGTGTTGACAATGCACTCATCAACGAGGAGATTGAGGAGCCATGCTGAATAGCGTGGGCCTCATGGCTCCAGAAGTGATGAGTCATTGTCAACGATAGTCAAAGAGGACAGAAGAAGAAGAGATCTGCTGTTTCATGGGCCGCGTGTGACTCAGGTACACGGGCAGCGAGTGACTGTCGGGCAGAGGAGGCTGCGAAGTCGGGCTGGTCCAATCCGAGTACATGGGTCAGAAGCAGTAGAAGACCCACTGGGCTGTTGACCAGGGTTGACTCAGGTACACGGGCGGTGAGTGATTGCCGGGCTGAGAGAGCTGCGGAATCGGGCCGGCCCAATCCGGGTACCTGGTGCAAAGTCGGTGGAGGCTTTGTCAGTTTCGGCGCAAAACTGACAACCGTTGATCGTGTATCCGACTGTCCAGAAGAGAAGCCGTAGTCGCTACGAAAGCTGAGCTTCCGGATAAGTCATCTGTAACTCTAGGCCCACAGTCAGTCAGTCGTGTCTGTAAAAATACCTGAGGGCAGTAGAGTCTTTTCCTTTATTATTGCGTCTGTAAAAACCCTAAGGGGTAGGTGGAATGTTCCTAGTGTTGGGAGCCTATAAATAGGACCCCAATCCCTAGGGTTTGGACTACCCTTTTGGCTGAATTCAATACTACTCCTTTGGGTCACTTTTTGTCTCTTGCATTCTCCCTTCTCTCTCTTGGTGTGCGCAACCAGGCTGCTGTTCATGAGATTTTTGCCTTGCATTTATTTCTCTCCTACAGTGCTTTGAAGCTTCGATTCTCCATCTATGCACAGCATCATTTGGTTGTTTCGATTCACGTGCACAAGCAATTTCTGATGAGTTTTTGGGCTTCGGTAGGCGTGGGGAAGCTTCTGTTCTTCACGAGCAGAGTACTAGTTCTTGCTGTTTGCAAGTAGTACTCCACTGTAGCTATAGTACTCCTGTGCCAGCTTTTTGCTTTTACTACTCAACTTTTCGATCGGGTTGACAGGACTGAAATCACTTTCCTGGCTGCTTTCAGGTGAAGCCATCCTCTCTGTTCGAAGCCCCTCGGCTCCGTGAGGCAGGCTTCGATCCGACCCTACTTGAAGGCTTCGTTTCGATCTTCGAACTTTGTTTTGTGTTCTGGGTTGCTAGCTTCGAAGTACTCTTTGAACGGACATCATCGCATACTTCGAACGACAGTGCGAAGGTTCTTCGGCTCTAGCTGTTCGAAGTCCATACTTCGATAGTTTTTTTTGAAGTTGGCTTCGAAGCTTGTCGTTCTGCTAGGCTTCGCATTGATTTCTTGTGGCGTGTCAGCCTTCGCTTCTCTTCTCGAAGCTTGCTCTTTTCGAAGGTAGAGTGTAGGCTTCGAATTTGGTGCCTCGGTCGTGTTCAGGCCTCGCTTCTTTGTTCGAATGTAGTCCGTCAGTATGCTGCATTCGAAGCTCTCTGGTCGAAGGTTTAAGTTCGAAGCACTCAGTTCAAAGCTGTGTCCGAAGCCTTGCGTTCGAAGTACATACTTCGAAGCAGGCTCCGGTGTTGTCATACTTCGCTTCGAATCATACTTCGCCTCTTGCCACTTCGAACTGGACTAGACCCAAACACCTTCGGCATTTTCACACCACCTTCGACAGACTTCAACTACTACCTCCGAACCAGTCTTTGTCCTACGAAGTAGGCCTCGACCTCCGAAGCAGGCTTCGATCTGCGAAGCAGGCTTCGGCGAAGTTCGAACAAGAGACAGATTTGTAAAGGTAACATCTCTTCTCACTCATAGTGCACCGATATTACTTTACTGAGAAGTTTGTCTTGCCTAGTCTAGTGTATACTGTTTATCTATCTATTAGCACTGCTTTGATATTCTTCTGTTTGTCATCAGCTGCTTCTAGGCTAGATACCTTATAGACTTAGGCTATCTGTTTAGTTTCTGCTGCTTGGTCTTTTGAGGTGCGTTGGGTATTGGGAACAGGCCATAGATTCGAAAGAATTTTTAAGGCGCCCATTCACCCACCTCTGGTCGCTACTTTCGGTCCCAAGTGACAAATTATCTAAGATAGTAAGGTATCTTGAAAGTTATCTCAAATGATTTCTTTCAAAAAACAAAGGTACTAAGTTGTCATTCTTCCGACTACAAATAGTCGAAGACATTTTATAAGATTTTAAAAGATCTTTAAATTGCAGAGGGGCTCCGAACCCCCCCCAAAAAAATTGTACTCCGAAGTTTTTTCTTTGCGCATAACCATCTTTGAATACACTTCGAAGTTGCTTATACCCAAAGTGGGGCTAGTAAATATGGAGACAATTTTAAATCGGTATTCATTATTCAAACAAATGTGTTTACAGATTACATTATGAAAAATTGGTATCTATACCAAGAAGGAATCGAAGACCTCTTCAGTCTCTAGAGCTAGGGTTGGAACGACTAGTTCCAGCGCCGGGAGTTCTAATAACTTTGCGTTTAACTCTCTTGCCCCCCTTTGAAGCTCTAAAATCCTTCTGTTCTTGTTGAAGCTCGGCCCAAGTTCGAAGCCGTTCGGGGCTCCTTTCCTAGCTTGCAAGTTCTTCAGGCTTTTTACTTTGAGCTTCATCTTCGTCTTCAGACCATATAACGTCTTCAGAAGACGAAGTGTTTAAGTTAACCTCTTTTTCTTCCTCTTTAATATAAGACAGTATATCTTTGATTACTTCGGGCGCAATTACACCGGAGTTATCTCGAGGAATTAGAAATCGAGGACGATTATAAGCTTTTAGAAGATCGAAGGTGGTCCATAATGAGCGAACTTCGTCGTTAAGGTATAACACTTTGATATCTTCCGTAAGAGGCAAAGCCTAAAAATATGACAAACAAATTTTCATGGATAAATGTTTATAAGCATAAATCTTTACATGGCCAAAAATCCTAAGGTATTTCTAAACCTGCTTGAAGCTTGGGTCCAAACTTGCTTCTGGCGTTGGCCTTCGTCGATCCAAGCCTTGATCGCGAAACGACCTTCGGCTCTCCATGAAGTTTGGAAGGCTCGCCAGGCAGCAGCCACACCTTCGGAAGGTGTCAGAAGTCGCTCGTCGTCGAAGGTGATTGGGCCCCCTCCTGCGTCCGGAGTTATCGATCGGCCCAGATCTTCGTAGTAGCGAAGTAGGCCGACGGCAGCCACTTGTCCGGAGAGTTCTCCGTATCTAATGCCCGCTGTCTTCATCTGCTTCGCCACTCCTTGGATCCTTTTCAACCGGCACAGAAGAGTGATGTTATCGTCAGAAGGAAGTATCCCAGTAGTACCGAAGTACTCTAGGACACCTAACAACTGATTCATAACTTCCACAGCCACCTTCTCAGACTTCAGCTTGTCTTCGTTCAACGCGTCCTTCGTCGAAGTGACTTCGCCCAAAACCCCAAAAAGTCTAGCATTTTCAGTGGTCAAAATATTCTTTTGGTTTAACAGCTGGCTAGCTTCCTCTTGAAGTCTGACAAGCTCGGACCCCGCAGTACCGTGCTCCGCCCGCAATTTTTCAACTTCTGCTCGAAGCACAATTCTCTTTGCTTCGAGCTCTTTATTCGTAGCTTCCAAACCTTGTCTGGCCCTTCGCTCTGTTGACACTATGTTGTCCATCTGAGCCACTCGGCTTTCGGCGATGCTAAGATTCCTTTGAAGGACGTTATTTTCCTCCCAAAGATGAGCGATCTCTTCGTCATTGCATATATTCGCAGCTCGGGCCAAGACAGTTTGCTACAAAAATAAAAAACTAAGGTAAATGTTTATTCGTAGATGAATTCTATGTTATTTCACAGTTGCTTCGTACCTGATAGGCTGCACGTTCTATAGCAGCATTAAGCTCCGTCCTATCCGCCTTGCTCAAAATGGCCACTAAGTTGGTCTCCCCAATGTCACGGCTAGCTCGATCCAAAGGTTCGAGCAAAGTCCGAAGACCAGTTGTTTGCCCTAAGAAAGGAGCTAGCAGGGGGAGCATACTTATTGCCTGTTGGTCATCTTCGTCCAGCGAAGGACCGGAGCGTTGGCTTGTGGTCTTCGGAGCTGCTGGAGGCTGGCCCTCCCCGGAAGATTGGCTCTCGTCTGTTGAATCAGACGAAGTTGATCCGGAACTCGCAGCAGGGAGGGGCTCTATATGTCTTTTGCCTCTTCCAGGTCCCATTTGAGTAACTCTCTGGGCTGGCTCCGAAGTCGTCGAAGGTCCGGGAATTATTTCCTCTTGGCGGACCTCTTCCATAGGAGTGGACTCTGTAAAAAAAGGAGTATTATACATTGTATAAATATACAAATAAACATAAAGAGTTATTCGAAGTCAACCTTCGACATTTTGCAGAGGAGTCATCATCGGACTGTTCGGCAGATCGAAAGCTAGATCTTCATCCGAATCAGCCGTTAAGTCTCGGACTGCAGGAGCATCGTCCTGAACAGTCCTCGTTGCCTCTTCGGGAATTGAAGCCATAGTGACTTCGACCCCACTTTCATTCACAGGAACTTCGTCCTGAGAAATTTCTTCTTGAACTCCCGAAGTCCTTGGTTGTTCAGGATTATCTTGGGACTCCGGCACGTTCGCAGGTACTTCAGCTTGTGCAGTCTTTTGAGTTTCATCTTCTTCTATTAGACGCACAAGCAATCTCCCTTCATCCTCTTGGGAGTCGGAAACTGAAGCCCTTGAGCTCGAAGGTGCAGGATTCGAAGGTGTAAGATTTTTTGGCTTCCGAGCCACCTTCTTCACCGGAGTCTTTGCAGAGCTCGAAGTCCCAGCTTCGGCTTTCCTCTTCTTGGGTCCTTTCTCCGAAGGCACCCAATCCATCAGAGGAGGCGGAGTGATTTCCAACATTCCCCATACTCTGTTAAATCTTTCCCAACTCCCGACCAATTTGATTCTCCATTCTTTTTCGGTCGGAGTTGGAGCGCCCAAAATCTTCTCCGAAGCCCTTACTATTTGTTCCAATGTAACAGGGGCTGAAGAAGCTAAAAAATAAATCAAGTTAGTTTTTCTTCGAATGAATATGCATAATACATGTTGTCTTCGAAGTTACCTGCAGGGCTCGAAGTCAAGGTGATCTTTCGGAGACCGCCTTCCGAATCCTCTTCGAAGATGATAGGCCAGTTGGCCATCAGTGGAGAGATTTGTAACCCGAGGAATTCTTCGGCTAAGTCTCGCATGCTCAACCTTCGACTGATCCTCTGAAGTAGGTTGAGGCGAGCTTCGAGCTGACTTTGTCCGGGATGCACTAAGGCTTCCTTCCGGAATTGGATTTCTTTCAGAGGTCCGGCCAGAGGATTGCTCGCCCCAACTTCGGCATAGAACCACCTCATAACCCAATCAGTGTACCATCTTGCATTGATGGCCTTAGCAGGAAATTGAAGGGCATATTCATCCCGAAGTCTAAAATTGATGCTTCCGAAGGCTACTACTACTTTTTCACCTCCGGAGCCTACGAAGGTTTTTGGCTGGCATGAAGCTCTATGTAGCACAGCGAAGATTTCTGCCCTCCCCTCACAGCCTTCGGCTCTCAATGCCCATTCGAAGATAGCCAGTCGAGCTACTGCGTTCGGAGATAATTGAGGAGGGTGACATGGAATAAGTCAAGTACCTCCGCCAAGAAGTCCACTACGGGAAGGCCCAAGCCGGCTTCGAAGACGACCACTTCTCCGGGCCTTGGTGACGGGATGAGTTCTTTTCCGGGCTTGCGAATCATAACTCCGGTGCTAATCTTCCCTTCTACTGCGATTGCCAGTGATTCCCTCTTGCAGGTAGAAGATCCCAGTTGGAAAGACTGGTCCAGGTACTTCATTGATGGCGGGCAGAGACTTTGATCATCGACATTTTGGGGATTTCTCCCTCCTGCCACCATGGATGTCATTGCCGATGCCGGAGGTGCCGTCGCCAACGCCGCAGCCGCTGCTGCTGCAGCCGCCTGCTGCCGAGCCAAGGTTGACGGGGCTCCAGAACCCTTGGTCTTCACCATTGCAGTTGCTGGGTTGCTTTGGGGAAAATGGAGGCTAGGGCTCAAAGAACTCAAAGGGCTCAGAAGGTTTTTGTTTGCGAGAGAGCAGTGAAAAGGTAACCGGGTAAGTTCTAGGCCATCTATTTATAGCCTAGACTTTACATTTTTACCGTTAGTCCATGCCGTTTCGCATTCCTGCCGTTACCTTTCTCCGAAATTAATGCATTCTACGGTTTCCGTTAGGAACAGAAAGCTAACGGCTATTTCCTCTAAGTCTAAAAGACTTTTGAACTTCCTGAGTCGGTTCTAAGATAGTCCGAAAGTAATTATCGTAAGACTGATTCGGAGTTTATATCTTCATACATTTCGGAGATGAATTGAAATCTAATAACCCCTATGTCTGGTTATTTTTTCCTTCCGTATACTGCTCTCCTAACATTACAGGTTAAACGGAGAAGCGTATTCGAGGGGCTACTGTTGGGGGAAAATATCTCATCTTCGGGGTTATTGCCACAACAGCATGAAAGCAGATAGTAGATTCGAAGGTTTCCAGACGTCCATCTTCGAAGATACCCTAAGACAAGCTTGAAGTACGAAGATAGGCATTGGTTCGGAGTACATCTTCGAACTAAGGCTCTTCGAGATCTTTATTGCCAGCTAAGATGGAAGATTTATCTTTTATATTATTAAATTAGTCTTTTACCATTTTAGCCCTATCAAGGGTACCAAATAGTTTCCACTATGTCGGTTGTAATAGAGGGGTAAATAGGTCTTTTCCTTAATATTTGGGCCTATAAATACCCCCCATTTCACCCTGTAATAGGGACCGAATACAAGTTATTCAATACACACATTCGAACTATTCTAAGTTATTATCCTTTCGGAGGCTTAGAACAGTTCACTTCGCAAACACTCCGTTTGTTAGTTTCTAATCTACAAAAACCTGTTAGCGTAATCTTTTACGCCAACAGTAACAACATGTTGCCAACAACATTCTTCGTCGTTGACGTGCAAGGTTACTACAGCGTTCCGCTTGGGCATGACTGGATTCAAGCGAATTGTTGTATTCCTTCTACTTTGCACCAATACCTAATACAGTGGGACAACGATGACATAGAAGTCATACCAGCAGACACTTTGGCCCAGGTAGCGTGTTTATCAGGTAGGGACCTTTCGAATTACGACTTCATTAGCGTATCCGGGGGACGTTTAGTAGCCATGTCTAGCAAAAGTAATCATGATTGGCTAAAGTCTTGTGTAGAGCAATATCGATCTTCTAAAGACGGTATTACCGAAGCCACTGAAGATTTTAGCGAAGTAGAGAAATTAGGACAAGGTTTTGCGTTGGACGATCCCTTAGAAGAAGTTGACATAGGCAATGGTAGTTGTTGACATGAAAACATTCCACCACACTTGGGTCAGTTCGATGGTCCAAAAGTGTGCGGATACTTAGAGACAAGCCTAAGCATAACACAACACTGACGTCACGTTCTGACTACCATTAATAGTGGAAAGGGGGGTGGAGTCGCTAAGTAATCAGATCACACAGAAATAATCTAATTAGTCAAAAATAAATATATTAAATAAAATAAACCAGCAAGCTGACCGGAGCCTGACTAATTTTAAGTATATGGTGCGAAGGGTTTTGCCGAAGATCGTCTTCGGCGTTCGGACTGATCTGGCCAAATGCATGCTCCGAACAGATCTCGACGTGACAATCACCTCCGAACAGTAGGGTTCGGCACGAAGTCTCTAACACGACAAAATATCTCCAACGCAACGCACTGGCATGACTTCATCTGGTGTAGGGTACATACGTGGTGAAGCCTATCATGATGAAGCTTGCTGCGGAGCATGCTGGCGCGCAGGACCTGGTCAAACCGACAATGGCGTGATGGTTCAGCACCGGTAGTCGAAGCAAGAATTCCGCCGTGGGGTGTTCTGGCAACCTCCGAAACCAGCTTCCTTGCTTCGGATACCTCCGTTGAAGGGGCTCCGAGCGTGAAAACCTGCAAATAGGGCTTTGTGTTTGATATGTGTTGGGGGGGGGTTTAATGAACCGGCCTCACCCCTATATTTATAGGGGCTAGTCTTGTAATCTCTAAGATTAATCTATCAAGATTCGGCCTAATCACGCATAGGGATAAAATTAGCCAGAATTAGACTCAAACTCTATCAGCCCGAAGTGGGCGTTCGGTAGGCCCCGCCGAAGCCTGCTTCTCGGGTCAAAGCTTCGGCCAAGCAAGCCTCCGAAGGCCTTCAGGCCGAAGTTAGCAGGCCTGCTAGAAAGGCTTTCGAAGCCCATAGATCAATGGGCCTTTGGCCTTATAGGGCTTCGGCCCGACCCAGGACATGTGTATTTTTGGCCCAAATTACAAAAATTGATATTTTGACAATCTTGACCATTTAATGCCATTTTTTCTATCAACACATGCCTCCTGCCTTTTAGTGAATTAAGTGAACTAAAAGAATAACGAGCTAAGGACGATACCTTCCATATCGGCCTCTCGAAATCTTAAAGCAGTTTTCCACACACTCGGGAAATACTTTTTCAAGTATCTGCCATTCAAAGCTCTTCGAAACCGCTCTCCTTGTAGAGATTCTATCACATATGCATTACCCGGAGCGATTTCGTCTTCTAAACCAAGTCACCAACTTGAAACGATTTTGGTTTAACTTTCTTGTTGTAGGCTCTAGCTACTCTCCTCTTGTCTATCTCTATAGCTTCTAAAGCCCTTAGCCTCTTATCGGTCACTTCTTCCAAATTATCCTTCAAAAGAGTCTCATATTTTTCGACCGATAAGCCATCTTGCTTTAAAACTCTTAAAGAGCCAAGATCCACTTCTATAGGTAGAACGACCTCTTGCCCATATACTAGCTCATATGGACTAACTTTGGGAGCACCGTGCTTCGCAATTCTACAAGCCCATAGCGCCTCGTAAAGCACTTCATGCCACCTCTTAGGGAACTCTTCGATTTTCCTCTTAATGAGCTTAATCATAGTTTTATTACTAGACTCGGCCTGGCCATTGGCCTGAGCATAATATGGTGAAGAGTTTACCAACTTAATACCATAAAATTCGGCAAAGTCTCTCACTTCTTCAGAAACAAATGAGGTACCTTGATCTGTAGTGAGAGTTTGGGGAATACTGAATCTATGTATAATGTGCTTCAAGACAAAATTAATTACCTCATTGTGAGTCATATTCTTGAGAGGCACGGCTTTGGTCCATTTGGTGAAGTAGTCTGTTGCCATCAACACGAACCGATGCCCTTTTGAAGAAGGAGGATAAACTTGGCCGATGAAGTCTAAACCCCAACCTCGGAACGACCATGGCTTGATAATAGGGTTATGTAATGAAGCAGGAGCTAGCTAAATATTACCAAACTTCTTACATGCTTCACACCCTCTATAATATCTAAAACAATCCTCTGTCATAGTCGGCCAGTAGAAACCTGCTCTTTTGAGCATCCAACTCATTTTTCGGGCCAACTGATGAGTGCCACAAAGCCATTCATGGACTTCTCCCGTAGCTACTTTGGATTGTTCATCATTTAAAGACTTTATAAGTACTCCATCAATAGTTCGGCGATACAGTACATCATCTAGCAACACAAATTTAAACGCTTGTCGCCGAACTCTCCGATCAACCCTTTGAATGGGTTCTCTCAAATACTCGATGATTCGAATTATCCAATCACTCTTACAGACATCCTGAGGGTTTGCTAACACCTTTCCTAGAGTGATGTCTACATTGCTAACCTCGGAGTGCCCCCGAACCTTTCCCATTTTTCCGAAGGCTGACTGGATTGGCCCTATAGAGGCGATCAGACCAAAGCCTACTGTCGTAGGGGTCCGCTTCCTGAAGACCTCTACTGTGCAGCGGGCTTCAGTGCAAGGGCTCCAACGTGCAAGGCCCTTCAGCGAATGGAGTGTTCCTACACAAGGGTTCCCTCACATGACACACGTCGGTGGCCGGAGGGGTCCTCCTCATAGAGCTCAACAGACCTCGTGTCTGCCTGAAGCTTCTAGCTTCGATAGTGAGAGCATTGGCTTTTCCTGTACAGAAAATTTACCTCTCCTAACTTGATAGCCAGATTCTTGCCGAGTCAAATCATTTGCAATTGAATTGGCTTCTCTTGACACGTGAGAAATTTTGAAGTCGTCAAAAGTAGCAACTATGTCTAAACATTTATTCAAGTAACTATTTAGCAAGCCATTAAAACATTGAGCACTTTTAGCTACTTGTTCTACTATTAACACAGAATCACCATATGCATTGACATGTTTAGCACCCATAGATTCCAGCAATTCAAGCCCTAGCAATAAAGCCTCATATTCAGCTTGGTTATTAGTAGAGGGAAATTCTAAAAGGGCCGAAGTTTCAAAGTTCATTCCACTAGGTGATATGAGAACCACCACAATACCTTGGCCATTCTTGCAAGATGAACCATCAAAATAAAGTTTCTATGGTACTACCTCAATTAGAGCAATATCATCACCCCAATTAACGTCCACATGGTGATCAACTATAAAATTAGCAACAATTTTGCCTTTCATAACTCTTAGAGGTTCATAGGCCAAATCATACTCAATCAAAGCATAAGCCCACTTCCCGATTCCTCCACTTAGAATCGGCTTTTGAAACATGTATTTTATAACATGTAGTAGGGAGAAGATAGTGACGTAATTTGGTACATGCGTAATAAAGTGATAAACATAAACACTCCACAAACACGTACCTGGTTTCGGCGTCCAACAGGCGGTGGCTCAAGAATGTGATGATGTACTCTCTTCCCTCCACCTCCTGAGTTAGCATGGCCCCTATCATGCTATCTTCGGCGGCAATGTACAACCAAAACGGAATTCTGGCTTTTGGCGCTTTTACCATGGGTGGTGATGATAAGCACTCTTTCATTTGTTCATTGCCGTTTTGCTAACTTGCCCCCAATGAACTCAGCTTCACTCTTTAGCCGGAGTATAGGGACAAAACCATCAATCTTGCCAGATAAGTTAGATATAAAGCAACGAAAATAATTCATCTTGCCAAGTAACTTTTGCACATCTTTCTTGCATTTCAGCGCTGCAAAGTTTCTAATATTTGCAAGCCTCTTAGGATCAATTTCTATACCTCTTTCATGAATCATGAATCCTAAGAACTTGCCTGCCGACACGCCAAACACACATTTGAGTGGGTTCATTTTAAAGCCATACTGTCACATCCTATCAAAAGCAACTTTCAAATCGGCTAAGTGGTTTCCCATAGCGTCCGATTTGACTACAACATCATCTATGTATACTTCTAACATAACTCCCAACAAGTCATGAAAAATCAAGTTCATAGAAGGCTGATATGTAGCGCCACCATTCTTCAAACCAAAAGTCATAATGACCCACTCGAACAAGCCGACAAAGCTAGGGCATCGAAAGGTTGTCTTATAGACG
This sequence comes from Zizania palustris, assembly GCA_019279435.1. NCBI lineage: Eukaryota > Viridiplantae > Streptophyta > Magnoliopsida > Poales > Poaceae > Zizania > Zizania palustris. Next base: position 72,698,880 of record JAAALK010000289.1, on the reverse strand, counting down.
TCCTCTTTGGCAATGAAAATCTGATTATAACCAGCGTTGCCATCAAGAAAACATAGTACCTTGTGTCCTGAAGCATCATTGATTAACATGTCGGCTATTGGCATGGGATACTCGTCCTTTAGAGTGGCCTTGTTTAGATCCCTGAAATAAATACAAACTCGTATTTTGCCGTTCCCCTTCTATTCGACGAGCACAATGTTAGCAACCCATTCAGCATACCTGCATGGCCTAATAAACTCAACCTTGAGTAATCGCTATACCTCTTCTTTAACTCGGTCATAGACGACCGAATTAAAGCGACGCAGAGGCTATTTATAGGGCCTAAATCTATGTTTAATAGGCAGCCAATGCTCCACGAGCTCGCAGCTTAATCGAGGCATCTCGCTATATTCCCATGCGAAACAATCGATGTACGACCGAAGCAACTTTATTACTTCGGCCTTCTCATCAGCCTGTAAATGTTGGTTTACAAAAGTCGGCCTTGCGATGCTACCATCGCCTATGTCGACTTATTCTAAAGGGTTAACCGACGCAAAACCTTGTCCTAACTACTCCACTTTGCTAAAGTCTTTGATGACCTTGGCAATACCATCTTTAGCAAACCGATATTGCTTTACATGAGACTTTAGTGAATCCAGATTACTTTTGCTAGACATAACTACTAATTTATAAATAGCCGTGCTACACCAGTCGGCTTTACAGACACTGGTACGAAATGTCCTACGTACACGCTAATGAAGTCGTAGTCCGAAATATCCCTACCTGATAGACATTCTACTTTGTTGTGGATGGCATCAATGGACACATCAGCCAATGCCACCAGGGCCGAAGTGTCCACTGGTATGACCTCCACATCGTCGTCGTCCCACTGTATCAGACATTGATGCAAAGTAGAAGGGATACAACAATTTGCGTGAATCCAATAATGCCCGAGCAGTACGCTATAGTTACCTTGCACGTCAACGACGAAGAATGCTGTCAGCAATGACTTGTTGCCTACTTTCAACTCCATGGAGAGTACGCCTTTTCCCTCAGAACTCTCGCCGTTGAAGCCGTTGAGCATTAGATTAGTTTTCTTTATGTCCTCCTCATCCCTGCCAAGTTTCTTCAATAGCGACTAAGGCATTAGGTTAATAGTTGCGCCACCGTCAACAAGCATCCTGGCGATTGGCTTCTCGTCAATGTGACCTCTGACGTCGAGAGGCTTTAGATGGTGAGCCGTATCCTCGGGTTCTCAAAAATAGCGTTGCGCGCGCCGAGGTTCAACTTAGCGGCCTCGGCCTCGTCCTGTGGTAGGGCGAACTCAGTGGGCAGCATGAAGACGTTGATATCCATCGCTTGTGGTACGGGCCCCTCGGAGATGGGTGAGTAGTCGTCGTCGAGCGTGTCATCGTTGTCGCTTGGACTTGGAGCCGGGTTGGTTATCTCAACCGGCTTGACCCTCCATACCTGTCTTGTAGATGGCCGGGGGCAGATCTCCTTAAATATGGCATCTTGTTCCTCCTCGGCCTTCCTCTCGTGCATCTCCTGTGCTTGTAGGCACTGTAGGCATCTTTTCTATGATTTAGACATGCCCGGAGGTTCCCAAGATGGTTGTGGCTTGGTACCAGGGACCACCACCTTGTCTTTGTGGTCTTTGGCCAAAGGGGTGTTACCCAAGTTGGCCTCACGTGCTTTGTAATCGGAGGGTGCCTTGTTGCGGACCCTGTTGTTCAGACTGGCCTCGTTCGACCGAACGGACTAGGCTCCGGCGCTAGCATCGGCTGGGTCAGGGGACTTACTTCCGTCGGGCATCGGCGAGGGGGACCTCAGGATGTGGACTTCCTGAGACCCTACTTTGACTATGATGGCTTTGGACTCCCTATACTTCGCCTCTTCACGTTCATCTCCCTTGGCTCCATCCCGTGCGAGTCGATTCGGAGGTACTACGGACAGCCTGTGGATGATGTCCCCCTTCACCGCGTCTATCTGTCCCTACCAGTCATAATACTCCAAAGGAAAACAAGGGACAATGTTATGTTTCGAAGGATAATCTAGTTGTGATGTGTATTGAGCTCATGGCGTCCCTGCCCAATTGTATGGGGGGGCATCGGCAGCTTTAGTGGCTTTGCCCACTATGAGCCGAACCCATTACTCAGAGGGGGTTTCGGCTACGTCGACGGCATTTCGGACCATAGCAGCGAAGGGTCCTACCAGGCCGGACATATATTTGGCCATCGTGGGCCGATGCCTCCCGCTAGAGGGTCCGTCTAGAGCCGAGCTGGGTTCGGCCATTGGAGTCTAAACTCGTTCTACGTAGGGTTCGACCACTGTGGACCGAAGCCACCGTACAGAGGGTTCGACCACTGGGGTCCGAAGCCACTGTAGGGAGTGTTCAACCACTATGGCCCGAAGTCACCATGCGGAGGGTTCGGCCACTGTGGTCTGAAGCTACCCTCCAACTGTTTTGGGCCCTTCGGTTGCATTAGCCCTTTTGCACGGGGGCCTGTTTCCTTAGCTTTTCTTTGCTTCTTATTTAACAACATCTGATATGTCACCTTCGGCTTCTTGCGAGCCCAGCAAAAGGAGACGTGTTGACATTCTATTTCCACACTCCTACTTCAAGGTTCTTAGGTGCTAGTGTGCGTGTACGTGATTCTCCAACAACGATCACTTTCCCTTTAGTTGACCCGGCCTGCTCCGGCCAAATCAGCACTTTTGTTTCGTCGAGGTTGACGGCGTTAATTGGAAAGGGGTCTTTGTCTAGCCTCATCTTTGGACTGGGGTCTATTTTCAATCGTCCTTCCTCTATGGCCAATTGAACGTGTCGAGGGAAAACATTGCAGTCGTTAGTATAATGCGAATGTGAATCATGCCATGTACAGTATGGGTGTTTCTTTAGCTCGTCGGTAGATGGAATGGCTTGGACTTTAGGCATCCTGAGAAGCTGGTTTTTCAAGAGGAAATCAAATATTTTATCACACTTAGTTATATCAAACGAGTATTTGACTTCACTAGGCCGATTCTTGGTAGGAGATGGCCGTAACTCGGAGCAAGTAACAGGTTTGCTCTTAGCGTTCCAAACCCATTTGGCCGTGTACATGTCAGCCGAATCTTCTTCCTCCTACAATCCTTCTTCGTCGGAGTGTTCCACGACATGGACCTCAGCCCTAGGCTTGTTAAATGTCTTAATAAACTTTTTATCCTTGGCTCGGCCTTCCTGGACCAGAGCCTGTTGTAAGACTTGGCTAACTTCTAAAAAGTGTTGGTTGTCTAGTCTCTCTTTGATTTCTGAGCGTAACCCACTAAAAGCTAGATCCGCTAAACCCCTTTCCAAATATTAAGATTAAAACACCGGTTTATGGTATCTTGAAAGCGCTTGATATACTCATAGATGCTCTCGCTAGATTTCTATCTAACCGATGTCAAGTGTGAAAGCCTAAGTTATGTTTAGCTTGTGTAAAAGTAGTCGTGGAATTTTTGCTCTAATTCAGCCCATGTTTGTGTAGAGTTCGGCGGGAGTGTCGAAAACCAAGTGAAAGCGGTGCCGGATAGCGAGAGAGAAAATAGTCTATGTTTTAAAGCGTCCGACCCACTAGCTTCCCCGCACTATGCTAAAAATTGACTGACATGCTCTAGTGTGGTTTTGTTACCCTCACCATCCAAATTGGTGAATTCAGGGACTCTATAGCTGTGAGGGTAAGGTATCGTGTCGAAATGGTCGGGCTACGGCTTCCGATAAACCCTAGCTCGACCCCTAGGGACGAAACAGGTGCACTCCCTAAACAGTACCTGGATCCGCTCCTCAATGTCATCCTGACCTACTACCTGCGCGTATCTCTCATGTGGGGGTGCGACATGTGGCGGTATGTCAGTGTGTCGGCCGCGAGGTTCTTCCTCAAGTGCTAGCTTAGGATGTATGACGTGTTCGGCCCTATGCGCTTGTGGATGTGGCGCAAGCAGCATGGGGAAAACTGGTGCCGTTGTAGGTGGAGGCAGCGCATGGTAGGCGGTGCTAGTCTGGCCATAAGCATGGTGACTGGTCTCGGCCATGGACATTGAGGTCGGAGACGTAATGGCTTTGTCGGTACTACCGTCAGTTCTACTGTAAATGTGATTTATTGGAGGTATGCTAGCAATCAGAGCTAGAGGTGCGGCCTCGGTAAAGCTAAACCTTCTAAGTGTTGCCTCTACCTGAGAGCTAACTGCCGAATCTAGACGGTTGGCTAGGGAAGCGCTAACATCTTTATTACTGATGCAACTATTTTTTGCTGAATTTCTAAAGAAGATAAACAAGGCGATACCAGTGTTACCTGGGTCCGAGAAAGGTTGGGGACGTTGACGTCGCGCATGTCTTGACGTAGCTCCCAAGCATGAGGTCTTGGAGTGCCTTCATCTTTGCCTCAATCTCTGCTCGGTCTTCTACGGGAATATCTTCGAGGGTAGGAACCATGATGTTGCAGCTGTCAATATCCGTGCCCCCCATGGGATCCATCGGTGATGTAGACATAGTAGTCGTTGTAGACGTACTGGCGGTCGATGTAGATGAACCTGTCATGTTGGTGTAGCCTTCCCCAGTGGAGTCGCCAAAAAGTGTGTTCACATGAAAACGTGCCCCCACACTTGGGTCAGTTCGATGGTCCAAAAGTGTGCGGAAACTTAGAGACAAGCCTAAGCGTAACACAACACTAACGTCGCATTCCGACTACCCTTAACAGTGGCAAGGGGGGTGGAGTCGCCAGGTAATCAGATCACACAGAAATAATCCAATTAGCCGGAAAGAAGTATATTAAATAAAACAAACCAGCAAGCTGATCGGAGCCCGATTGATTTGAAGTATATCATGCGAAGGGTATCACAGAAGAGTACCTTCGGTGTCTAATGCGAAGGGTTTCGCTGAAGGTAGTCTTCGGCGTTGGACTGATCTAGCCGAAGGCAGGCTCCGAACAGATCTCGACGTGACAATCACCTCCGAACAGCGGGGTTCGGTGCAAAGTCTTTGACATGACAAAATATCTCCAACGCAATGCACTGGCATGACTTCGTCTGGCACGGGGTACAAATGTGGCAAAGCTTGTCATGAAAAAGCCTGCTGTGGAGCGTGTTGGCGTGTGGGACCTAGTCAAACCGACAATGTCGTGACGGTCCGGCAAGGGTAGTCAAAGCAAGAATTCCGCCGAGGGGTGTTTTGGCAACCTCCAAAACTAGCTTCCTATCTTCGGATACCTCCGGCGAAGGCGCTCCTAGCGTGAAAACCTGCAAACAGAACATAGATCAAGTGCCAATTCGGCCTAGGGACCGAATTTGCTAAATGTTGTAGTAGGGAAACAAAGGTAGCAATCTATTACGTAGATTAACGGATACTTCATAGGTTAAGTAACAAGGCGATAGCAATCTGTTACGTAGATTAACGTGTACTTAGAGGCGAAGTAATAAGGATTACCACTGTTTCTACGTGGCCGATGGAGGGCTTCCAAGCAAACCCACGAAGGTTGCAGAAAAGTAAATAAAAAGTAAAGGGGAGTTTAATGAACTGGCCTCACCACTATATTTATAGGGGCTAGTCTTCTAATCTCTAAGATTAGTATGTTAAGATTTGGCCTAATCACGCGTAGGGATAAAATTAGCCAGAATCGCACTCAAACTCTAGCCCAAAGTGGGCCTTCGGCAGGGCCTGCCGAAGCCTGCTTCTCGGGCTGAAGCTTCGACAAGGCAGACCTTCGAAGGCCTTCGGGCCGAAGGTAGCAGGCCTGCTGGAAAGGCTTCGGAAGCCCATAGAGAAATGGGCATTCGGCCCTGTAGGGCTTCGGCCCAACCCAGGACATGTGTATTTTTGTCCCAAATTACCAAAAATTATATTTTGACAATCTTGACAATTTAATGTCATTTTTTGCTAGCAAGAGTAGCATTCCAAGGCCAACCTTTGTAAACCAAAATTTACAGGCTGATGAGAAGGCCAAAGTAATAAAGTTGCTTCGGTCGTACCTTGATTGTTTCGCATGGGAGTATAGAAAGATGCCCGGATTAAGCAGCGAGCTCGTGGAGCATCGACTGCCTATTAAACCTGGGTTTAGGCCTTATAAACACCCCCCTCATCACTTTAATTCGGCCGTGCATGACCGAGTTAAAGAGGAGATAGAATGATTACACAAGGTTGAGTTTATTAGGCCATGCAGGTATGCCAAATGTGTCGCTAATATTTTGCCTGTAGAGAAGAAGGGGAGCGACAAAATACGAGTTTGTATTGATTTCAGGGATCTAAATAAGGCCACTCTGAAGGATGAGTATCCCATGCCGATAGATGACATGTTGATCAACGATGCTTCAGGATACAAGGTACTAAGTTTTCTTGATGGCAACACTGGTTATAATCAAATCTTTATGGCCGAAGAGGACGTCTACATTACAGCCTTTCAATGCCCACGTTTTGTCGGCTTGTTTGAGTGGGTCGTTATGACTTTTGGTTTAAAGAATGCTGGCGCTACATATCAACGTGCTATGAACTTGATCTTTCATGACTTGCTATGAGTAATGCTACAAGTCTACATAGATGATGTTGTAGTCAAATCAGACGCTATGGGAAACCACCTAGTCGATTTGAGAGCCGCTTTTGATAGCATGCGTCAATGTGGCTTAAAAATGAACCCGTTCAAATGTGCTTTTGGCGTGTTGGAAGGCAAGTTCCTAGGATTCATGATTCATGAAATAGGCTTGAAAAGATTAGAAACTTTGCAGCGCCGACATGCAAAAAAGACGTACTCTCAATGGAGTTGAAAGTAGGCAACAAGATGTTGCCAACACATTCTTCGCTGTTGACGTGCAAGGTAACTATAGCACACTGCTCGGGCATGATTGGATTCACGCAAATTGTTGTATCCCTTCTACTTTGCATCAATGCCTGATACAGTGGGACAGCGATGATGTGGGGGTCATACCAGCGGACAGTTCGGCCCAGGTGGCATTGGCCGATGTGTCCATTGATGCCATCCACAACAAAGTAGAATGTCAATCAGGTAGGGATATTTCGGACTACGACTTCATTAGTGTGTACGGAGGATGTTTTGTACCAGTGTCTGTAAGTCGACTGGTGTAGCACGGCTATTTCTAAATTAGTAGTTATGTCTAGCAAAAGTAATCTGGATTGGCTAAAGTCTCGTGTAAAGCAATATCGGTCTGCTAAAGATGGTATTGCCAAGGTCATCGAAGACTTTAGTGAAGTGGAGAAGTTAGGACAAGGTTTTGCGTCGGCTAACCCTTTAGAATAAGTCGACATAGGCGATGGTAGCATCCTAAGACCGACTTTTGTAAACCAACATTTATAGGCTAATGAGAAAGCCGAAGTAATAAAGTTTCTTCGGTCGTACGTCGATTGTTTCGCATGGGAATATAGCGAGATGCCTAGATTAAGCTGCGAGCTCGTGGAGCATTGGCTGCCTATTAGACCTAGATTTAGTCCCTATAAATAGCCTCCGCGTCGCTTTAATTCGGCCGTCTATGACTGAGTTAAGGAAGAGGTATAGAGATTACTCAAGGCTGAGTTTATTAGGCCATGCAGGTATGCTGAATGGGTTGCTAACATTGTGCTCATCGAAAAGAAGGGGAGCGGAAAAATACGAGTTTGTATTGATTTCAGGGATCTAAACAAGGCCACTCTAAAGGACGAGTATCCCATGCCAATATCCGACATGTTAATCAATGATGCTTCAGGACACAAGGTACTAAGTTTTCTTCATGGCAACGTTGGTTATAATCAGATTTTCATGGCCTAAGCGGATGTCTATAATACAACCTTTCGATGCCCTGGTTTTGTCGGCTTGTTTGAGTGGGTCATTATGACTTTTGGTTTGAAGAATGCTGGCGCTACATATCAGCCTTCTATGAACTTGATTTTTCATGACTTGTTGGGAGTTATGTTAGAAGTATACATAGATGATGTTGTAGTCAAATTGGATGCTATGGGAAACCACTTAGCCGATTTGAAAGTTGCTTTTGATAGGATGCGACAGTATGGTTTGAAAATGAACCCACTCAAATGTGCATTTGGTGTGTCGGCAGGCAAGTTCTTAGGATTCATGATTCATGAAAGAGGTATAGAAATTGATCCTAAGAGGCTTGAAAAGATTAGAAACTTTGCAGCGCCGAAATGCAAGAAAGATGTGCAAAAGTTACTAGGCAAGATGAATTATTTGTGTCGCTTTATATCTAACTTGTTTGGCAAGATCAATTCTTTTGTCCCAATACTCTAGCTAAAGAATGAAACCGGGTTCACTTGGGGGGAAAATCAGCAAAGCGCTTTTGAGAAAATTTAAGAGTGCTTGTCATCACCACCTGTGGTGAGAGCGCCAAAGGAAGGAATTCCATTTTGGCTGTACATCGCCGTGGAAGATAGTGTGGTAGGAGCCATGCTAACTCAGAAGGTGGAGGGGAAAGAGTATATCATCACATTCTTGAGCTGCCACTTGTTGGACGCCGAAACCAGGTACGTGTTTGTGTTGCGTTTGTGTTTATCACTCTATTACGCATGTACCAAATTACGCCACTATCTTCTTCCTAGCACATGTATTGTCGCTTGCCAAAACGATGTCATAAAATACATGTTGCAAAAACCGATTCTAAGTGGAAGGATCGGAAAGTGGGCTATGCTTTGATCGAGTATGATTTGGCTTATGAACCTCTAAGAGCTATGAAAGGCCAAATTGTTGCTAATTTTATAGTTGATCACCACGTAGATGTCAATTGGGGTAATGATATTGCTCTAATTGAAGTAGTGTCATGGAAACTTTATTTTTATGGATCGACTTGTAAGAATGGCCAGGGTATTGGGGTAGTTCTCATATCACCTAGCGGCACACGCTTCGAAACCTCGCCCCGTTTAGAATTTCCTTCTACTAATAACCAAGCTGAATATGAAGGTGTTGGGGGAAAATATTCCATCCTCAGGGTTATTGCCGTAACAGCACAAAGGCAGATAATGGATTTGAAGGTTTCCAGACGTCCATCTTCGAAGATGCCCTGAGTCAAGGTCTAAGTATGAAGATGGGCCTTGGTTCGGAGTATATCTTCGAACTAAGGCTCTTTGAGATATTCTCTGCCAGCTAAGATGGAAGATTTATCTTTTATCTTATTGGATTAGTCTTTTACCATTTTAGCCCTATCAAGGGTACCGAATAGTTTCCACTATGTCGGTTGTAATAGAGGGGTGAATAGGTCTTTTCCTTAATATTTGGGCCTATAAATACCCCCCATTTCACCCGGTAATAGGGACCGAATACAAGTTATTCAATACACACTTTCGAACTAATCTAAGTTGTTATCCTTTCGGAGGCTTAGAACAGTTCACTTCGCAAACACTTCGTTTGTTAGTTTCTAATCTACAGAAACCTGTTAGCATAATCTTTTACGCCAACAGTTGGCGCCGTCCGTGGGGAACTTAGTCCAAGAAACTTCGTTCTCTAGCTACCAACTTCTTACATCATGCCTCCTAAGCGGAGTGCACCTCGTAACCCTGTTCAGAGGTCCTCTCGGATCTCCGGAGAGGCACCATCCGACACGGTTGAGGTCGGAGGGCCTTCGACATTCCCCCCAACTCAAACTCCAAAAGGAGTTTCCATCCCTCGAACATACGGAGTTCCTCCGCCAACTCCCTCTATACTTCGACCACCCGGAGTCCCTCCTCCACCTTCAATCCCACTCCGAACTGATCCTCTCAGTTCTCAAGACCCGGAAGATCCTTCCGGAGGAGATGAAGACAATCTTGGAGATATGGCCGCTCAAATGGCCAGCCTTCAAGCCGAAGTAGCAAGATGGCGGCAAGAAGCTGCGAACAGGCTTCGCTCTCAAGCCATCCCAACTATCCCAGAAGTGCCTGAAGATGACGAACCCATTTATCTCGAAGCCCCGGAGAATGCCTCCTTTGATACTGAATCTCCGTTGCATCCTGAGCTACAGAAAGTTCACTTTGACCCGAAGTTTAAGACTTCGAAGCTCTGTAAGTATGCTGGAGATGGAGATCCTGGAGAGTTTGTCCGTTCTTATGCCCTAGCAATTGAAGCTAGTGGAGGAGTTCGAGATACCATGGCAAAATGCTTCCCCTTAGCTCTTCAAGGAGTGGCATTAAGGTGGTTTTGGTCTTTGAAGCCAGGATCAATTAATTCATGGGGGCAGCTGAAGAAGAAGTTTGTAAGCAATTTTCAAGGCACCTTCGTGCCTCCAATGTCGACGGGAAGCCTTTTCCAGGTGAAGCAACTCCCCGGAGAGACATTGAGGCAATATTTTAAGCGCTTCGCTCATACGAAGTCGCAGATCCGAGGGTTGTCTACATCTTCAGTAGTTGATGCAGCTCGGGAAGGTGTCACTCATCAAGGCCTCCTGGATAAGCTTCATCGGAAAAGCATATCCTCGGTTTCTCAGTTGATGTCATACTTTGAGTAGTATGCAAGGTCGGAAGAGGGTTGGCTTCGAAGAACTGCAGCTACTCCATCCATATTGCAAGAAGTAAAATTAGAAGTAAAAACTTCGGCACAGCCGCAAGAACCAGTTTTCGAAGTTCAACATGATCGGAGAAGGGGGCAGAAGCATCCTCGTTCTGAGGTCTTGAACATTGCACCCCCGCAAAAGTTCACACAGAGAGCTCCGTAGCCTTCGGGGAACAAGGTCAGCGGCTGGAGGCCGCAAGGGAAAACGGCTGGCAAAGGCTAGACCCTTTTCTGCTGCATTCATGGTGAAAATCGAAGCCATGCAACTGATACTTGCAAGGCTATACTCACTCTAAGAGGAGAATATCTAGAAAGAACTTCGGGTCGAGGTACTACCGACCGAGTTCCAGCTCAAGCGCGCCCGGAGCCGGTCCAGGCTGTGGCGCGGATAGAAAACTCCGAAGCCGCAAGACGCCCTCCAGTGGCCAATGTTATGCCACCTCCGAAGCAAGAGGAAGGGCAAGACCGAGGGAAAAGAGTAGTCCTCCCCATCTCAGGAGGAGGTACCCTCGGAAGCATGTCGAAGAGACAGAGAAGAGACTATGTCAGAGAGGTGGGCCACATTGGGACTTCGTCATCTGCAGCTGCTATGCCGGAATGGTCTCATGTACCGATATATTTTTCTGCGGAGGATGCAGCTGGCATTAAATTCCCGCATGCAGACCCACTTGTTATTACTGGTGATATTGCGGGTACTGAAGTTCAAAGAGTGTTGATTGACGGAGGTAGCTCGGCAGACATTATTTTTCTTCAAGCCTTCGATCAATTGTGCATCTCCAGAAAGCACCTTCTTCCAGCGGCTCGTCCGTTGCAAGGCTTCGCAGGACCTCCGCTTGATGCACTCGGCCAAATAGGCCTGGAAGTTACCTTCGGAGAAGGTTTGTTGGCCCGAACTGAGGAAGTAATCTTCCATGTTGTAGATGCCCCATATGCCTACAACGTCATCTTCGAAAGAGGCATGCTAAACTAGTTCGGAGTAGTGGCGCATCAGAATTATTTGTGCATGAAGATGCCCACACAAGCAAGAGTCCTAACTGTCTTCAGAGATCAAGCTATCGCCCGAAGAGCAGAATATGGTCATGGTCCCCCTCTTGATCCAAGACAAGTAAACAATGTGCAAGATAATCAAGAAAATTTTTCAGCCCCTTCCGAAGTTTCGAAGAAATCCTTCCCAAGACCAAGTCCTGAAGGAGAGATTGCAACAAAGGTTATTGTTAAAGATGGTAAAGAATATACATTTCAATTTGGTAAAGATTTACCTCCAGATGTTGCAACCTCTTTGGAAAAGGTGGTGGAAGAAAATTTAGATGTCTTCGCTTGGTCTGACGAAGATATCACCGGAGTTGATCGGTATATCATTGAACATAGTTTGCTTGTAAACCCGAAGGCCCGACCTGTTCGGCAAGGACTCCGAAAAATGTCTGCAGAAAGAGCAGTTCTAGCGAAGGACGAAGTTGAAAAATTGTTGAAAGCTGGGATTATCAGAGAAGTGGCTCACACGGAATGGTTAGCCAACCCAGTCTTCGTCAAAAAGAAATCTTCCGGGAAGTGGCGCATGTGCATTGATTTCACATCCTTGAATAAAGCATGCCCTCGTGACCCCTACCCCATGCCCCGAATTGATCAATTGGTCGACTCCACTGCAGGTTCGGAGTTATTAAGCTTCCTTGATGCGTACTCTGGTTATCATCAAATATGGTTGAAACGCGAAGATGAGATCAAGACAAGCTTCGTAACTCCTTCGGGAGTCTTTTGTTATGTAAGAATGCCTTTCGGCTTGAGAAATGCCGGGGCTACTTTTTCGAGGTTAGTTGCTAAGGCTCTAGGTCATCAATTAGGTCGCAATGTGGAGGCCTATATGGATGATATTGTAATAAAGAGTGCTTTAAAGCACCAACATTGCTTAGACTTAGCAGAAACATTTAATAGCCTTCGGGCATGTGGGATCCGTCTTAACCCCAAAAAATGTATCTTCGGAGCTAAGGCTGGAAAGTTGTTAGGGTATTTAGTTTCAAGCAGGGGGATTGAAGCTAGCCCTACTCAAATAACTACGCTACAAAAGATGGCTCCTTCGGAAAATTTAAAGCAAGTGCAAAAGCTGACTGGACGTCTGGCAGCACTTAGCAGGTTTTTATCAAGGTGTGCGGAGAGAAGCTTGCCTATATTTAAAGCATTGAAAGGGTCTGAAGATTTTGCATGGACACTAGAGTGTCAAAAAAGCTTCGAAGATATTAAAGAGTATCTCAGTAATCTCGCTACAGGTTATGTTGTCAGTGCAGTCCTTGTCAGAGAAGTGGATTTCAATGGGAAGTTGGTACAAAATCCTGTTTATTTTGTATCCGAAGCATTATCAGGAGCGAAGACAAGTTACTCCGAACTCGAGAAGTTCGTTTATGCTCTGATAATGGCTTCAAGGAAATTAAGACATTATTTTTTGGCTCACAATGTAATTGTACCAACTTCGTATCCTTCGGGAGATATGCTCCGAAGTAAGGATTCCACTGGAAGAATTGGGAAGTGGGAAGTTGAGCTAGCACCCTTCGGCATATCTTTTCTAGCAAGGACAGCAATCAAATCGCAGGTCTTAGCAGATTTTGTAGCAGAATGGACTCCACCTGCAACTTTAGTTCGGGAGAAGTCAAGAGACGGAGTTTGGACTATTTATTCTGATGGGGCTTTCCAAGCACCCGGAGCGGGCATTGGAGCAGTGTTGATTTCGCCTTCAGGGCAAAGAGCAATGTACTCCGCAAGACTCAACTTTAAGTCTACCAATAATACAGCGGAGTACGAAGGGATTTTACTTGGACTCCGAAAAGCACGTGCTGTAAGGGCTACAAGAGTTGTTATAAAGACAGATTCTCAAATAGTAGCAGGGCACGTAGATATTTAGAAGAAATTCGTAAGATCGAAGCACATTTCAAAGGTATTTCCATTCGGAGTATACCAAGAGCAGAAAATATGCAAGCGGACATCTTAGCAAAAGCTGCAGCTGGAGCTGTGGATGTTCCAGAAGAAGCCTTCTATGAGGAGCTCAGTACACCTTCGGTGCCACAAATTCCCTCTGCAGAGATTCTTTGCATTCCAAGTGCAGATTGGAAAAAATCAATCATGGAACTTTTGCAAGGAGGGACAAATTTGCCTGAAGAGCCATAGCTTTCAAGATTGAAACTCAGGGCTAGAAATTATCAAATAATCAACGGTATTTTATACAAGGCCGGAGTATGTTCCCCTTTACTCCGATGTATATCTCAGGCCGAAGGTCAAGAAATTTTTCGAGAAATTCATGAAGGCCTTTGCGGTAGACATTTAGCCCCTCGAGCTTTGGCAGGAAAAACACTTCGCCAGGGGCTTTATTGGCCTACAATAATAGCTGATGCGGAGAGCTTAGTCTGCACTTGTCAAGGATGTCAGTGGATGGGTCGACGAAGTCATCGCCCACCAACAGCTCTTCATGTTATTGCTCCGGTATGGCCTATGGCCAGATGGGGTATGGATTTAATTGGTCCCTTTCCAGTAGCCAAGGGAAATCTAAAGTTCGCAGTGGTAGCTATTGAATATTTTTCTAAGTGGGTAGAAGCAGAGCCCTTAACAGCTATCACTTCGAACAATGTACATAAATTCTTTTGGAAGAATATCATTTGCCGGTTCGGAGTGCCTAGACAACTCACAGTTGATAATGGAACACAGTTCGATGCAGAACCTTTCAGGAAGTTTTGCAAAGATCTAGGCATTCAGTTATGTTTTGCTGCAGTGAGGCATCCTCAGTCTAATGGAGCTGTAGAAAGAGCCAGTGGAAATATTTTGTCAGGGCTAAATCGAAGGATAGTAGGATTAGCAAAAGGAATGTGGACCGAAGAGCTTCCGAAGATTTTGTGGTCCATTCGGACTACACAAACAAGGTCCACAGGTTTTACTCCATTCAGATTACTATTCAGGGATGAAGCTATGACTCCAACGGAGCTCAAAGGAGGGCCACTTCGCAGCACCGAACCGGAGATTGAAGAAGAAAGACAAGCTTCGCTAGATTTATCAGAAGAAACAAGACTTCGAGCTGTGGCAAATTTATCAAAGTATCATCAGCAGACGAAGGCTTGGTTTGATCCGAAGGTTAAGATCAATGAACTAAGACCGGGTCATCTTGTTCTATGAAGCATTATAGCGCTAGGGATGTTAGGAAATAAATGGGAAGGTCCATACCTAATTGTTCGTTCAGGACGTCCTGGCTCTTTTAAATTAGCTAATTTAGAAGGTGAAGAGTTAGCACATACTTGGCATGCGGAGCACCTAAAGCGATACTTCGCATAAGGGCTCCTTGTAAATCATTTGTAATCATCTTCTGAATTAATAAAGCATATGGTCCAGATAGTGCCTTCCCCTCATAAACCTCCAGCTTCCGAGTGGACGAACTGGAACCGTGGGGTTGACCGAGATGGAAGTGTCATAAAGCTGAATCATATTTTCGGACTTCGAATCATTGGTTCGAAGCTTTTGACGTGGGGGCTGACATAATCCGGAGTCCAAGCCACCGGCTTGTATGCATCCGTAAAAGAGCCCAAAACCACATCATACGTAGTCCAAGCCATTGGCTGTTAGACTTCCGTAAAAAGAGCCGAAGGTGGCCAAAATATTCGGAGTCCAAGCCATGGGCTGGTAGACATCCATAAATAGAGTCCAAAGAGATCATTGCAAACTCCGAACCATTGGTTTGACAGAGTTCGCAAAAAAGAGCCGAAGGTGGCCAAAGCAAAACAGAGTTTGAGCCATGAGCATCGAATGTCTGTTAACATAGTCCAAAGTGACAAATTATCTAAGACACTAAGGTGTCCTGAAAGTTATCTCAAGCGATTTTTTTCAAAAAACAAGGGTACTAAGTTGCCATTCTTCAGACTACAAATAGTCGAAGACATTTTATAAGATTTTAAAAGATCTTTAAATTGCAGAGGGGCTCCGAACCCCAAAAAATTGTACTCCGAAGTTTTTCTTTGCACATAACCATCTTTGAATACAGTTCGAAGTTGCTTATCCCCAAAGAGGGGCTAGTAAATATGGAGACAATTTTAAATTGGTATTCATTATTCGAACGAATATGTTTACAGATTACATCATGAAAAATTGGTATCTATACCAAGAAAGAATCGAAGACCTCTTCGATCTCTAGAGCTAGGATTGGAACGACTAGTTCCAGCGCTGGGAGTTCTAACAACTTTACGTTTAACTCTCTTGCCTCCCTTCGAAGCTCTAAAGTCCTTCTGTTCTTGTTGAAGCTCGGCCCAAGTTCGAAGCCGTTCGGGGCTCCTTTCCCAGCTTCCAAGTTCTTCAGATTTTTTACTTTGAACTTCATCTTCGTCTTCAGACCATATAACGTCTTCAGAAGACGAAGTGTTCAAGTTAACCTCTTTTTCTTCCTCTTTAATATAAGATAGTATATCTTTGCTTACTTCGGGCGCAATTACACCGGAGCTATCTCGAGGAACTAAAAATCGGGGGCGCTTATAAGCTTTTAGAAGATCGAAGGTGGTCCATAATGAGCGAAGTTCATCGTTAATGTCTAACACTTCGATATCTTCCGTATGAGGCAAAGCCTAAAAATATGATAAACAAATTTTCATTGATAAATGTTCATAAGCACAAAGCTTTACATAGCCAAAAATCCTAAGATATTTCTAAACCTGCTGGTTCGGAGGAGGCTGACTACTTGAAGCTTGGGTCCGAGCTTGTTTTTGGCGTTGTCCTTCGTCGATCCAGGCCTTGATCGCAGAGCGACCTTCGGCTCTCCATGAAGTCTGGAAGGCTCGCCAGGCAGCGGCCACACCTTTGGAAGGAGTAAGAAGCCGCTCGTCGTCGAAGGTAATTGGGCCCTCTCCTGTGCTCGGAGTTATCGATCAGCCCAGATCTTCGTAATAGCGAAGTAGGCCAATAGCAGCCACTTGTCCGGAGAGTTCTCCGTATCGAATGCCTACTGTCTTCATCTGCTTCGCCACTCCTTGAATCCTTTTCAACCGCCGCAGAAGAGAAATGTTATCATCAGAAGGAAGTGTCCTAGTAGTACCGAAGTACTCCAAAACACCTAGCAGTTGATTCATAACTTCCGCAGCTACCTTCTCGGACTTCAGCTTATCTTCAATCAGTGCGTCCTTCATCGAAGTTACCTCTCCCAGAACCCCAGAAAGTCTAGCAGTTTCGGTAGTCAAGATATTCTTTTGGTTCAAAAGCTGGCTAGCTTCCTCTTGGAGTCTGACAAGCTCGGTCCCCGTTGTAGCGTGCTCCGCCCGCATTCTTTCAATTTCTGCTCGAAGCACAATTCTTTCTGCTTCGAGCTCCTTATTCGCAGCCTCCAAACCTTGTCTGGCCCTACGCTCTGTTGACACTATACTATCCATTTGAACCACTCGGCCTTCGGAGATGGTGAGATTCTGTTGAAGAGTTTCGTTTTCCTCTAGAAGGCGAGTGATTTCTCGTTCATTTGATATATTTGCAGCTCGGGCCAAGACTGTTTGCTGCAAAAAGAAAAAATCAAGGTAAGAAATTATTTGTATGAAAACTTAATGTTATTTCACAAATGCTTCATACCTGGTAGGCTGCACGCTCCATAGCAGCGTTAAGCTCCAAGCTCTTCGCCTCGCTCAGAATGGCCACCAAGTTCGTCTCCCCAATGTCGCGACTAGCTCGATCCAAAGGCTCGAGCAAAGTCCGAAGACCAGTTCTTTGCTCTAAGAAAGGAGCTAGAAGGGGTAGCATACTTATCGCCTGTTGGTCATCCTCATCCAGCGAAGGGCCGGAGTGTTGGCCTGTAGTCTTCGGAGCCCCTGGAGACTGGCCCCCCTCGGTTGATTGACTCTCATCTGTTGAATCAGACGGAGTTGATCCGGAACTCGCAGCAGGAAGGGGTTCTATATTCCTTTTGCCTCTTCCAGGTCCCATTTGAGTGACACTTGGGATTGGCTCCGAAGTCGTCGATGGTCTAGGGATTATATCTTCTCGACGGACCTCTTCCACAGAAGTGGACTCTGTAAAAACAAAAGTATTATACATCGTATAAATATATAAAATAAGCATAAAGAATTGTTCGAAGTTTACCTTCGACATTCGTGCGAGGAGTAATCATTGGGATGTTTGGCGGATCGAAGGCGAGATCTTCGTTCGAATCAGCCGTCAAATCTTCGACTGCAGGAACATTTTCCTAGACAGTCCTTGTTGCTTCTTCAGGAATCGAAGCCATAGTGACTTCGACTCCACTTTCATCCACAGGAACTTCGTCCTGAGGTAAATCTTCTTGAACTGCCGAAGTCCTTGGTTGCTCAAGGTTATCTCGAGACTCCGGCACGTTCACAGGTACTTCGGCTTGTGCAGTCCTTTGAGATGCATCTTCGTCGA
This sequence comes from Zizania palustris, assembly GCA_019279435.1. NCBI lineage: Eukaryota > Viridiplantae > Streptophyta > Magnoliopsida > Poales > Poaceae > Zizania > Zizania palustris. The sequence goes on along the minus strand of JAAALK010000289.1, from coordinate 72,681,052 downwards.
TCAGACGCACAAGCAACCTCCCTTCGTCCTCTTGGGAATCAGAGACTGAAGCCCTTGGGCTCGAAGGTGCTGGATTCTTTGGTTTCCGAGCCACCTTCTTGACCGGAGTCTTGGCGGAGCTCGAAGTCCCAGCTTCGGCTTTCCTCTTTTTGGGTCCTTTCTCCGAAGGCACCCAATCCATCAAAGGGGGCGGAGTGATTTCCAGCATTCCCCATACTCTGTTAAATCTTTCCCAACTCCCCACCAACTTGATTCTCCATTCTTTTTCGGTCGGAGTTGGAGCGCCCAAAATCTTCTCCGAAGCCCGTAGGATTTGCTCCGAAGTAATAGGGGCTGAAGAAGCTAAAAAATGAATTAAGTTAGTTACTTCTTCGAATAAATATGCATAATATATGTTGTTTTCGAGGTTACCCGCAGGGCTCGAAGTCGAAGTAATTTTTTGGAGACCGCCTTCCGAATCCTCTTCAAAGATGATAGGCCAGTTGGCCATCAGCGGAGGGATTTGTAACCCGAGGAACTCTTCGGCTTAGTCTCGCATGCTCAACCTTCGACTGATCTTCTGAAGTAAGCTGAGGCGAGCTTCGAGCTGACCTTGGTCTGGATGCACTAGGGCTTCTTTCCGGAATTGGATGTCTTTCAGAGGTTCGGCCAGAGGATTGCTCGCCCCAACTTCAGCATAAAACCATCTCATGACCCAGTCGGTGTACCATCTTGCATTGATGGCCTTAGCAGGAAATTGAAGGGCGTATTCATCCTAAAGCCTGAAGTTAATACTTTCGAAGGCTACTACCACTTTTTCACCTCCGGGGCCTACGAAGGTTTTTGGCTGGCACGAAGCTCTGTGTAGCACAGCGAAGATCTTTGCCCTTCCCTCACAGCCTTCGGCTCTCAACGCCCATTCAAAGATAGCTAAACGGGCTACAGCATTCGGAGAAAGTTGGGGGAGAGTGACGTGAAACAAATCCAGTACCTCGGCCAAGAAATCTACTGCCGGAAGACCTAAGCCAGCTTCGAAGAAGGCTTCGAAGACGACAACTTCTCCGGGCCTTGGCGACGGGATAAGTTCCTTTCCAGGTTTGCGGATCATGACTCCGGTACTAATCTTCCCTTCTACTGCGACCGCCAGAGATTCTCTTTTGTAGGTAGAAGGTCCCAGCAGGAATGATTGATCCAAGTATTTCGTTGATGGCGAGCAGAGACCTTGATCACTAACATTTTGGGGATTTCCCCCTCCTGCCGCCATGGATCCTGATCCGAGTGTTGGAGGTGCCGTCGCCAATGCCGCAGCCGCTGCTGCTGCAGCCGCCTACTGTCGAGCCAAGGTCGAAGGGGCTCTAGTACTCTTGGTTTTCGCCATTGGAGCTATGGAGTTGCTTTGGAGGAAGAATGGAGGCTAGGGCTCAAAGGGTGTTTGTTTGCAAGAGAGCGGTGGAAAGGTACTCAGGAATGTTCTAGGCCCTCTATTTATAGCCTAGACTTTACATTTTTTACCGTTAGTCTGTGCCGTTTTGCATTCTTGCCCGTTACTTTTCTCCGAAATTAACGTATTCTGTAATTTCCGTTAGAAGAAGGAAGCTAAAGACTATTTCTTCTAAGGTTAAAAAGCTTTCGAGCTTCCTGAGTCAGTTCTAAGATAGTTCGAAAGTAATTATCTTAAAGCTGATTCGGAGTTTAATATCTTCGTATATTTCGGAGATAAATTAAAATCCAATAACCCCTACACCTGGTTATTTTTTCTTCCGTATACTGCTCTCCTAACATTACAGGTTTAACGGAGAAGCGTATTCGAGGGGCTACTGTTGGGGGAAAATATTCCATCCTCAGGGTTATTGCCGTAACAACACAAAGGCAGATAATGGATTCGAAGGTTTCCAGACGTCCATCTTCGAAGATGCCCTGAGTCAAGCTCGAAGTATGAAGATGGGCCTTGGTTCGGAGTATATCTCCGAACTAAGGCTCTTTGAGATATTCTCTGCCAGCTAAGATGGAAGATTTATCTTTTATCTTATTGGATTAGTCTTTTACCATTTTAGCCCTATCAAGGGTACCAAATAGTTTCCACTAAGTCGGTTGTAATAGAGGGGTGAATAGGTCTTTTCCTTAATATTTGGGCCTATAAATACCCCCCATTTCACCCTGTAATAGGGACCGAATACAAGTTATTCAATACACACTTTCGAACTATTCTAAGTTGTTATCCTTTCGGAGGCTTAGAACAGTTCACTTCGCAAACACTTCGTTTGTTAGTTTCTAATCTACAAAAACCTGTTAGCGTAATCTTTTACGCCAACAGAAGCTTTGTCGCTAGGGCTTGAATTGCTAGAATTCATAGGTGCTAAACATGTCCATGCGCATGGTGATTCTTTGTTAGTAGTAAAACAAGTAGCTAAAAGTGCTCAATGTTTTAATGGCTTGCTAAATAGTTACTTTGATAAACGTTTAGAGATAGTTGCTACTTTCAATGACTTTAAAATTTCTCACGTTTCAAGAGAAGCCAACTCAATTGCAAATGATTTGGATTAGCAGGCATCTAGATATCAAGTCAGGAGAGGAAAATTTTATATATAGAAAAATCCAATGCTTGGACTCACTGCCGAAGCCATAAACTTCGGGCGGGTGCGAGGCCCGCTGGATCCACCGAATCGGACCGCTCTGATCACCGAAGGGTGTGTTGTGCCGAAGTCCTCATACCGGAGCCCTTCATCCACTGAAGGGTCCTGCACGCCAGATCCCTCATGCCAGAGCCTTTTGAGGGATAGAAGACTTCGCACGTCGAACTCCTCCGGCGGAAGGCTTCGGCCTGATAGGCTCCGCATGGCCGATCCAGCCAGCCTTCGGCAGAAGAAGGAAAGGCCCAGGGGAACTCCGAAGTTAGGAATTTAAACATTACTCTAGGAAAGGAGTTAGCAAACCCTCTGGACGTCCATAAGGATGATTGGAGAATTCCAATCGTTCAGTATTTAAGAAATCCCAATCAAAGCGTTGATCGAAAAGTTCGGAGAAAAGCATTTAAATTTGTGTTTCTCGATGATGTATTATACTGCCGAACTATTGAGGGAGTACTTTTGAGATGCTTGGATACCGATCAGTCCAAAGTAGCTACAGGAGAAGTCCATGAGGGGCATTGTGGCACTCATCACTCGGCCCAGAAAATGAGTTGGATGCTCAAAAGAGAAGGTTTTTACTGGCCGAATGTGACTGAAGATTGATTTAAATACTATAGAGGGTGTGAAGCATGTCAAAAATTTGGTAATATTCAGTTGGCCCCTGCATCGCTACTTAATCCTATTATCAAGCCATGGTTGTTCCGAGGATGGGTTTTAGACTTCATCGGCCAAATTCATCCTCCCTCTTCAAAGGGGCATCAGTTCGTGCTAATGGCAACATATTACTTCACCAAATGGACCGAAGTCGTGCCTCTCAAGAATATGACTCTTAATGATGTAACTAATTTTGTCTTGAAGCACATTATACATAGATTAGGTATTCCTCAAACTCTCACTATGGATCAAGGTACTTCGTTTGTTACTAAAGAAGTGAGAGACTTTGCTGAATTTTATGTTTTTAAGTTGATAAACTCTTCACCATACTATGCTTAGGCCAACGGTCAGGCCGAGTCTAGTAATAAAATTGTAATGAAACTTATTAAGAAGAAAATTGAAGAGTTCCCTAATAGGTGGCATGAAGTGCTTTTAGAAGCATTGTGGGCTCGTAGAGTTCCAAAACACGGTGCTACCAAGGTTAGTTCATATGAGTTCGTATTTGGACAAGAAGTTGTTCTACCAGTACAGGTTGATCTTGGCTCTTTATGATTTCTTAGACAAGATGGCTTATCGGTCGATGAGTATGAAACTATTTTAAAAGATAATTTGGAAGAAGTGACAGATAAGAGGTTGAGGGCTTTAGAAGCTATAGAGAAGGACAAAAGGCGAGTAGCTAGAGCCTACAATAAAAAAGTCAAGAAAAAATTGTTTCAAGTTGGTGACTTGGTTTGGAAGACGATTTTGCCCTTAGGCACTAAGAGTCCCAAATTTGGTAAATGGTCGCCTAGCTGGGAAAGTCCCTTTAAAGTAGTTGAAATCGCTCTATGTACTTGTCACAATCCATACAAGGATAGCGATTTCAAAGAGCTTTGAATGGAAGGTATTTGAAAAAGTACTTCCCAAGTGTGTGGCAGACCACTTGAAAGTGTCAAAAGGCCGATATGGAAGGTATTGTCCTTATCCCGTTATGCTTTTAGTTCACTTAGTTCACTAAAAGGAAAGTGGGCATGTGTTGATAACAAAAAATAGCATCAATGGTCAAGATTGTCAAAACATCAATTTTGGTAGTTTGGGCCGAAAATACACAAGTCTTGGATCAGGCCGAAGCCTTATAGGGCTGAAAGCCTATCGAGCATTGGGCTTCAGAGGCCTTTTTATGGCCTGCTACCTTCGGCCCGAAGGCCCTCTAGAGGCCTTCCTTGCTGTAGCTTCGGCCTGAGGAGCAGGCTTCGGTAGGCCTTGCCGAAGGCCCAGTTGGGGTTGTTTTTAGGATAGAGTTTGAGTCTGATTCTGGCTATTTTTATCCCTAAACTTGATTAGGCCGAATCCTACCAGATTAGCCTTAGAGATATGAACACTAGCCCCTATAAATATAGGGGTGAGGCCGGTTCATTAAATCCCCCCAACACAAATCAACTTCAAAACCGTAGTTTGAACCGTACCTTTTATTTTTCCTGTACTTTCTGTACAACCTTCGTGGGTTTGCCTGGAAGCCCTCCACCGGCCACTTCGAAATGGTGGTAAGCCTTGTTACTTCACTCGTGCAGTACCCGTTAATCTACGTAACAGAATGCTCTCGCCTTGTTACTTCGCCTGTGAAGTATCTGTTAATATACGTAACAGATTGCTACCTTCGTTTCACTACTGCAACACTTAGTAAATTCGGTCTCCAGACCAAATTGGCACTTGATCTCTGTTCTGTTGCAGGTTTTCACACTCGGAGCCCCTTCGCCGAAGGTGTCCGAAGCCAGGAAGCTAGTTTCGGAGGCTGCTAGAACACCCTTCGGCATAACACTACTTCGACTACCCGTGCCGGACCCGTCACGCTGTTGTCGGTCTGGTTGAGTTCCCAAGCAAGAGCGCTCCGCAGCAGGCTTCGCCATGATAGTACTCCGCATCGGAAGAAGTCTTGCTACCGCGTTGCGTTGGAATATTTTTGTCGTGTTAGAGTATTCACACTGAACCCTGTAATTCGGAGGTGATTTCGCGTCAGAGATCTGTTCGGAGCCTGCCTTTGGCCAGATCATTCCGAACGCTGAAGACTACCTTCGGTGAAACCCTTCGCACCAGACACTGAAGATCCCCCTTCAGTGAACCCTTCGCACGGTACACTTCGAACTAGTCAAGCTCCATTCAGCTGGCTAGTTTATTTTATTTATATATTTCTTTTCGGCTAATTGGATTAATTCTGTGTGATCTGATTACCTGGTGACTGCACCCCCTTGCCACTGTTAAGGGTAGTCGGAACACGACGTCGGTGCTGTGTTACGCTTAGGCTTGTCCCTAAGTATCCTCACACTTTTGCATCGTCGAACTGACCCCAAGTGCGGGGGCACGATTTCCGTGTCAACAACTTGTTCTTTATTACGAATTCAAAATTGTATTCTTCTAAACATGAAGAAGATACAATGTTTATTCCTAAGGCGGGAATGAAATAACAATTATTCAACTCCAAAACTAATCATGAAGGTAGCGATAGTGAATAAATGCCGATGGCCAATACTACAACTTTTGCACCATTTCTGACACAGACTTCAAGTTCGCCACTAGCACACTTTCTTGACCTACTCAGCCCCTACAATGATTTGCAAGTATGAATCATCGAACCTGTATCAAATAACAATGAATCATTTGGATGAGTAGCAAGATTATTTTTATAACATTTATACATAAAGCGGAAGTCACACTTCCATTCTTGTTCTTATGCTCTTCTAGATACACCCTGTAGTTGTGCTTCCAATGCCAAAACTTGTTGCAATCGTGGCAAACATTAGAGTTAGCAGGACTCGACTTGGACTTTCCAATCAGTTTAGGCTTCACACTAGAGATCGTATCTGAAGTCTTAGCCTTGCCCTTCCTCTTTCTATTTTTCCCTCCTTCTGAACCATCATCACATGATTAGGAGGTTTCTTGATACTATCCTTAGCAGTTTTAAGCATCCTATGCAACTCGGCCAGTGTTTTCCCCAGTCCATTCATATGAAAATTCATGATAAATGGATCAAAGCTCAAGTGGAGCGACTAGTGAATCACGTCTATAGCCAAGTATGGATCCAATGGAGAACCTACTATCTCCAAAGTCTCAATGTAACTATTTACACTAAAATATCCTGATAAAGCGCAAATCAACACTAATGCCGATTCGATGATCCAAAAGTGTGTAGATGCCTGGCCTAGCTAGCCAAACACCAAATGACACTAACAATGCATTTCTACGATCCTCGACGGTGACGAGGAATTTGGGTCGAGTCGCCAGGCAACAAACCCGCACCGCGAAGGGATGATCTGATTGGCCGAAGTAAGGGAGTTAGGCTGGCCAGTGTAGGCCGGTTGGATTGGTTGGGCACGTCTATTCGGACCGGCGACACAACATGGTCAGACCAGCCTTTGCTAGCAGTCAGACCGATGGCTAGGGTAGAAGTACCTCCAGGAGTGCCAATAGTGAGGGCTCGACGCAAGGGATTCTTGGTGAGGAAGATGGATGCCTTGGCCCCTACAACACATGTAGAGACAGTAGCAACTCGGTCCGGGATAGAATTACCGAGGTAGATCGATAAAAACCCGTTACGTTGTGAGACCAAGGATTCATAAGAGAATCGACAAGGATTATCATGATTACGACGTGATGGACGACAGGTTTATAGCACAAACCTGCAAAGATTGACGAGCTATGGCTAAACCTAGTGAAAAAAGGTAGTAGATTGAAACAAGAACCATTCTACATTGGTAGATTGGATTGGATTAGAGTCCCCAACTTTGAATCGTCCTTAGCCCTTTATATAGGGTTAGACTTGCTATTCCTGGACGTGATTCCCACACTATATTGATTACGATATGAGTCCAAGTTGTTAAAAATGAGATTAGAGATAAAATACCCCAAAATCTCATGTCTAGGGTTCGGATTCGGCCTCTATCGATCTGACCGGACCCATGGGCTGGTCGGACCGGGGCAGCATGGCCGGTGAGACCAACCAACCATAGCCGGTTGAACCAAAGGTCCATGGCCAGTCTGACCAGTGTAATAATGGCGGTTGGACCGGCCCTTGCCAAGGATGATGCACATTTTCTGCTTTTGACAATTTTAACAATTAGTACCAAATTTTGCTATCAACACATGCCCCTTGCCTTTTGGCAAACTAGTGAGCCAAAAGCACTATGGTCTAAGGGTGATAAACTCTATATTAGCCATACGACACCTCAAGCATCTTGCCACACACTTGGGAAGTACTTTTTCAAATATCTACCATTAAGAGCACTGTGAAAACACTCTGCTTGCAAAGATTCCAGCAAATATGCATTACCTGGAGTGATTTTAGCAACCTTAAAAGGACCTTCCCAACTAGGCGACCACTTGCCAAACTTTGTGCTTTTAGTGCCTAATGGCAAAATCATCTTCCAAACTAAATTACCAACATGAAACGACTTTGCTCTTACTTTTTTATTATAAGCTGTAGCCACTCTTCGCTTGTCTCTTTCTATTCCCTATAGATCTCTCAATCTCTTATCAGTCACTAATTCCACATTATCTATCAAGAGAATTTTATAATCACCGACCGATAATCCATCTTGCATAAGAAACCTCAAAGAGCCAAGATTCACCACTACCGATAAAATGGCTTCCTGCCCATATACCAACTCATATGGGCTCACCTTCATAGCACTGTGCTTTGCTATTCTGCATGCCCATAATGCTTCAAAAAGCACCTCATGCAACCTTCTAGGAACCTCCTCAATCTTCTTCTTAATGAGCTTAATTATAACTTTATTACTATACTCGGCCTGACCATTGGCCTGAGCATAGTATGGTGAGGAGTTTATCAACTTTATACCATAATATTCGGTAAAATCTCTTCTTTAGAAACAAATGAAGCACCCTAATTTGTACTAAGAGTCTGAGGAATGCCGAATCTATGTACGATGTACCTCAAGATAAAATCTATTACCTCATTGTGAGTCATATTCTTGAGCGGCATGGCCTTGGTCCACTTGGTGAAATAATCCATAGCCATCAACACGAACCGATGACCTTTTAAAGGAGGGTGTATTTGGTCGATGAATCTGAAGCCCCAACCTCACAACGACTATGGTTTTAAAATAGGATTTAGTAGTGTTGCAGGAGTAAGCTGAATATTACCTAATCGTTGACATGCTTCACATCCTCTGTAATACTTAAAATAATCTTCAGTCATCATCGACCAATAAAAACCCGCTCTTTTAAACATCGACTTCTGTTATGCAAAAAATCTACCTCTTTTTACTTGATAGTCAAATGCTTGGTAGGCCAAATCATATGCTAATGAGTTGGCTTCCCTAGACACATAAGAAATCTCCAAATCATTAATAGTACTTATTATGTCCAAACACTTATCCAAGTATGTATTCAACAAACCATTGAAGCATTGAGCATCCTTAGCTAATTGTTTCACAACTAATAATGAATCACCATATGCATAAACATGCTTGACACCCATGGAATCTAAAATTTCGAGCCCTAGCAACAAATCTTCATACTCGGCTTGATTATTAGTTCAAGGAAAATCTAAATGGGCCAATGTCTCAAAACTCATACCGCTGGGTGATATGATCACAACTCCAACACCTTGGCCATTTTGCAAGACGAAACATCAAAGTAAAGTTTCCATGGCACAACTTCAACCAGGGCAATGTCGTCACTCCAGTTGACGTCTACATGGTGATCAACTATAAAATTTGCAATAATTTGGCCTTTCACAGATTTCAGAGGTTCGTAAGCCGAATCATACTCTACCAAAGCATAAGCCCACTTTCCGATTCTCCCACTTAGAATCGGCTTTTTCAACATGTACTTTATAACATCGGTTCGACAAGTAACAATACATGTGCTAGATAGAAGATAGTGCTAGAGTTTGGTGCATGCATAATAAAGTGATAAACATAAATGCTCTAAAAGCACGTACCTCATCTTGGCATCCAATAGGTGGTGACTTAAGAATGTGATGATGTACTTCTTTCCCTCCACCTCTTGAGTCAAAACAGCTCCTATCACGCTATCTTCTGCACCAACATACAACCGAAATGAAATTCCAGCTTTTGGTGCCATCACCACTGGTGGTGACAATAAGAACTTCTTAATTTGATCAAAAGCATGTTGCTCACTTGCCCCCCAAGTGAATTCAGCTTTGTTTTTCAGCCGACGTATAGGGACAAAAGCATCAATCTTGCTAGACAAGTTAGATATGAAATGACGTAAATAATTCACCTTGCCTAACAACTTTTGCACATCTTTCTTACATGTCAGCGCTTTAAACTCTTTGATCTTCTCAAGTCTCTTAGGATCAATTTCAATACATCTCTCATGGATCATGAATCCTAAGAACTTACCCGTCGACATGCCAAAAGAACACTTGAGTGGGTTCATTTTTAAATCATATTGGCACATCCTTTAAAAAGCAACTTTCAAATTTACTAAATGGTTATCCATAGCTTCCGATGTGACTACAACATCATCGATGTAGACCTCTAACATAACTCCTAGTAAGTCATGAAAGATCAAGTTCATAGCGCGTTGATATGTAGCACCAACATTCTTCAAACCAAAATGCATTACTACCCACACAAACAATTCATCAACACTAGGACATCTAAAGGCTGTTTTGTAAACATCCTCTTCGGCTATTAAGATTTGATTATAACCAGCATTGCCATCAAGAAAACTTAGTACCTTATGGCATGAGGTGTGGTTGATGAGCATGTCGGCTATTGGAATGGGATACTCGTCCTTTAGAGTGGCCTTTTTTTAATCCCTGAAATCAATACACATGCGAATCTTGCCACTCCCTTTCTTCTCCACAGGCACAATATTAGCTACCCATTCGGCATACCTGCATGGCCTGATAATCCCTGCGTTCAGCAATCGGTCTATCTCTTCTTTAACTAGGTCATACACATCCGAATTAAAGCGGTGAGGGGGTTATTTAGAAGGCCTAAAAGAAAGTTTGATATGAAGCCGATGCTCAACAAGCTCGCAGCTAAGTATGGGCATCTCGCTATACTCCCATGTGAAACAATCAATGTATGTTCAAAGAAATTTTATTACTTCAACCTTATCACTGGCTTGTAAATTCTAATTTACAAAAGTCGGCCTTGGAACACTACCATCTCCTATGTGTACTTGCTCCAATGTATCGGTCGACGCAAAACATTGACCTAATTTCTCTACTTCACTAAAATCTTCAATGGTTTTAGAATTACTGTCTTTAGAAGACCGATATTGCTCTACACGTGACTTTACCAAACCAATATTATCTTTACCTGACATCATAACTAGTTTATGGACAGTCGTGCTACACTAGCCAGCTTTACAGAAATGGGAATAAGGCTCCCCTCAGATACACTAACAAAATCATTGTCTGATAGGTCTCTTTTCCTAATAAACACTCTACTTTTCATGGATGGCATCTATGGACACATCGACCAAAGAAACTTGGGCCAAAGTGTCAGCCGGTACAACCTCCACATCATCACCATCCCACTGAATCAAACACTACTGCAAGGTAGAAGGAATGTAGCAATTTGCATGAATCTAATCGTGCCCCAGTAATACGCTGTAGTTACCTTACACATCCACCACGAAGAACACTATAGGAAATGTCTTGTGGCCAACTATTGGCTCCATGGACGGAACACCCTTCGCCTTGGAGCCCTCGCCGTTGAAGTCGTTCAATGTCTAATTGGTCTTCATCAGGTCTTCTTCATTCTTGCCGAGCTTCTTTAGAAGTGAGTACGACATCAAGTTGATGGTGGCGCCTCTGTATACAAGCATCCTTGAGATCGGCTTGTCATCAATATGCTCACGAATGTAGAGGGGCTTCAAGTGGCGAGTCGACTACTCGGGATTATCAAATATGTCTCCTCATGGGCTGAGGTTCAGTTGAGCGATGTCAGCCTCATCTTCCCGCAACCAATCTTAGCGGGGAGCATGACAAAGTTCACATCCATGGCCAGGGGTGGTGGCCCATCCGAGAGAGGTGTATAGTCGTCATTCAGCATATCATCCTCATCATCATTTGGAATAGGAGTCGGGTTGTCCAACATAACTGGCTTGGGCTTCCATACCTGCTGGGGTACTGGTTGGGGGTGAATTTCCTCGAAGATCACATCCCACTCATCCTTGGCCATCTTATCTTTCATATCTTGTCCCTGAAGACATTGTAGGCGCCTCTTTTGAGACTTGGTCATGCCCAAGGGTGCCTACGAGGGTTGTGGCTTTGTTCCCCAAGCAAAAAACTTGCTCATGGAGTTTTTGGCTGAACGGGAAGTACATGAATCAGCCTCTATTATTTTTCGCTTATGGTTGGCATCTTTATGTACACTATTAGTCGGACCAGCCATGTTGGGCTAGTCAGACAGGGTGTTGTCGGTTGGACTAGCCATAGTGGGCTTGTTGGACCGGCCTTTGTCAGTTGCCTGAAAAGGAGCGGTCAGACTAGATATAGTGGGCTAGTCAAACCAGTGGGAGGAGGCCAGTCGGACTAGCCCTAGGGCATCGGTCGGACTGACGGTGTTGTCCTCGGCTACCTTCTCTAGGTTGCCTCCTACAAGTTGGGGATTGGAAACTACCGAGACACTGCCTTGATGACTATCGCCTTAGAGGTCCTCTCTGGCGCACCTGTGCCTTCGTGTTTGCCTACTTTAACTTCATGTCACGGCGGCAATTCCCGCCACGTGGCATGACGGATAGCCGACTGGAGACGTCCCTCCTACCATGTGCCTCTGTCCCTGTACAATAGGCATCTCGTGTTGTACAAAGGGGTCATATACAAAGAAGTAAGGGAATTGATACCCAGTAGGAGGGAAGTAGCACGAGTTCCATTGCACCACCGGCAGTTGATATGGTGGCAACGACATGGGTGGCTCTAGTAGTCTCATGTAGTGGAGACCAAACTAGTTTCCTTATGGATGGTTCAGCCTCGTCAGAGGCATTGGCTGAGTGTTCATCTTCTCGGCCCTCTTCTGATGTTTCTAGAGAAGCATCTCATATGTCACATTTGGCTTTTTGTGAGACTTTGCTGAAACCAATGCATTGGCATTCACCTTCCATACTCCTACCTTGGGATTATTCAACATGAGCATTTGTGGTCGAGGCTCTCCTATTACGACCGCTTTCCCTTTAGATGACTCTGCCTGCTCGGGCCAAATCAGCACCTTCTTCCCATCAAGGTTGATTGTGTTGATGGGAAAGGGGTCTTGATCTAGCTTCATCATGGTGGTAGCATCCACCTTCAATCGTCCTTCATCTATGGACGATTGAACCTGCCGGGGGAAAACATTGCAATCATTAGTAGAACGAGAATGACAATCATGCCACTTACAATAAGCACGCTTCTTCAAATCATCAGCAGTGGGAATGATGTGACCCTTTGGCAACCTAAGAAACTTATGTTTCAACAAAAACCAAATATCTTATTGCACTTAGTCATGTCATAAGTGTACTTGACTTCACTAGGCCTACTCTTACTAGGAGACGACCAGAATTTCGAGCAAGTGAATGGTTTGGACTTATTAGACTAAGTCCATTCAGTGGTATACATGATAGCCGAGTGATCCTCGCTTTCTGATGATTCATCATCGGAGTGCTCCGTGACATGTACCTCGGCCTTAGGTTTACTAAATGTCTTAGTGAACTTTTTACTTTTGACTTGGTTCACCTCTAGAAAGTCCTAGTCGTCTATGTTCTCTTTAAGTTCAGAATGCAAGCCATTAAAAGCTAAATCAACTAGGTCTCTTTTGGAAATATTCAAATTAAAACATCGGTTTCTCCTGTCCCTAAACCTCCTAATGTATTCAAAGACATTTTCATTGAATTTCTGTTTAACCGATGTCAAGTGTGAAAGTGTAAGTTCGGTTTCTCTAGTATAAAAATGATCATGGAATTTCTATTCTAACTAGGCCTAATTCTACACAGAGTTAGGTGGTAGAGACAAAAGCCAAGTAAAAATTGTGTCGGCTAGAGATAGAGAGAACAATCTAAGTTTAAAAGCATGACCATGTAGTTTTATTGTCCTCGCCGTTCAATTTAGTGAATTCAGGAACCCTAAAACCGCAAGGATATGGGATGGTGTTAAAATAATCTAGGTACGGCTTGTGGTAAACCCTAGTCCGATCCCAGACCACGTAGCCTACACACTCCATGAATAGCGTGGGGATGTGTTCATCTATGATGTCTATGCCTCTATCCTAGGAATGCCTAGTGTAACATCCCAAATTTAAAAAGAACCCAAATAAAGCAAACAAGGTAAAAATACTTCACATTGAAAGTCAATAAAAGTTTGGTGGAATCAACAAGCCAAGAAATATTTTTGAGAATTTTTCAAGATTTTAGCACTTATGCTTCAAGCTATAAACAAATAACAAATTTCTGTAATTAATTTAAATGAAAAATACATTCTAAATGATATTGGGCCGCAACCTTCAGTCCTCCCTCGGCCCAGCCCATCCCAACCTCGCTCTATCTCTCCCACGCGCACGAGTCAGCCGGCCCCGCTTGTCAGACTCGCGCCCGTGCCCCTCGGCCGCTGACTATTTGGGCCCGCCTGTCGGTGTTGTTGCTTCGCGCTCATTCACTGACAGGTGAGACCCACCTTTTGGATCCATCATCTCCGACGGCAGGGGATCCCCCCTTAAATTTCTGGTGACCCCCTTCCCAAATCGTCGCCGCCAGCCGCCGGATTGCCAAATTGGGCCCATTCCGAGGCTTACTATCCACCGGCGATCACTTTCCCACCAATCCCCACGCGTTATCGTCGAGTATGGCAAGTCCCCACATGGTTGGAAAGTTCACCGAAGAAGAGAAGGAAACCTTCAGTTTCCTTCCTTTCCGACGCCGGTGAGCCCCTATAAAAACCCTCGATCCTCACCGCACTACGCCCACCCCGTTTCTGCCCAAACCACGCTCTCCCGAGACCACCACCCCACTCTCTAGTTCCTTTGCTCTGCTCCATCTCCGGCCACCTATTGCCGACGCCACAGGCCTGTCGCCCTCGCCAACGGCACCAACCGGACCAGCGACGCCGCCCCGTCCTCGGCCACATCCCCGTTGGCCGTAAAGACCGCTAGATCATTGTCGCTGCCGTTGACCCGAAGGACTCCTCCACCTGCCCCCGTCGCCGTCAGCCGCCACTGCCTCATCGTCGCTATCGCCGGTACCCCCGTGTTCCACGTGCGCCCCTCTTTCCATTTTGGGCCCTAGCGTGGCCGTTTAGCCGTCGCCGTTGCTGGATTTAAGCCCTGCCACTTGATCACGATCGGGCGGTCAGGAATGAATCTGACACGACACGCGTCGGAGAGGGTAAGGTGGGGTTTAATCCTAGACGTTGATTGGCACCGAAAGGGTACCTGGTTCACCTTGGACCAGAGACTGTTTTTAGTTTAATAAAAATTCAGAAAAATAGTTTAAACTTCAAAAATTCATAACTTTCTCAATTTAACTCCAAATTTGACCATTCAAAATTTGTAAAACTTGTACTTTTATTCTCTACAAATTTATGCAATAAAAAAAGTATGTTTATTTTGTACATTTTATTTTTATTTAATAGGAATTTAAAAACCCTTTATGATAAGTGTTTATGTCATTTTAGAAAATTCATAACCCCATAAAAATTGCTCTTAAATAGTTAGGAAATAATTTCAGAAGAATTTAAGGCTTTATTTCCTTTTGTTTAATCCAACAAAAACATAAATGCTTGTATTTATGATTTTTGGATTGTTTATATTGAATATCTTTTTTATTTTTCGTATCAGATGACTACGAAGCCATTGAGGATCTGGAGTTCTATCCCGAGATTCCACCTTCACCGTTTGCTGATCAAGGCAAGTCACAAACCCCAAGCTGATCATAATTGAGCCCATTTTTCATAATTACCACTATAACTCATAGGAATATAATTGTATTAATGAAATTAAAAGCCCTACATTATATTTATTAGATCCCCATCCTTGTTGTGCAAACCGAAGCCTATCTTATTGAGCCTAAACTCCTTGTCTCTTTTAGATATTATATTAGCTAGTGTCCAATGTATTGACACAACTGCTATAGGTTAAAAGAACGAGTCGTAGATAGTTAGATTCTAGTATATGTGTTGATAGCAAAAAATGACATTAATTGCTAGATTATCAAAATATCAATTTTTGGTAATTTGGGCCAAAGGTACACATGTCCAGGGTCTGTCCGAAGCCCTGCAGGGCCAAAGTCCATCGAGCTATGGGCTCTGAGAGCCTCTAGCCAGCCCATGGGCTTCGGCCAGGAAGCCTTCGGAGGCCCACGCTGCCAAAGCTTCGGAAGCCTTCGGAGGTCCACACTGCCGAAGCTTCGGCCCGAGGATCAAGCCTCGACGGGCCTGGCCGAAGCTCACGCTACCGAAGCTTCGGCCCAAGGAGCAAGCCTCGACGGGCCTCGCCGTAGCCCACGCTACCGAAGCTTCGACCCGAGTAGCAAGCCTCGACGGGCCTGGCCGAAGCCCACGCTACCGAAGCTCTGGCCCGAGGAGCGGGCCTCGACGGGCCTGGCCGAAGCCCACCTCGAGAGAGATAGAGATAGACGCGTTTCTAGCTCAATCTCTTTCTCTATCCAGCCAGATTAATAGTAGATTAGATTAGGAGTTAACCCCCTATAAATAGAGAGGTCTGGCTGGCATGGAGAGCCCCCAACTCAAACCAAACCAAAGCCATGCTTTGATCGTACCTTTACTTTTACCTTTATTTTCCTGTACCTCTTCATGGGTTTGCCTGGAAGCCCTCCATCGGCCGCTACGGAACAGTGGTAAATCCTTGTTACTTCACCTGTGAAGTATCCATTAATCTACGTAATAGATTGCTATCGCCTTGTTACTTCGCCTGTGAAGTATCCACTAATCTGCGTATTAGATTGCTACCTTCGCTACTAGTGCAACACTTAGCAAAATTCGATCCTCAGGCCGAATTGGTACTTCGCATCATCTCTGTTGCAGGTTCGCATGTTCAGAGCCCCCCTCGCCAAAGGTGTACGGAGCTAAGAGATTGGTTCCGGAGGTCCCCAGGACACCCTTCGACGGAACCGCCGGCTTCGACGACAGGCTTCACTAGCATAATTTGGTGGGACCGCATTCTTCGATGATAGGCTTCACCAGCGTACTCCACGCCGGACGAAGTTGCACTCGTGCGCGGCCTTCGCGTCACTATTTCGCAGTTTGCTGTATCGGAGATCGCACGCCAAACCCCATTGTTCGGAGGTGATAACTGCGTCTAGACCCGTTCGGAGTCCATCTTCGACTGTATCAGTTCGAACGCCGAAGCACCCTTCGGCGGAGTACTTCGCACCAGACACCAAGGTTCGCTATATCGGAGATATCACGCTGAACCCCGCTGTTCGGAGGTGATCATCGTGTCCAGATCCGTTCGGAGTCCACCTTCGGCCGGATCAGTCCGAATGGCGAAGCACCCTTTGGCGGAGCAATCCGCACCAGACGCCGAAGGTACCCTTCGGCGTACCCTTCGCATCAAACTTCGAACCAGACGGGCTACGACTAGTTTGTTGATTTTATTCTGTTTAATCTATTTCTTTCGGCTAATTGGATTATTTTGTGTAATCTAGTTGCCTGGCGACTCCACCCACCTTATCACTATTAAGGGTAGTCGGAACGCGACGTCGGTTCTACGTCACGCTTATGACTATCCCTAAGTATCCGTGCACTTTTGGATCGTCGGACTGACCCAAGTGCGGCGGCACATTTTCGTGTCAACACAATTTTTGGTGACTCCACTAGGGAAGAGCTGCGCCAACATGATCAGTACGTCTACATCATCCACTGGTACGTCTACTTCAACTACTACGCCTACACCACCGATGGACGCAATAGGGGGCACGGATATCGACAACCGCAACATATTGTCACCTACACTTGAGGATATCCCCGCCGCAGACTGAGCAGAGATTGAGGCAATGTTAAAGGCGCTCCAAGACATGATGCTTGGGGGCTACATCAAGACACGCGTAGGCTTCGTCAAGCGTGACATCGTCACCCCCGACCTCGCTCAGGTCCAGGTAACACCTGTATCACCTTGTTTATCTTCTTTAGAAATTGAGCAAAAAATAGCCACGTCAGTAGATCAAGCCGTTAGCGCTTCGCTAGCCAACCGTTTAGATTCGGCAGTCAGCTCACAAGTAGAGGCGACTCTTAGAAGGTTCGGCTTTACTGAGGCTGTACCCCCGGTTCCTATTGCTAGTGCACCTTCGACAACCCACGTATACTTTAGGACTAACGACAGCACAGTCATGTCTCCGGCCTCACCACTTATGGCCGAGACCAATCATTATACCTACGGTCAAACTAATACTACATACCACACACCACCTGTGGCAGTTCCCGCGCTTCCCGCACCACACGCACCGACGCCTGGACACGAGCACATTATACAGATAACACGTAGGGAAGAAAGCACACGGCCGACACGCCGATATCCCGCCACGTGTCGCGCCCCCACATGAGAGGCGCGTGCAAACAACCTACCAAGATGATATAGTTGAGCGGGTCCGCACACTGTTTAGGGAGTGTGCTGGCTTCGTGCCCAAGGGACAGGTTAGGGTGTATCGTAAACCATACCTGATCATCTTGATACAGTGCCCTACCCCCACGGCAATAGGATCCCAGAGTTCACTAAATTCGATGGCGAGGGTAGCAGGACTACACTAGAGCACGTTAGTCAATTTTTGGCACAGTGTGGAGAGGTTAGCGGGATAGATGCCTAAAGGTTAGACTATTTTCTCTCTCGCTATCCGGCACTGCTTTCACTTGGTATTCGGCGCTCCCACCAAACTCCATCTACACGTGGGACGATTTAGAGCGGAAATTCCATGATTATTTCTACACAGGTGAGACAGAAATTAGGCTTTCACATTTGACATCAGTTAAGAAAAAGTCTAGTGAGAGCGCCTCTGAGTATATCAAGCGTTTCAGGGATTCTTGAAACCGATGTTTTAGCCTTAATATTTCAGAAAGAGACTTGGCGGAGTTAGCTTTTAACGGGTTACGTTCTGAAATTAAAGAAAGATTAGATAGCCAAAACTTTCTAGAAGTTAGCCAAGTTCTACAGCAGGCTCTTGTCCAAGAAGGACGAACCAAGGACAAGAAATTTATTAAAACATTTAATAAACCTAGGGCTGAAATCCACATCATGGAACGCTCTTATGAAGAGGAGGAGGAGGATTCGGCTGACATGTATGCAGCCGAATGGGTTTGGAACACTAAGAATAAATCCATCACCTGTTTCGAGTTACGACCTTCCCCCACAAAGAATCAACTTAGTGAGGTCAAGTACTCGTTTGATATAACTAAATGTGACAAAATATTTGATTTTCTCTTAAAAAGTCAGCTTCCCAGGTTACCTAAAGGTCAGGTCATTCCACCTGCCGACGAGTTAAAGAAGCATCCATACTGTAAGTGGCATGATTCACATTCGTATAATACTAATGATTGCAATGTTTTTCGACGGCAGATACAATCGTCCATAGAAGAAGGACGATTGAAGATAGACCATGATCCAAAGATGAAGCTGGATAAAGATCCTTTTCCAGTCAACGCCGTTGACCTCGGCGAGAAGAAGGTGTCGATTCGGCCAGAACAAGCCGAGTCTGCTAGAGGCAAAGATGTGATTGTTGGAGAACCGCGTACTCGCACACTCGTGCCAAAGAACCCTGAGGTAGGAGTGTGGAAATAGAACATCAATACCCCTTCAGCTAAGGCTCGCAAGAGGCCGAAGGTAACATATAACATGTTGTTGAACAAGCATCAGAGGAGGCGAAATAAGTAGGTCCGTGCGCTAAGCTAAAACAACCAAAGGGGCCAAGACCTTTGAAGGGTGGCTTCGGACCGAAGGTTGCGAACCCTCCGCACGGAGGCTTCGGGCCGCGGTATCCTTGTGCTCCGCACGGTGGTTCTGAGCCACAATGGCCGAGCCCCCCGAATAACGACTTTGAACCCCAATGGTCAGGTTCCCCTTGCGACAACTTCGAACCCTAGTGGTCGGGTCCACCATGCGACAGCTTCGGCCCCCAATGGCCGAACCCCGCACCATGGTGGACGTCTCCGATGGGAGGCTTCGGCCCGCACTGGCTGAATGTACCTCCGGCCAGGCATGACCCTTCGCTGGAATGGTCTGAGATGCCTTCGACTTGGCCGAACCCCCCTTCAGGTAACGAGTTCGGCTCACAGTGGGTGAGGCCGCTATAGCCACCGATGCCTCCACCGTATGACTGGGCAGGGACCCCGTGGGCTCCGTACGTATCCGGGTCAGGGTAACCTCCACAGACTAACCCTATGCCTTACTTTCCTTCGGAGTGTTATGGATGGTAGGAGCAAATAGACGCAGCAGAGGGAGGCATCATACATAGACTGTCTGTGGTACCTTCGAATTGGACCCTGCAAAGCGAAGCTTAAGAGTGTGAGCAAGCGAAGGCCGAAATCAGGGAGTCCAAAGCCATAACTATCAGAGTTGGGTCTCAGGAAGTCCCAATCCCGAAGACTTTGTCACCGAGGTCTGACGGAGGTAAGCCGCATGCTTTGGTCGGGCTTCGCGCCGAAGCTTTCGATCAGCCGAACGATGCTGATCCGTTCGATGGGGTTCGCAGCGATGCCCCTTCGAACACAAGAAGCCTGAGGCCGAAGGGCACAGTACCACTTTAGCCAAAATTAACATAGGTCGAACAGTGGCTCCAGGCACCAAGCCGCAGCTATCTTGGCCTCCTCCAGGCATGTCCAAATCATAGGAAAGACGCCTACAAAGGCTGCGAGCAGAAGAAATGCGCGAGAAGCTGAGACCGAGCGCGATGCTATCTTCGAAGAGATTCGCCCTCGGCCAGCTACCAAACGGGTATGGAGGGAGAAACCGGTTGAGATAACCAACCCGGCTCCTAGTCCGAGCGATGACGACGACGACTTGCCCGATGACGATTACTCA
Source organism: Zizania palustris (assembly GCA_019279435.1). NCBI lineage: Eukaryota > Viridiplantae > Streptophyta > Magnoliopsida > Poales > Poaceae > Zizania > Zizania palustris. The sequence continues at coordinate 72,660,822 of JAAALK010000289.1, read as the reverse complement.
CTCGTCTCTGAGGGGCCCGCACCTCAGGCGATGGACATCAACATTGTCACATTACCCTCCGAGTTCGCCCTACCACGGGACGAGGCCGAGGTCACTCAACTAAACCTTGGTCCGCGCAACGCCATCTTTGAGAAGCCCGAGGACTCGGCTCGCCATCCAAAGCCCCTCTATGTCAGGGGTCACATTGATGGGAAGCTGATTTCCCGGATGCTCGTCGACGGCGGCGCCACTGTTACCCTAATGCCTTATTCATTGTTGAAGAAACTTGGTAGGGCCGAAGACGACCTAAAGAAGACTAACTTCATGCTCAATGGCTTCAACGGTGAGAGCTCCGAGGCCAAGGGAGTACTCTCTATGGAGTTGACGGTGGGCAATAATACATTGCCAACAACGTTCTTCGTTGTCGACGTACAAGGTAACTATAGCATGTTACTCGGGCGCGACTAGATTCACGTGAACTGTTGCATCCCTTCTACTCTACACCAGTGCCTGATACAGTGGGACGATGATGAGATAGAAGTCATCCCCACGGATACTTCAGCCCAAGTTGCATTGGCCGATATATCAGTCGATGTCGTCCATAACAAAGTAGAATGTCTATCAGGTAGAGATCTTTTGGATTATGACTTTGTTAGTGTATCCGGAGGACGATTTGTACGAGTGTCTGTAAAGCCGGCTAGAGTAGCATGACTATTTTTGTATTTATAGTCATGTCTAGCAAGAATAGTATAGATTGGATAAAGTCTCGCGTGGAGCAATATCGGTCTAATAAAGACGGTATTGCCGAAGCCATCGAGGACTTTAGCGAAGTAGAAAAATTAGGACAAGGTTTTGCGTCGGCCGATCCCTTGGAGGAAGTTGATATAGGTAATGGTAGCGTCCCAAGGCCGACTTTTGTAAACCAACATTTGCAGCCCGATGAAAAGGCTAAAGTAATAAAGTTACTTCGGTCGTATGTCGATTGTTTCGCATGGGAATATAGCGAAATGCTAGGGCTAAGTCGCGAGCTCGTGGAGCATCGGCTGCCCATCATGTCTGGATTTAGGCCTTATAAACAGCCTCCCTGTCGCTTTAATTCAGCTGTCTATTACCGAGTTAAAGAAGAAGTGGAGCGACTACTCAAGGCTGAATTTATTAGGCCATGCAGGTACGCAGAATGGGTTGCTAACATTGTGCCTGTAGAGAAGAAAGGGACCGGCAAGATACGAGTATGCATTGAATTCCGGGATATAAACAGACCCACTCCAAAGGACGAGTATCCAATGCCAATAGCCGACATGCTGATCAATGATGCTTCAGGACATAAGGTACTAAGTTTTCTTGATGGCAATGTCGGTTATAATCAAATCTTTATGGCCAAAGAGGACGTCTATAAGACTGCCTTTCGCTGCCCCGGTTTTGTCGGTTTGTTCGAGTGGGTCGTCATGACTTTTGGCTTAAAAAATGCCAGCACCACGTATCAGCGCGCTATGAACTTGATCTTTCATGACTTGTTAGGAGTCATGTTAGAAGTTTACATCGATGACGTCGTGGTCAAATCGGACGCTATGGGAAACCATTTAGCCGATTTGAAGGTTGCTTTCGACAGGATGCGACAGTATGGGTTGAAGATGAACCCACTCAAGTGTGCTTTTGGTGTGTCGTCGGGTAAGTTCTTAGGTTTCATGATTCATGAGAGAGGAATAGAAATTGATCCTAAGAGGCTTGAAAAGATTAGAAACGTTGCAGCACCGACATGCAAGAAGGATGTGCAAAAGTTGCTAGGCAAGATGAATTATTTGCGTCGCTTTATATCCAACTTGTCTGGCAATATTGATGCCTTTGTCCCCATACTCCGGCTAAAAAACGAAGCCTAGTTCGCTTGGGGGACAAGCCAGCATAGTGATTTTGAAAAGATCAAGGAGTGCTTTTCATCACCGCCCGTGGTGAGAGCACCCAAGGTCGGGATTCCGTTTCGGCTATACATCGCTGCTGAAGATGGCGTAATTGGAGCCGTGCTAACCCAGGAGGTAGAGGGAAAGGAGTACATCATCACATTCTTGAGCCACCGCCTGCTGGACGCCAAAACCAGGTACACATTTGTGGAGCAATTATGTTTATCACTTTATTACGCGTGCACCAAGTTACGCCATTAACTTCTCCCCACCACATGTTTCATCGTTTGCCAAACCGATGTTATAAAGCACATGTTACAAAAGCCGATTCTAAGTGCAAGAATCAGAAAATGGGCTTACGCGTTGATTGAGTACGATTTGGCCTACGAGCCCCTAAGGGCGATGAAAGGCCATGTCGTGGCCGACTTTATAGTTGATCATCACATAGACATTAGCTGGAGTGATGCTATTACTCTAGTTGAGGTAGTACCATGGAAAATCTATTTTGATGGTTCGGCTTGCAAGAGTGGCCAAGGTATTGGAGTGGTTCTCATATCACCTAGTGGTATGCGCTTTGAAACCTCGGCCAGACTAGAATTTTCTTCCACTAATAACCAAGCCGAATATGAGGCTTTGTTACTAGGTCTTGAACTACTAGAGTCTATAGGCGCTAAGCATGTTCACACGTATGGTGATTCGTTGTTAGTAGTACAACAAGTAGCTAAGAATGCTCAATGTTTAAATGGCTTGCTGAATAGCTACTTGGACAAATGTCTAGACATAGTTGGTACTTTTCATGATTTTAAAATATCTCACGTGTCAAGAGAGGCCAATTCAGTCGACAATGATTTGGCTCAGCAAGCATCTGGCTACCAAGTCAGGAGGGGGAAATTTTTTGTATTGGAGAAGCTGGTGTTTTGTCTCACTGCCGAAGCTAGTGATGCTAGACAGGCACACCCTTCGGGTCGAACCCCCAGGGCCGCCGAAGGACACTGCACGTCGAAGCCTCTCGGATGGAGAAGGCTCCCTAGGGTCTGAACCCTCCGAAGCGCTTCGGCCCAGCACACTCCGAACGGCCACCTCGGCCAGGCTTCGGCAGGAGCTGGAATGGCTCGGGGGGCAGCCTGAAGTCAGTATTTTATAAGTTTTTCAGAGGGAGTAATAGCGCAGCCCTCTGAAACCCGAAAGGGCGATTGGAGAGTCCCAATCGTCCAGTATTTGAGAGACCCTAGTCGAAGGGTTGATCGGAAGGTTCGGTGACAAGCGTTCAAATTCGTGTTGATAGACGACACATTGTATCGCTGAACCATTGATGGAGTGCTATTGAAGTGTTTAGACCATGAGTAGTCACAGGTGGCTACAGGAGAAGTCCATGAGGGGCTTTGCGGCACTCATCAGTTGGCCCAAAAGATGAGTTGGATGCTCAAAAGAGCGGGTTTTTATTGGCCGACTATGACTGAAGATTGTTTCAAGTACTACAGAGGATGTGAGGTATGTCAGAGGTTTGGCAACATCCAGTTGGCTGCTGCCTCGTTGCTCAATACTATTGTCAAGCCATGGCCATTTCGAGGTTGGGGTTTAGACTTCATCGGCCAGATCTACCCTCCTTCCTCAAAGGGGCATCGGTTCGTGTTGATGGCAACAGACTACTTCAACAAATTGACTAAGGCCGTACCTCTCAAGAACATGACCCATAATGAGGTAGGCGATTTTATTTTAAAGCACATCGTACATAGATTCGACATCCCTCAAACTCTTACTACAGATCAAGGTAGTTCATTTGTTTCTAAAGAGATAAGGGACTTCGCTGAATACTACGACATTAAGTTGATAAACTCTTCACCTTACTATGCTCAGGCCAATGGTCAGGCCGAGTCTAGTAATAAAACCGTGATTAAGCTTATTAAGAAGAAAATTGAAGAGTTTCCTAAAAGGTGGCATGAAGTGCTTTCCGAGGCATTATGGGCTTGTAGGATTGCAACGCACGGTGCCACCAAGGTCAGTCAATATGAGTTGGTATATGGACAAGAGGCCGTTCTGCCTTTAGAGGTAGATCTCGGCTCCTTAAGAGTGTTAAAGCAAGACAGCTTATCGGTTGATGAGTATGATGCTCTTCTGAAGGATAATCTGGAGGAAGTGACTGATAAGAGACTAAGGGCTTTAGAAGCCGTAGAGGTAGTCAAGAAGAGGGTAGCTAAAGCCTATAATAAGAAAGTTAAACCAAAATCGTTTCAAATAGGGGACTTGGTGTGGAAGACGATTTTGCCTTTAGGCACGAAGAGTCACAAATTTGGCAAATGGTCACCTAGTTGGGAAGGTCCTTTTAAGGTAACCGAAATCGCTCCCGGCAACACATACGTGTTGGAGTCCCTGCAGGGAGAGCGGTTTCGAAGAGCTTTGAATGGTAGATACTTCAAAAGGTATTTCCCAAGCGTGTGACAAACATCATAAAAGTGTCGGAAAGCCGATATGGATGATATCGTCTTCAGCTCATGGTGCTTTTAGTTCACTAGTTCACTAAAAGGCATGGGGGCATGTGTTGATAGCAAAAAATGGCATTAATGGCTAGATTATCAAAATATCAATTTTTGTTAATTTGGGCCAAAGGTACACATGTCTAGGGTCTGTCCGAAGCCCTGTAGGGCCGAAGTCCATCGAGCTATGGGCTCCGAGAGCCTCTAGCCAGCCCATGGGCTTTGGCTAGGAAGCCTTCGGAGGCCCACGTTGCCGAAGCTTCGGAAGCCTTCAGAGGTCCACACTGCCGAAGCTTCGGCCCGAGAGCAAGCCTCGACGGGCCTAGCCGAATCTCACGCTACCGAAGCATCGGCCCGAGGAGCAAGCCTCGACGGTGATGCGTCACGGGGTCCTGATCTTCATGACGTAGGATCGATCTTCAGATAACTAGCTATAGAATAGCCGGATAACTTGCTGCAAGCAGCGATAACTAGTGCAACCTGGCAAATAAAACTCGAAGCCAACCACCGTCTTTAACCGGCAACCTGAATCGAGGATTCGCCCAACCACACTCTCAAAGAACCAACCAACACAGCCTACAATCAATCAAGGAGGACCTTGAAGGGAGTAGGAGCACCAATTGGGAGCGGATGAAGCCGCTGCTTTTGTAATCCCGCGAAGGAAATCACAAGAGCAAGGAGGGTAGAGATCTCTCTCTGAATTTGTTAGCACGCAGCTGAACAAGGGGTTCTATATTCAATAATCAAAAGTGCCGATTACAATGGTGCTAGGGGGTATTTATACAAGGAGTAGACCTTGAAGATAGGTGCGAACACGAAATGAAAATACTAGGCGAACTATGTGAAAACGAATCAGCTCCTGGAGAGTTTCCGCGTGGTTGTTGGTCTTCTGAGGGGTCTTCGGTATTTCAGCAATAACTCCTCCTTGGAAGCTTCAATTCATGAACGGTTGGATCCCTTGGAAAGGTGACTTGATAAGCTTTCACACCATGTATAATATGCACCATGTAACTCGGTAGAATGATGCAGTTTTAATACGAGAACATTGACTTCATGCAGACTATTGACCTTCGGACCAGCAAGCACTAAAACTGGTCGGACGCCTTCATGCAAACTTCAAATTGGTCGGGGTTAGATTCATTGGAAACTAGACTTCAAGAGTTTTCCAAAAAGTGCTCATTTGCCTTCATAGCTTTTGTAAATCAAAAGTTATGATTATTTCTTTGAGACGATTCTGCAGGACTGGCTTGGTTCGAGCATGATTCTTCTATGTGTCCATTTCCTTGTGAGTTCTTGTCATCCTTCTTGGTAAACCTGAGCATTAGCAATGTACACGACTTAGGTAGTATATAACTCTCATTAATAGTAAAATGAATTTCACAAAGTAGCGCGTGCACCTCTTGTTGAAGCTTCTTAGCTCGACTGCGTGTAATTGGTCCATCAAAAACATGTATTGGAGTCGCTATGGTCGAAGTGGTCGGTGTAGAGGTTGGAGTGGTCGGCGTGGTCATATCAGACGGTCCTAGCCGAAGCCCGTGCTACCAAAGCTTCGGCCCGAGGAGCAAGCCTCAACGGGCCTGGCCGAAGCCCACGCTACCGAAGCTCCGGCCAGAGGAGCGGGCCTCGACGGGCCTGGCCGAAGCTCACCTCGGGACAGATAGAGATAGACACATTTCCAGCTCAATCTCTATCTCTATCTGGCCGAATTAATAGCAGATTAGATTAGGAGTTAACCCCCTATAAATAGAGAGAACTGGCCGGCGTGGAGAGCCCCCAACTCAAACCAAACCAAAGCCATGCTTTGATTGTACCTTTACTTTTACCTTTTATTTTCCTGTACCTCTTCGTGGGTTTGCCTGGAAGCCCTCCGTCGGCCGCTACGGAACAGTGGTAAATCCTTGTTACTTCGCCTGTGAAGTATCCGTTAATCTATGTAATAGATTGCTATCGCCTTGTTACTTCGCCTGTGAAGTATCCGCTAATCTGCGTAATAGATTGCTACCTTCGCTACAAGTGCAACACTTAGCAAAATTGAAGGTTCGCACGTTCGGAGCCCCCTTCACCAAAGGTGTCCAGAGCTGAGAGATCGGTTCCGGAGGTCCCCCTTCACCAAATAGTGACAGAACCGCCGGCTTCGACAACAGGCTTCGCCAGCAAACTTCGGCGGGACCGCAGGCTTCAACGACAGGCTTCGCCAGTGTACTCCGTGACAGACGAAGTTGCACTCGCACGCAGCCTTCGCGTCACTATTTCGCAGTTTGCTGTACCGGAGATCGCACGCCGAACCCCGCTGTTCGGAGGTGATCACTGCGTCTAGACCCGTTTGGAGTCCATCTTCGATCGGATCAGTCCGAACGCCGAAGCACCCTTCGCACCAGACACCAATGTTCGTTGTATCGGAGATATCACGCCGAACCCCACTGTTCGGAGGTGATCATCACATCCAGATCTGTTCGGAGTCCACCTTCGGCCGGATCAGTCCGAACGCCGAAGCACCCTTCGGCGGAGCACTTCACACCAGACGCCGAAGGTACCCTTCGGCGTACCCTTCGCATCAGACTTCGAACCAGACGGGCTCCGACTGGTTTGTTGATTTTATTCTGTTTAATCTATTTCTTTCGGCTAATTGGATTATTTTGTGTAATCTGGTTGCCTGGCGACTCCACCCCCCTTATCACTATTAAGTTTAGTCAGAACGCGACGTCGGTGCTACGTCACGCTTAGGCCTGTCCCTAAGTATCCGTGTACTGTTGGATCGTTGGACTGACCCAAGTGCAGGGGCACGTTTTCGTGTCAACAATATGATCTCCCGATATTCTCGTCTCTGGAATTCTATTGGAGCTGGTTATGTTATAAGTATGGTGAATTCGGGGTGCAAGCTAGGGCATTGGTTGGTCGCACCCGGGGCACTATAAGGACTGGTCTATGGTATCGATTGCAAAACAAAATCGTACTAACCACAAGTCTAGTGGGTAAGTCCTAACTGGAGGTATGGAGCATTACAACTTGAAACACCATAGTGGAGGGGGCAAGTGACACCCGAAAACATGAGCCACTACCTCCCTTGTTATTACCTTGCATTACAATTGCATTTCAGTGGCTTGCTGAGTACGATTGTACTCACCCCCTTTGACTCACCACACCAGAGGCAACGTACTATGAGGAGGGTGACGGTCTGGAGTAGCGACCCAGTCAAGGCACGAGACTGGAAGAAGGCGGTCATCTATAGGATTTATTTTCCTAGTTTCTCTTTCATTTAACTCTTTTGTAATAATATGGTCTACGAACCATCTTTATTGGCGTATTGTATGCAGTCGTGTGATGAACGTCTTGTATTTATTGGTTTTCTATGGAATTTCAATAAAGTCCCGATTTAATTAAATCTGGGCGTTACAAGATGGTATCAGAGCCGACTTAACTGTAGGAAGACAAACAGACCGAACCTTAGGATTTATATTAACAGTATTTTTACAAACTACTTAATAGCTCGTCTTCCAAAATTTTTACAAACTCTCTTTTCTTGTAGATGGCGATTCACACCATGGGAGGATTTCTCCGTGATCGCGCCAGCTTCGTCCGCGAGCTCCGCATGCTCGTAGATTTCCTCGGGTTCGAGCACGAACCTGCATTCCACGGGATCTTTCCCGATGTGAATGGGGGATACTACGAGGTCACCATCATCATCCACGGCTCTGGAACGCACCCGCCCTTCTTCACTCATGGAGTTGGAGGACCTATTTTTGAGGTGGCTAGCTAGCACGCTGCACTCTAGGCCCTCTCCGAGCTCCAGATGGTCTACGACGGGCAGCTCCATGACACCGCCTACTGCTTCATGCCCATGCACACCACAAGGAGCCACCGCAGCGTCTACGTAAGCACCTACTCCCAGCCCAACTCTGTCATCGCCCGTAGCACCCGTCTACTCCAGGTGATGGATGATCTTCATACTGAGGCGGTACTCGACGCCGACAACTTGTATGACACGATCGATTACTACCGCCACACGATGGAGAGCTTGAACCGTGAGAATGGAGAGCTCCGTCACCAGGTCCAGCAGGGCCACCACATGGCCGTGAACGCTCAGCTTCATTGCAAGGTCGAGGAGTTGAAGAAGGATCTTGAGGAGGTCGCTCCCCTTCCACCGCGCAAGCGGAAGGCCCTTAGGACCGCCTCGGCTAGGCCCAAGAAGAACTCACGCACCGCATCGTCCGCTGGACCCTCCAGCGCCACGACTCCTGCATCGACCATCCCCGCCGAGCCGACGATCGAGCCCTCCCGTGAGCTGTGATCGAATTTAGAAGTACAAGGATTAAACGCTAGTATACGATTGATTTTTTTGATTTTGCTATAATTGTAGTGCCACTCATGTCAAGTATAAGGCATGGGTGAGATTAAATAAAGAGTCAAAAATAAGGATGTAATCGTCTAGGCTATTAAGTCAAAAAATTCTTTGAGAAATACAAGCTAGAATATTTCCTTAAAATTTATTTCTCCTTTGGAACCCCGTTATCCTCAGGATGGCCAACGAACAAAGTTCTGATGCCGCTTGCAACGGGGACGACTTCGGCAATCTGCCTCAGTGGAGAACAACCGGCCAACGGCAGGCCCCGTCACCAATCATCCCACACTAGCTAAGATGATTGCAAATCAAAACCAGATGATTTCCAATCTACTGACTAAGATGCAGCAGCAGCATAACCAGATGCAAGAACAGCAGGCGTAGTTGTTTTGTCTCCAACAGCAGCAACCAGAGCCTCCCCTCAGACAGGTTGCCCAGGCACCGACACCAGTTTGTCAACTCTCTGAGTTTCTGCATGTTTGGCCCCCAACGTTCTCTAGCACCACTAACTCGATGGAGGAGGGTGATTGGCTGAGAACCATCGGCAAGAAGCTGGACCTTCTCCGGTGTACTAAGCAGGAGCGAGTGGCCTTTGCTGCTCATCAGCTCCAAGGACCCGCCGTGGAGTGGTGGGACAATCTCCGTGAGACTCAGCCTGAGGGCCATGCGATTTCATGGGCTGAGTTCACCGCCGCCTTTTGCGCCGCGCATGTTCCGGAGGGCGTCATAGCCTAGAAGGAGCAAGAGTTCCAGGACTTGCAGCAAGGATGTAGGTCTGTCACTGAGTACCTGCATGAGTTTAACCGGCTGGTCCGGTATGCACCAGAGGAAGTATGCACGGACGCTGCCCGCCAGTCCAGGTTTCTTCAGGGACTGAAGGATGAACTATCGCTTCAGTTGGTCTCCGGAGATTATGCAAATTTCCAGAAATTGGTGAATAAGGCGATCATTTAGGATACCAAGAAGAACAAGGTGGACCTGAAGAAGAAGAGGATGGTCGCTTTTTGTCAGCACCAGGGGATGGCACAACGACCCCGCTTCACACCTCCCCCACCGGTGCCTCACTACCACCCACGCCCCGCTTATAGGCCAGCTCCGCCTGCCAGCAACCCGGGAGCCGGAAGTCCTCGCCCCGCTCCAACCGCACTAGCTGCCCCACCAGCCCCCGCCAAGAAAGCGGAGGTTCTGCGTGATAAGCACGACAAGCCGGTAATATGCTTCAACTGTCATCGGGAGGGACATTATTCTCACTAGTGTCCTCATCCCAAGCATCCTCAAGGGATCGCGACCAATCCCGCGGTTTGTGCCCGTGTCAACCATGTCTCCGCTGAAGAAGCTCAGGCCACACCGGAGATAGTCATGGGTATGTTTTCTATCAATTTTATACCCGCAGTTATTTTATTCGACACTGGAGCGACTCATTCATTTATATCAACAAGTTTTGCTGTTGTAGCAATTGTGTTAGCTACAGCACACGTTTTTGTATGTCTGTATGATGTGTAGAATGAACCTCAAAGGGTTCTCTCAGAGGGAGAAAGGATTTATACTGGTTCGGGCCTCTCCTAGGAGATAATAACCCTACGTCCAGTTGTGGTGGATTTGGCATGGTATGCCTTGGTGTGGAGAAGGTAACTCCATGGTCTCATGGCCCTCTCGAGAGTGTGTCCTGTTACAAGGGGCTTGGCCTTGCTTTTATAGGCACGCAGGCCTTAAGGAAAGGACCAAAATGCCCTCTATAAGCCCTAGGCTCATAGGGGTAAAAGGGGAAAAAGGAGCTAGCTACTATACAAAAGTGCTTTACAACTTTACAGACGTGTCAAGCAACGTCATACTTTGACCCGCTAAACGACATACCAGGGGCGGAGGGGCCCCCGGTATGGCTTCAGAGTAGGGCCGGAGCTCCGAACTGGGGCTCCGAACCGGGGCTCCGAACCGGGGCCTCCGAACCGGGGCTCCGAATGGGGCTCCGAACTGGGCCTCCGAACTGGGGCTCCGAACTGGGGCTTCGGAGCCTTGGCTTTGGATTGACTATAGAGGGTTTGGAGACTAGCTCTGAGGCTAACTCCGAACAGGGCTCGAAGGTTAACTCTGAAGAATGCCCGGAGGCTGGCTTCGCAGTTAGCCTGAGACTTAGCTTCTGGCGGTCTTCAAGGAGTCTGAGGGCTTCGCTCTGGAGGGCTTTGAGGGACCTCGCTCCAGAGGGCTTTGATGGGGCTTGGGGGCTTCTCCCCGGCAGACTCCGAAGGGTACCTTGGGACCTGGAAATAGCTTCTTTGGGAAGATAAAGGCTTCGACAGTGTTGGGCTCTGGGCCGAAGGCTTGCAGAGGTTGACGTCATTTGGCCTCTGTTCAAGGGAAATCTATTCCCCCAACAGTAGCCCCTCACGTGCAAGCCTTCGGGACAAAGGGGTGTACGTGCCCTTGGGACAAATGACCCGAAAATTACAACTTAGAGAAAACATACCTTCGGAGCTTGGACCGAAGGTGACTTCAAAATCCGCAGGTAATAAGTGCCTGCGCCAGCTGTCAAAATGACCTTGGGGAGATCTAACGGCTCCGCAACGACTAGAATATTTACCGTTACCCTACGCTGGGCCGCTTCGCCTTCGCTAGAGGCCCACCTGGTAGTGGGTTCGGCCCACGACCGTCGAAATGCCGAAGAAGGCAGTTTCGAAGTCTTTGGCCTTGGGCCCGAGTTCGAGCTCCGCCCAGCTGCAGGCGGCGGCGGCTGTGGCAGTGAAGCCTGCACCTAGCCGGTTGGGGCCGAGGGACCTTCGGACGGCATCCGACAAATTCGAGCAGACGCTGGAGATGAGGGCTTCGATCTCCACGGAGGAATCCATCCGGAGGGCCTGCGAAAGTAGGATTGCAGCGAAGATCCAACTTAGAGTCCCGGAGAAGTTGGAGGCCGAGCCGAGGCCTCGGGCCGATGAAGCGGTCGTGTTTGAAGCTTTCTTCGAAGCTGGCCTCGGGCTGCCAACAGTGGGGATGCTGAGCGAAGTCTTGAAGGCTTACAACCTCAAACTTCCTCAACTTTCCCCCAACGCCATGGCGAGGCTTGCTGTTTTTGAGTGGGCCATGAGGGCCGAAGGATGCGAGGGCCGCGCTGACGTCTTCCTCGCCCTCCACGATGCCAACTGCCAGCCGCAGCCGAGGGAGGGCTCAGACCATGTCAAGAGGGCATTGGCCTTTGGCAGCGCTAACTTCCAGCTTCGGAGGGAGTTCCAAGATGCCTTCCCGGCGAGGGCTGTCAACAACAAATGGTACTCGAAGTGGGACCAAGAGTGGTTTTACGCCTCCATCGGCGCGAACTCTCCCTGTTGGGGGAAAATATCTCATCTTCGGGGTTATCGCCGAAGCAGCATAAAGATAGTCAACCAGTTTGAAGATTGTCCGATGACCATCTTCGAAGATGCCCAGAACCTCATTCGAAGCCTGAAGACAGGCACTAGTTCGAAGTATGTCTTCGAACCAAAGCCCTTCAAGATCTTTTCTGCCAGCTAAGATGGAAGACTTATCTTCTATCCTATTAGATTAGTCTTTTACCATTTTAGCCCTATTAAGGAAACCGAATAGTTTCCTTAATGTCGGTTGTAATAGAGGGGTAAATAGGTCTTTTCCTTAATGTTTAGGCCTATAAATACCCCCCATTTCACCCTGTAATAGGGACCGATCACAAGTGATTCAATACACACTTTCGAACTATTCTAAGCTATTATCCTTTTGGAGGTTTAGAACAGTTTGCTTCACAAACACTTCGTTTGTTAGTTTCTTTTCTACAGAAACCTGTTAGCGTAATCTTTTACGCCAACAGTTGGCGCCGTCCGTGGGGAACCTAGTCCGAAAAACTTCGTTCTCTACCAACTTCTTACATCATGCCTCCTAAGCGGAGCGCACCTCGCAATCCCACTCGGAGGTCCTCTCGGATCTCCGGAGAGATACCCTTCGACACAGTCGAAGTCGGAGGGTCTTCGACTATCCCTCCACCTCAAACTCCGCAAGGGGCTTCTATCCCTCGAGGATACGAAACCTCTCCGCCAACCCCTTCCATACTCCGACCGTCCGGAGCCACTCCGCCACCCTCCATTCCGATTCGAACTGATCATACCAGTTCTCAAGACCCGGAAGGTCCTTCCGGAGGAGATGAAGATAGCCTTGGAGACATGGCCACTCAAATGGCCAATCTTCAAGCTGAGGTAGCGAGGTGGCGACAAGAGGCTGCGAACAGGCTTCGCTCTCAAGCCACCCCAGCTATCCCCGAAGTGCCCGAAGACGACGATCTTGGTTATCCCGAAGCCCCGGAGAACGCCTCTTACGACAATGAATCTCCGTTGCATCCTGAGCTGCAGAAGGTTCGCTTCGATCCGAAGTTTAAAACCTCGAAGCTTTGCAAGTATGCCGGAGACGAAGATCCCAATGAGTTCGCGTGTTCTTATGCCCTAGCGATCGAAGCTAGCGGCGGAGATAGAGAAACTATGGCGAAGTGCTTCCCGTTAGCTCTTCAAGGAGTAGCGTTGAGATGGTTCTGGTCTTTAAAGCCAGGATCAATCCATTCGTGGTCACAGTTGAAGAGGAAGTTTATAAGTAACTTTCAGGGCACCTTCGTGCCTCCCATGTCAACAGGAAGCCTTTTCCAAGTGAAACAGCTCCCCGGAGAAACATTGAGGCAGTACTTCAAGCGCTTCGCTCACACGAAGTCGCAAATTCGGGGGCTGTCCACATCCTCGGTGGTTGATGCGGCTCGGGAAGGCGTCAGTCATAAAGGCCTTCTGGATAAACTGCATCGGAAGAGCATCACCACAGTATCACAGCTGATGTCATACTTCGAAGAGTATGCAAGGTCAGAAGAGGGTTGGCTTCGGAGGTCTGCTGCTACTTCGACAGTATTGCAAGAAGTTAAAGCAGAGGTGAAGACTTCGGCACAGCCGCAAGAACCAGTCTTCGAAGTGCAACATGATAGAAGAAGAGGGCAAAAGCACCCTCGCTCTGAAGTGTTGAACATTGCACCCCCACAGAAGTTTGCACCAAGAGTTCCACAGTCTGCGGGGAACAAGTCCAGCGGCTGGAGGCCGCCAGGGAAAACGGCTGGCAAGGGCCAGACCCTTTTTTGCTGTATTCATGGAGAGAATAGAAGCCATGCAACTGACACTTGCAAGGCCATCCTTACCCTAAGGGGAGAATACTTGGAAAGAACTTCGGGTCGAGGCAGTACCGACCGAAGTCCAGCAGCAGCGCGCCCAGACCCGGTCCAGGCTGTGGCGCGGATAGAAAATTTTGATGCTGCAAGGCACCCTCCGGTGGCCAATGTTATGCCACCTCCGAAGCAAGACGAAGGGCAAGATAGAGGAAAGAGAGTAGTTCTCCCTATCTCCGGAGGAGGTACCCTCGGAAGCATGTCCAAGAGACAGCGAAGAGAGTACATTCGGGAAGTAGGCCATATTGGGACTTCGTCATCTGCAGCTGCAATGCCGGAGTGGTCTCATGTTCCAATATCTTTCTCTGCGGAGGATGCAGCTGGTATTAAGTTCCCGCATGCAGATCCATTGGTTATCACTGCTGATATTGCAGGGACTGAAGTCCGAAGGGTGCTAATTGACGGAGGTAGTTCGGCAGATATCATTTTTGTGCAAGCCTTCGATCAGTTATGCATTTCCCGGAAGCATCTTCTCCCAGCGGCTCGTCCTCTGCAAGGCTTCGCAGGACCTCCGCTTGATGCACTTGGCCAGATAGGCTTAGAAGTAACATTCGGAGAAGGTTTACTAGCCCGAACTGAAGAAGTTATCTTTGATGTGGTAGATGCCCCGTATGCTTATAATGTCATCTTCGGACGGGGCATGTTGAATCAGTTCGGAGCTGTGGCGCATCACAACTACTTGTGCATGAAGATGCCCACACAAGCAGGAGTCCTAACAGTCTACGGAGATCAAGCCATGGCTCGGAGGGCAGAATATGGTCACGGTCCTCCTCTCGATCCGAGGCAAGTAAACAGTGTCCAAGATAATGAAGAAATTTTTTCAGCCCCCTCCGCTGCCTCGAAGAAGTCGTTTCCGAGACCAAGTCCCGAAGGAGAGATTGCAACGAAGATCATTGTTAAAGATGGTAAAGAATACACTTTTCAATTTGGTAAAGATTTACCTCCCGAAGTTGCAACTTCCTTGGAAAAGGTCGTAGAAGAAAATTTGGATGTCTTCGCTTGGTCTGACGAAGATATCACCGGAGTCGATCGGGATATTATTGAGCACAGTTTGCTTGTAAACCCGAAGGCCCGGCCTGTTCGACAAGGGCTCCGGAAGATGTCCGCAGAGAGAGCTGCTCTAGCTAAGGACGAAGTTGAAAAACTGTTGAAGGCTGGGATTATCAGAGAAGTGGCCCATACAGAATGGTTAGCCAACCCAGTCTTCGCCAGGAAGAAGTCTTCCGGGAAGTGGCGCATGTGCATTGATTTCACATCTCTGAATAAAGCGTGCCCCCGTGACCCCTACCCCATGCCCCGAATTGATCAACTAGTTGACTCCACTGCAGGTTCGGAGTTACTAAGCTTCCTTGACGCGTATTCTGGTTATCATCAAATATGGTTGAAGCGCGAAGATGAAATCAAGACGAGCTTTGTAACTCCTTCAGGAGTCTTCTGCTATGTAAGAATGCCCTTCGGCCTAAGAAATGCCGGGGCTACTTTTTCAAGATTAGTTGCTAAGGCTCTAGGTCATCAACTAGGCCGCAATGTGGAGGCCTATATGGATGATATTGTAATAAAGAGTGTTTTAAAGCACCAACATAGCCTAGACTTAGCAGAAACATTCAATAGCCTTCGGGCATGTGGGATCCGTCTTAACCCCGAAAAATGTATATTCGGAGCTAAGGCTGGAAAGTTGTTAGGGTACTTAGTTTCAAGCAGGGGAATTGAAGCTAGCCCTACTCAAATAACTGCGCTGCAGAAGATGGCTCCTCCGGAGAATTTAAAGCAAGTGCAAAAGCTGACTGGGCGTCTGGCCGCACTTAGCAGGTTTTTATCAAGGTCTGCGGAGAGGAGTTTGCCAATATTTAAAGCTTTGAAAGGGTCCGAAGATTTTGCATGGACACCGGAGTGTCAGAAAAGCTTCGAAGATATTAAAGATTATCTCAGCAATCTTGCTACACTTACGGTGCCTATTGCGGACGAAACCCTACTCTTGTATCTTGCAGCTACAGGTTCAGCTGTCAGCGCAGTCCTTGTTAGAGAAGCGGATATCAATGGGAAGTTGGTCCAAAATCCTGTCTATTTTGTATCCGAAGCATTGTCAGGAGCGAAGACAAGATACTCCGAACTTGAAAAGTTCGTTTATGCTCTGATAATGGCTTCGAGGAAGCTAAGACATTATTTTTTGGCTCATAATGTAGTTGTACCAACTTCGTATCCTTTAGGAGATATGCTCCGAAGCAAAGACTCCACTGGAAGGATTGGAAAGTGGGCAGTTGAGCTAGCACCCTTCGGCATATCTTTCCTGGCAAGGACAGCTATCAAATCTCAAGTCCTAGCAGACTTCGTAGCAGAGTGGACTCCACCTGCGAAGTTGACTCCAGAGAAATCAGATGACGGAGTTTGGATTATTTACTCCGATGGAGCTTTCCAAGCATCCGGAGCAGGCATTGGGGCAGTATTGATTTCACCGTCAGGGCAAAGAGCAATGTACTCCGCTAGACTCAACTTTAAGTCTACCAATAATATAGCGGAGTACGAAGGGATTTTATTAGGACTCCGGAAAGCACGTGCTCTAGGGGCTACAAGAATAATTATAAAGACAGATTCTCAGATAGTAGCAGGGCACGTAGACAAAAGTTTTCAAGTCCGACATCCACAGCTTGCAAAGTACTTAGAAGAAATTCGCAAGATCGAAGCACATTTCAAGGGTATTTCCATTCGGAGTATACCAAGAGCTGAAAACGTGCAAGCGGACATTTTAGCGAAGGCTGCAGCCGGAGCTGTGGATGTGTCTGACGAAGCTTTCTATGAGGAGCTCAATGTACCTTCGGTGCCATAAATTGCCTCTGCGGAGATTCTTTGCATTCCTAGTGCAGATTGGAAAGATTCGATCATAGAACTCTTGCAAGGAGGAACAAATTTGCCCGAAGAACCCCAATTGTCAAGATTAAAGCTCAGAGCAAGAAACTATCAGTTAATCAACGGTATATTATACAAGGCCGGAGTATGTTCCCCTCTACTCCGATGCATATCTCAAGCCGAAGGCCAAGAAATTCTTCGAGAAATTCACGAAGGCCTTTGTGGAAGCCATTTAGCCCCTAGAGCTCTGGCAGGAAAAACACTTCGCCAGGGGCTTTATTGGCCCACAATAACAGCTGATGCGGAGAGCTTGGTCCGCACTTGTCAAGGATGCCAGTGGATGGGTCGACGGAGTCATCGCCCACCAACAGCTCTTCAAGTCATTGCTCCGGTATGGCCTATGGCCAGATGGGGTATGGATCTAATTGGTCCCTTTCCGTTAGCAAAGGGAAAGCTGAAGTTCGCAGTGGTAGCTATTGAATATTTTTCTAAGTGGGTAGAAGCAGAGCCCTTAACAGCTATCACTTCGAACAATGTACCGAAATTCTTTTGGAAGAACATTATTTGCCGGTTCGGAGTGCCTAGATATCTCACAGTGGATAATGGAACACAGTTCGACGCAGAACCCTTCAGGAAGTTTTGCGAAGACCTAGGCATTCAACTATGTTTTGCTGCAGTGAGACATCCTCAGTCGAATGGAGCCGTTGAGCGAGCCAATGGAAATATTTTATCAGGGCTAAATCGAAGAATAGTAGGATTATCAAAGGGACTGTGGACCGAAGAGCTTCCGAAGATTCTGTGGTCCATTCGGACTACGCAAACAAGGTCCACAGGTTTTACTCCGTTCAGACTACTATTCGGAGATGAAGCTATGACTCCAACGGAGCTCAAAGGGGGATCATTTTGCAGCACCGAACCAGACATCGAAGAAGAAAGACAAGCTTCGTTAGATTTGTCAGAAGAAACAAGACTTCGGGCTGTAGCTAATTTATCAAAGTATCATCAGCATACGAAGACTTGGTATGACCCGAAGGTTAAGCTCAGCGAGTTAAGACCGGGTCATCTTGTTCTACGAAGCATTATAGCACCAGGGAAGTTAGGCAATAAATGGGAAGGTCCATATCTAATTGTCCGCTCAGGGCGCCCTGGTTCATTTAAATTAGCTAATTTAGAAGGTGAAGAGTTAGCACATACTTGGCATGCGGAGCACCTAAAGCGATACTTCGCATAAGGGCTCCTTGTAATTCGCTTGTAATCACCTCTAAATTAATAAAGCATACACCCTGATAGTTGCCTTCCCCTTGTAGACTCCTAGCTTCCCGAGCGGACGCGCTGGAACGGAAGTCAATCAAGAGGGGAGTGTCATTAAGCTGGGCTGTATTTCCGGACTTCGTACCCATAAAGTCGAAGCCTCCGGTGTGGTGGCTGAAATCCATCCGGAGCCCAAGTCTCGGCTTGTAGGCATCCGTAAAAGAGCCAATACCACATTCTACGGAGTCCAAGCCATTGGCTGGTAGACTTCCGTAAAAAGAGCCGAAGGTGGCCAAAATCTGCGGAGTCCAAGCTGCAGCTTGCAGACATCCGTAAAAAGAGCCGAAGGTGGCCAAATTCTGCGAAGTCCAAGCCATTGGCTGGTAGACTTCTGCAAAAATAGCCGAAGGTGGCTACAATTATACGGAGTCCAGGCCATTGGCTGGTAGACATCCGTAAAAAGAGCCGAAGGTGGCCAAATTCTGCGAAGTCCAAGCCATTGGCTGGTAGACTTCTGCAAAAATAGCCGAAGGTGGCTAAAAGCAAAACAACATTTGAGCCATGAGCTTCGAATGTCTGTTCATATAAGTCCAAAGTGACAAAATTCTTAAGACACTAAAGTGTCCTGAAAGTTATCTCAATTGATTTCTTTCATAAAACAAAGGTACCAAGTTACCATTCTTCTGACTACGAAAAGTCGGAGACATTTCATAAGATTTCAAAAGATCTTTAAATGACAGAGGGGCTCCGAACCCCCAAAAAATTGTACTCCGAAGTTTTTTCTTTGCGCATAACCATCTTTGAATGAAGTTCGAAGTTGCTTATACCCAAAGAGGGGCTAGTAAATATGGAGAAAATCTTAAATCGACATTCATTATTGAAACAAATGTGTTTACAGATTACATTATGAAAAATTGGTATCTATACCAAGAAGGAATCGAAGACCTCTTCGGTCCCGAGAGCTAGGGGTGGAACGACTAGTTCCAACATCGGAAGTTCTAAGAACTTTACGTTTAACTCTCTTCCTCCCCTTCGAAGCTCTAAAATCCTTCTGCTCTTGTTGAAGCTCGGCCCAAGTTCGAAGCCGCTCGGGGCTTCTTTCCCAACTTCTAAGATCTTCAGATCTCTTATTTTGGGCTTCACCTTCGTCTTCGGACCAATTAGTGTCTTCAGAAGACGAGGTGTTTGCGTCAATCTCTTTATCTTCCTCTTTAATATAAGACAATACGTCTTTGATTACTTCGGGCGCAATAACGCCGGAGTCATCTCGAGGAATAAGAAATCAAGGACGCTTATAACTCTTTAGAAGTAGGCCAACAACAGCCACTTGTCCGGAGAGTTCTCCGTAACGAATGCCTGCTGTCTTCATTTGCTTCGCTACTCCTTGAATCCTCTTCAACCGGCGCAGTAGGGAGATGTTGTCATCCGAAGGTAGCGTCCCAGTAGTACCGAAGTATTCCAAGACGCCTAGCAATTGGTCCATGACCTTCGCAGCTACCTTCTCAGACTTCACCTTATCTTCAATTAATGCGTCCTACGCCGAAGTCAGCTCTTCTAGTACTCCAGAGAGTCTAGCAGCTTCCGTAGACAAAGAATTCTTTTGATTCAGTAGCTGGCTAGCTTCTTCTCGGAGCCTAACAAGCTCGGCCCCCACAGTAGCATGCTCCGCCCGCATCCTTTCAATTTCTGCTCGAAGCACAATTCTTTCTGCTTCGAGCTCTTTATTCGCAGCCTCCAAGCTTTGTCTGGCCCTACGCTCCATTGAGACCATGTCGTCCATATGGCTCACTCGACCTTCGGAGATGGTAATATTTCGCTGAAGAGTTGCGTTTTCTTCTCGAAGGCGAGCGATTTCGTGTTCATTCGATACGTTCGCAGCTCGGGCCAAGACTGTTTGCTGCGAAAAGAAAAAACCAAGGTAAGAAATTATTTGTATATAAATTTGATGTTGTTTTGCAGATACTTCGTACCTGGTAGGCTGCACGTTCCATAGCAGCATTAAGCTCTGAGCTCTCCGCCTCACTCAGGACGGCCACCAAGTCCGTCTCCCCAACTTCGCGACTAGCTCGATGCAAAGGCTCGAGCAAAGTCCGAAGCCCAGTTCTTCGCTCCAAGAAAGGAGCTAGAAGGGGGAGCATGCTCAAGGCTTGCTGGTCATCTTTGTTTGGCGAAGGCCCGGAGTGTTGTGCTGTGGTCTTCGGAGCCCCCGGAGACTGCCCCCCCTCGGTAGATTGGCTCTCGTCTGTTGACTCAGACGGAGTTGATCCGGAGCTCGAAGTAGGGAGGGGGTCCAGCTTTCCTTTGCCTTTTCCAGGCACCATCTGAGTGGCTCCTGGGATTGGCTCTGAAGTTGTCGAAGGTCCAGGAACTGTATCTTCAGGACGAACCTCTTCCATAGAAGTGGACTCTGTAAAAACAAAGGTATTATACATTGTATAATTTCACACTTAAAAAGAAGAGGATAAAAATTATTCGAAGTTTACCTTCGACATTTTGGCGGCGGGTTAGCATTGGACTGCTTGGTGGATCGAAGGCAAGATCTTCGTCCGAGTCAAGCGTCAAATCTTCGACTGTAGGAACATTTTCCTAAACAGTCGTTGTTGCTTCATCTGGAATCGAAGTCACAGTGACTTCGACTCCACTCTCATCCACAGGAACTTCGTCCTGAGGTAAATCCTCTTGAACTGCCGGAGTCATCGTTTGCTCAACATTTTCTTGATACTCTGGCACGTTCGCAGGTTCATCGACTTGTGCAGTTCCTTGGGCTGCATCTTCATCAATCAGCCTCACAAGTAACTTGCCTTCGTCCTCCTGAGAATCGGAGATTGAAGCTCTTGGGCTCGAAGGTGCAGGGTTTTTTGGCTTTCGAGCCACTTTCTTGACTGGAGTCTTGGCGGAGCTCGAAGTCCCAGCTTCAGCTTTCCTCTTCTTTGGCCCTTTCTCCGAAGGTACCCAATCCACCAAAGGGGGCGGAGCCACTCCGAGTAGCCCCCATACCCGGTTGGATCGCTCCCAACTACCAACCAATTTAATTCTCCATTATTTCTCGGTCGGAGTTGGAACGCCCAAAATCTTCTCTGAAGCCCGTATGATTTGCTCCGAAGTTATAGGGTCTGAAGAGGCTGAAAAATGAGTAAAGTTTGTTAAATCTTAGAATAAATATACATAGAGTATGTTGTTTTCGATGTTACCTACATGACTCGAGTTGAAGAGATTTTCTGAAGACCGCCTTCTGAATCCTCTTCGAAGGTGATTGGCCAGTTGGCCATCAAAGGAGGGATTTGGAGCCCGAGGAATTCTTCGGCTAAGTCTCGCAAGCTCAATCGATTACTGATCTTTTGAAGCAAGCTAAGGCGAGCTTCGAGCTGACCTGGATCTGGATGCACAAGGGCTTCCTTTCGGAAGTTGATGTCTTGCAGAGGTCCAGCTAGACGGTTGCTCGCCCCATCTTCGGCATAAAACCATTTCAGGATCCAGTCTGTATACCATCTGGCATTGATAGCCTTGGCAGGAAATCGGAGAGCATACTCGTCCCGAAGCCTGAAGTTAATGCTTCCGAAGGCTACTACCATTTTTTCACCTCCAGGGCCTACGAAGGTCTTCGGCTGGCATGAAGCTCTGTGCAGTGCTGCGAAGATCTCTGCCATCCCTTCACAACCCTCGCCTCGCAATGCCCATTCGAAGATGGCGAGGCGAGCTACAGCATTCGGAGAAAGTTGAGGGAGAGTGACGTGGAACAAATCCAATACCTCGGCCAAGAAATCAACTGCCGGAAGTCCTAAGCCAGCTTCGAAGAAGGCTTCGAAAACAACTACTTCTCCGAGCCTTGGCGACGGAATGATCTCTTTCCCAGGTTTGCGAATCATCACCCCCGAACTAATTTTGCCTTCTACTGCAGCCGCAAGAGATTCTCTTTTGCAGGTTGACGGCCCCAGTTGAAAAGACTGGTCCGTGTACTTCGTTGAGGCTGGAAATAGCTCTTGGGGGCCGACATTCTGGGGATTTCCTCCCACCGGCGCCATTGTCGCCACTGAAGGATTTGGGGTTGCTACCGCCAAGGTTGCCGCCGCTGCTGCTGCCGCAGCCTGCTGCCGGGCCAAGGTTGAAGTTGCTCCAGGGCCCTTGAAACTAGTCTTCGCCATTGAATCTCACGGATTGTTTCAGAAGAAAAATGGAGGCTAGGGCTCAGGTGATGGTTTTTTTGCACGAAAGCGGTGAAAAGGTACTCAAGAAGGTTTTGGATCCTCTATTTATAGCCCAGACTCTAATTTTTTATCGTTTGCCTATGCCGTTTCACTTTCCCAACCGTTACTTTGCTCCGAAATTAAAGCATTCCGTAACTTCCGTTAGAAGAAAGAAGCTAACGGCTATTTCTTCTAAGTCTAAAAAGGCTTTCAGACTTCTTGAGTTAGTTCTAAGTTACTTCGAATGTAATTTTATTAGAAACTGATTCGAAGCTTACATCTCCACATAGTTCGGAGATGGTTTAAATCTGCTAACCCCTACGCATGATTATTTTTCTTGCGTATACTGCTCTCGTAACATTACAGATTTAGCGGAGAAGCATATTCGAGGGGCTACTGTTGGGGGAAAATATTCCATCTTCAGGGTTATTGCAGTGACAAGATAAAGACTGGTGATTAAGCTAAAGACTTCCACCATATACCTTCGGAAATACATTGAGTCAAGTTCGAAGCATGATGACGAGGTCTAGTTCGAAGTATATCTTCGAACTTGGACTCTTCCGGGAACTTCTTTGCCAGCTAAGATGGAAGACTTATCTTCTTTCTCATTAGATTAGTCTTTTACCATTTTAGCCCTATTAAGGGCACCGAATAGTTTCCACTATGTCGGTTGTAATAGAGGGGTAAAAAGGTCTTTTCCTTAATGTTTAGGCCTATAAATACCCCCCGTTTTGCCCTGTAAAGAGGACTGAATACAAGTTGTTCAATACACACATTTGAACTATTCTAAGTTATTATCCTTTCGGAGGCTTAGAACAGTTCACTTCGCAAACACTTCGTTTATTAGTTTCAATCTTTAGAAACTTGTTAGCGTAATCTTTTGCGCCAACAGTAAGGCGAAGCGAGGCTTCGGATTTTATATAAGGCGAAGCAAAGCTTATGGTTTTGATTAGATGAAGCAAGGCTTCGAATTTTAAGGCGAAGTGGGTCTTCGAATTTAAGGCGAAGCGGGGCTTCGAACTTAAGGTGAAGCAAGGCTTCAAATTTTATATCAAGGTAACTGTAAAACTGCACATCGAAGTGGTACTTCGGATAGCGTACATACCTCGATGAGTGGCTGAAAGCTTGCTTTGTAGCCCCTTGGGCTTCGACAGCCTCCGACACACCAGGCGGAGCCCCTTGCTGAGGGGCGAGCTCCGAGATGCAAAGGAAGGGAGAAGGCGAAGATGGCCTTCAACTCACCAAGCGGAGCCCCTTGCTGAAGGGCGAGCTCCGAGATGCAAAGGAAGGGAGAAGGCGAAGATGGCCTTCGAGCTGCACCCGAAGCCCCTTGCCAAAGGGTGCGCGAAGCAAGAAGGCTTCGAAGCTCCCCCCTCAAGCATGCTTCGAGTTGCAGGCAGTGGCAGAGAACATAGCTTTTAGGACTAAGGTCCCCACGGATGGCGCCAACTATTGTAGCAATTCCGTTAGCTACAGCACAGGTTTTCGTATGTGTGTATGATGTGTAGAATGAACCTCGAAGGGTTCTCTCAGAGGGAGAAAGGATTTATACTGGTTCGGGCCTCTCCTAGGAGATAATAACCCTACGTCCAGTTGTGGTGGATTTGGCATGGTATGCCTTGGTGTGGAGAAGGGAACTCCAGGGTCTCATGGCCCTCTCTCGAGTGTGTCCTATTACAAGGGGCTTGGCCCTGATTTTATAGGCACGCAGGCCTTAAGGAAAGGACCAAAATGCCCTCTATAAGCCCTAGGCTCATAGGGGTAAAAGGGGAAAAAGGAGCTAGCTACTGTACAAAAGTGCTTTACAACTTTATAGACGTGTCAGGCAACGTCATACTTTGACCAGCTAAACGACATACCAGGGGCGGAGGGGCCCCCAGTATGGCTTCTACACTATAGCAGGGTGTAAATATCTTCTGGGTTCGGAGTAGGGCCGGAGCTCCGAACTGGGGCTTCGAACCGGGGATCCAAACTGGGGCTCCGAACTGGTGCTTCGGAGCCTTGGCTTTGGATCGACTGGAGAGGGTCTGGAGACTAGCTCTGACGAGCTCCGAAGGGAGCTCGAAGGCTAACTCCGAAGAAGGCCCGGAGGCTGGCTTCGAAGTTAGCCTGAGACTTAGCTTCTGGCGGTCTTCAAGGAGTCTTGAGGGCTTCGCTCTGGAGGGCTTCGAGGGACCTCGCTCCAGAGGGCTTTGACGGGACTTGGGGGCTTCGCCCTGGTAGACTCCGAAGGGTACCTTGGGACCTGGAAATAGCTTCTTTGGGAAGATACAGGCTTCGATAGTGTTGGGCTCGGGGCCGAAGGCTGTCAGAGGCTGACGTCTTCTGGCCCCTATTCAAGGGGAATCTATTCCCCCAACTAGCTGCCCCACCAGCCCCCGCCAAGAAAGCGGTGGTTCTGTGTGATAAGCACGACAAGCCGGTAATATGCTTCAACTGTCGCCGGGAGGGACATTATTCTCACTAGTGTCCTCATCCCAAGCGTCCTCAAGGGATCGCGACCAATCCCGTGATTTGTGCCCGTGTCAACCATGTCTCCGCTGAAGAAGCTCAGGCCACACCGGAGATAGTCATGGGTATGTTTTCTATCAATTTCATACCCGCAGTTATTTTATTCGACACTAGAGCGACTCATTCATTTATATCAACAAGTTTTGCGAAAACACATAACCTGAATGAACTCGAGGTAACAAGACCGGTATTGATAGCCACCACTGGCAAGCAAACCCTAACCCACTTCTATAGCCCAGGGTATGGGTAGATATCCAAGGCGTAATTTTTTGGGCAGACCCCATTCTAATAGAATGTAAAGGTTTGGACCCCATCCTGGGATGGATTGGTTAAACAAGCACCAATGGGTGATAGAAGGCGCAAGAAGGAAAGTAACCATGACCAGTGAAGAGGGAGATGTTGTCAACTTTCAGATGCTAAACCAGAAGCCCAAAAGACCTCATCTACATAAGATCACACAAGAAGTACCGGTAGCCTATGAATACCTGGACGTCTTTCCTGAGAATTTGCCATGGATGCCACCCAAGAGAGATATCGAGTTAAGGATTGACCTAGTGCCCGGGACCACTGCCATCTCTAAGCGACCCTAACGGATGGCCGCAAACGAGTTGGCAGATATGAAGCAGCAAATAGAGGACCTTGAGCGAAAAGGGTACATCAGACCCAGCACATCCTCGTGGGGAGCCCCCGTTATCTTCGTCGAGAAGAAGGAAGATAAAGCTAAACGCATTTGTGTGGATTACAGGGCCTTGAATGAGGTGACAATCAAGAACAAGTACCCTCTACCCAGGATTGATGATTTATTCAATCAACTAAAAGGGGCTACAATATTCTCCAAGATCGACCTCTGGTCAGGTTATCATCAGTTGAGGATATGAGAAGAAGACATACCTAAGACGACCTCCACTTCCCGATATGGATTATATGAGTGCACCGTTATGTCATTTGGATTAACCAACACCCCTGCCTTCTTCATGAATATGATGAATAAAGGGTTCATGGAGTACTTGGATAAATTTATAGTGGTATTCATAGACGATATCCTCATTTATTCCAAGAGCTGAGAAGAGCATGAGACCCACATCTGGTTGACCCTAGGAAAACTCAGGGAACACTAGTTATACGACAAGTACAGCAAGTGCAAGTTCTGGACGACAGAAGTAAAGTTTCTAGGGCATATTATCTTAGCACAAGGCATTGTGGCAGACCCCGCCACCATGGAAGCAGTAACGGATTGGCTGCCACCCACCAACGTATCGGAGATACAAATTTTTCTAGGATTAGCCGGTTGCTACCATCGATTCATTGAGAATTTCTCCAAGATAGCAAAGCCCATGACCAGGTTACTGCAGAAAGGAGAGAAGTTTGATTGGACTCTATAATGTGAGGAAAGCTTTCGGACCCTCAAGACGCAGTTGGTGTCAGCACCAATATTAACCCTGCCAGACATAAGGAAGGACTTTCATGTCTATTGCGACGCATCTCGTCAAGGTTTACGATGTGTTCTTATGCAAGATGGGAAAGTTGTCTCATACGCCTCCCGGCAATTAAGACCGCACGAGTGGAACTACTACACCACCCATGACCTAGAATTGGCTGCTATAGTGCATGCCCTTAAGATTTGGAGGCACTACCTGGACCTTAACCTTAGACAGAGGCGATGGCTAGAATTGATAAAGGACTATGACTTAAGCATTCACTACCATCCCGGCAAAGCAAACGTGGTGGCTGATGCTCTAAGTCAAAAAGGATAATGTACCGCTATCATGGTCTAGGATAACGCGCCTCTGCTAAACCTCGGAATAACCACTGGAGCTTACTTAGCCACACTAGAGGCGAGACCCATCCTAATTGACCAGATTCGCGAAGCTCAGTTAGAAGATCCGGACATAGCAGCAATCAAGAAGAACATGAGACAGGGCAAGGCCCCAGGGTTCTCAAAGGATGAGAACGACATCGTATGGTTTGGAACCAGGTTGTGTGTGCCTAATAAACCAGAGTTTAGGATCCTAATTCTAAGAGAGGCCCATGACACTTTGTACTCCATTCATCCCGGAAGTACAAAGATGTACTAGGACCTAAAACAAAGATATTGGTGGGTTAGTATGAAAAGGGAGATTGCTTAGTTCGTAGCAGAATGCGAGACCTATTGACGAGTGAAGGTAGAACACCAGAGGCCAGCAGGATTGTTGCAGCCCCTAAAGGTTCCCGAATGGAAATGGGAAGAGATCGGTATGGATTTCATCACCGGACTCCCAAAGACCGAAGTCGGGTATGACTCAATATGGGTAATCATCGATCTGTTTATGAAGGTAGCCCACTTCATAGCCATCAAAACGACCTTCAGTGGCCCTTGGTTGGCAGAGTTATACATGTCCCGTATAGTGTGCCTTCATGGAGTTCCAAAGAAGATAGTCTCCAATAGAGGGAGTCAGTTCACGTCCCGATTCTGGAAAAACCTTGAAGGAGAGATTGGGACGATACTGAATTTCAGTACAACATATCACCCCCAAACCGATGGATGGACTGAGAGGGTGAATCAGATATTGGAGGATATGCTTAGGGCATGTTCCCTAGATTTTGGAGGAACGTGGGACAAGAGTTTACCGTACGCCGAGTTCTCGTACAACAATAGCTATCAGGCCAGCCTGTGGATGTCCTCGTTTGAAGCCCTATATGGACGCAAGTGTATAACACCCTTGTTATGGGATCATTCCGGTGAGTCCTAGGTATTTGGTACGGATGTCCTCTGGGAAGCTGAACAGAAAGTAAGGATCATCCGAGATAGACTGAAGGCAGCCCAGTCCCGATAGAAGAGCTATGCCGACAACCGCCACCGAGATTTAGCCTTTGAAGAAGGAGACCATGTCTACCACAGAGTCACTCCCCTCCGTGGAACTCAAAGGTTTAATATGGGAGGGAAGTTAGCACCCCCTATGTTGGACCCTTCCAGATCATCTAACTCCAAGGAGAGATCGCTTACCAGTTGGAACTGCCACACTCATTGGGAGGGGTACACGATGTATTCCACGTATCGCAACTAAAGAAGTGTCTTCGAGTACCGAAGAGAAAGTTGACCTTCGACAACTTAATATTCAAGAGGATCTGACCTATGTTGAGATACCCATTCGAATATTGGAAGTCAAAGAAAGGATAACCACAAGCCGAGTTATTCGTTTCTGCAAGGTTCAGTGGAGCAATCATCTGGTAGAGGAAGCTACAAGGGAGAAGGAAGAGGAATTAAAACCGCAGCACCCCAAGTTATTTGAGGATTGATCTGAATCTCGAGGATGAGATTCACTATAAGGGGGATAGGATTGTAACATCCCAAATTTATAAAGTAAAATAAAAAAGAGGGAAATAAAATTTCTGAAATAAAAAGGAATTATTTTATTAGAGAAAAGGATAATAGAACCCAAATAAAGAAAAACAGGGAAAATACTTCAGATTTAATGTCAATAAAATTTTGGTGGAATCTACAAGCTAAGAAATATTTTTGAGAATTTTTACAAGATTTTAGCACGTATGCTTCAAGCTGTAAACAAATAACAAATTTCTGGAATTAATTTAAATTAAAAATACATTCTAAATGATATTGGGCCGCAACCCTCAATCCTTCCTCGGCCCAGCCCAGCCCAACCTCAAGCTCGCTAACGGGTGGGACCCTCCTGTCGGCGCGTCCCCTCCATCTTTCTCCTGCGCGCACGTCAGCCGGCCCTGCTTTTCAGCCTCACACCTGTGCCCCTCGGCCGCTGACTATTTCGGCCCACCTATCGGCACTGTTTCTTTATGCTTGGCCGCTGACAGGTGCGACCCGCCTGACGGATCCATTGTCTCCGATGGAAGGGGATCCCCCCTTCTATTTCCGGTGACCCCCTTCCTAAATCGCCGCCGCCAGCCGCCGGATCGCCAAATTGGGCCCATGCCGAGACTTACCATCCATCAGCAATCACTTTCCCTCCAATCCCCACGCGTTATCGTCGAGTATGGCATGTCCCTGCGTGGTTGGAAAGTTCACCGGAGAAAGGAGGAAACCTTCAGTTTCCTTCCTTTCCGATGCCGACAAGCCCCTATAAAAACCCTCGACCCTCACCGCACTCCGCCCAACCCATTTCAGCCCAAGCCACGCTCTCCCGAGACCGCCACCGCACTCTCTAGTTCCTTTGCTCTGCTCCACCTCCGGCCGCCGATCACCGACGGCACAGGCCACCGTCGCCCTCACCGACGGCACCAATCGGACCAGCGACGCCGCTCCATCCTCGGCCACGTCCCCGTTGGCCGTAAAGACTGCCAGATCACCATCGCTGTCGTTGACCCGAAGGACTCCTCGCCTGCCCCCGTTGCCGTCTGCCGCCACTGCCTCACCGTCGCTATCGCCGGTACCCCCGTGTTCCCCGTGCGCCCCTCTTTCCATTTTAGGCCCTAGCGTGGCCGTTTAGTCGTCGCCATCGCCGGAATCCCTCGCCGTCACACCGCCGGAGTCGGGGAAGAAGGGTACCTTACCCTCTTCGACGCGTGCCATGCCGGATTCATTCCTAGCCGCCCGATCGTGATCAAGCGGCAAGGATTAAATCTCTCGTGGGATTTAATCCTAGCCGTTGATCGGCACCGAAAGGGTACTGAGCCCTTTGGGCCATCGGATTTCATTAAACCCCTGCCAGCCCACGCGCATAGTCACGGGTTCAAGGTGAATCTGGTTCACTGTAGACCATAGACTATTTTCAGTTGAATAAAAATTCAAAAAAATAGTTTAAACTTCAAAAATTCATAACTTGCTCAATTTAACTCCAAATTTGACAATTCAAATTTTGTAAAACTTGTCTTTTTATTCTCTACAAATTTATTCAATAAAAATAGTAGGTTTATTTTGTAAATTTTATTTTTATTTAATAGGAATTTAAAAACCCTTTATGATAAGTGTTTATGTCAGTTTAGAAAATTCATAACCCCATAAAAATTGCTCTTAAATATTTAGGCAATAATTTAAGAAGAATTTAAGGCTTTATTTCCTTTTGTTTAATCCAACAAAAACATAAATGCTTGTATTTATGATTTTTGGATTGTTTATATTGAATGTCCTGTTTATTTTTCATATCAGAAGACTACGAAGCCGTTGAGGATCCGGAGTTCTATCCCGAGATTCCACCTTCACCGTTTGCTGATCAAGGCAAGTCACAAATCCCAAGGTTATCATAATTGATCCCATTTTACATAATTACCGCTGTAACTCATAGGAATATAATTGCATTAGTGAAATTAAAAGCCCTACATTATATTGATTAGATCCCCATCCTTGTTGTGCAAACCAAAGCCATGCTTATTGAGCCTAAACTCCTTGTCAGATTTAAATATTATATTATCTAGTGTCCAATGTATCAACACAACTGCTATAGGATAAAAGAATGAGTCGTAGATAGTTGGATTCTACTATACGATTCCCCGTTATTCTCGTCTCTGGAATTCTGTTGGAGTTGGTTATGTTATAAGTATGGTGGGTTCCGGGTGCAAACTAGGGCATTGGTTGGTCGCACCCGGCGCACTATAAGGACTGGTCTGCGGGATCGATTGCAAAACAAAATCCTACTAACCACAAGTCTAGTGGGTAAGTCCTAACTGGAGGTATGGAGCGTTCCAACTTGAAACACCATAGTGGAGGGGTCAAGTGACACCTGCGGGTGGCTTGTACCGACGAGGCTCAAGGGGGGTACGGTGTTGGCCCGATGCGTCGGGGCACCGTATGAAACCTATAAGAGGGTGTTATCGAATTGGTGTGTTCCATGCTAATGGTTTTGGCACGAGTTCCCGTGGTATGGGTCATATCGTACACTTTGGTGTGCGTGGATCAGTGTGTGCCTTGTGGGTACAGTAATACACATCTAATTAGAGTTTAATCTTTTTGAAAAGTCGTGCCCACGGCCAAGGGCGGGTTGGGCAATGTTCGCCACAGTTAGTTTATTTTTGTATGAATGATTGTGTGATTCATGGCATGTAAGGACTGTTGAGCGAGGGTGGGATGACTGTACCCCTCGAGTTAGAAGATGATGCATTTACACATGTTTACATTCTGTACTAATAACTTGATTACATTAAATGCTCCACAAATGTAGTTTTCCGCAAACATGAGCCACTACCTCCCTTGTTATTACCTTGCATTACAATTGCATTTCGGTGGCTTGCTGAGTACGATTGTACTCACCCCCATTGACTCACCACACCAGAGGCAGCGTACTACGAGGAGGGTGATGGTCTATAGTAGCGACCCAGTCAAGGCGAGATACTGGAAGAAGGCGTTCATTTAGAGGATTTATTTTCCTAGTTTCTCTTTCATTTAACTCTTTTGTAATAATATGGTCTACGAACAATCTTGATTGGCGTATTGTACGCAGTCATGTGATGAACGTCTTGTTTTTATTGATTTTCTATGGAATTTCAATAAAGTCTCGATTTTATTAAATCCAAGCGTTACGCCTAGCATGCGGGAGTGCAACACACAGAGTTACTTCGGCCTGTCGACTGCATAATTCTCGTTGGCCGGTCACCACGGTAGAATGCACACTGGTCAGACCGGCCCATGGGCTGGTCATACTGACAGTTGATGGTCGCACGGGGGATCTATGGTGCGCATCATGCGCAGTGGGATGGCACACTCCAGTCAGACTGGCTTGGGGGCCGGTCTGACCGACAAGAGTATGGAGGGTCTCGGCCATAGACGCTGAGGCCTTTGACAGAATGATCTTTCTGAACTCCCATCCGTCTTACTGTACATGTGGTGCATAGGGGGTACGCTAGCAATTGATGTAGGAGAAGCGGCCTCAGAAAAGCCTAATCTCTTAAATATGGCCTCCATCCTAGATTAGACTTCTAGCGCTAAATGGTTTGCGAATGTCGCACTAACTGCTTGATCTATAGAGATGACTATTGTTTTCTCGATGTCTATGGTAGATAGAGGGGGATTGGAGGTTACCTTGTCCATGTAGATGTTGGGGAGACCAAGTTTGCTCTTGACAAAGCCCGTGCAGGTTTTTGTGTAGCACCCAAGCATGAGGGCATGTAGCTCCTTCGTCTTGGCCTCGATCTCGACCCTATCTTCTTTGAGGATATTCTCGATGGTGGGGAGGACGATGTTGCTGTTGGCGTAAAAGATTATGCTAACAGGTTTCTGTAGAAAAGAAACTAACAAACGAAGTGTTTGCGAAGCAAACTGTTCTAAGCCTCCGAAAGGATAATAACTTAGAATAGTTCGAAAGTGTGTATTGATTCACTTGTAATCGGTCTCCTTTACAGGATGAAATGGGGAGTATTTATAGGCCTAAACATTAAGGAAAAGACCTATTTACCCCTTTATTACAACCGATATTAAGGAAACTATTTGGTTTCCTTAATAGGGCTAAAATGGTAAAAGACTAATCTAATAGGATAGAAGATAAGCCTTCCATCTTAGCTGGCAGAAAAGATCCTGAAGAGCTTTGGTTCGAAGACATACTTCGAACCAATGCCTGTCTTCGGGCTTCGAACCAGGTTCCAGGCCACCTTCGAGGATGACCTTGGGACAATCTTCGAACTGGTTGGCTGTCTTCATGCTGCTTTGGCAATAACCCCGAAGATGAGATATTTTCCCCCAACAGTAGCCCCTCGAATACGCTTCTCCGTTCGACCTGTAACGTTAGGAGAGCAGTATACGGAAAGAAAAGATAACCAATCATAGGGGTTATTAATTTTTGTTTTATCTCCGAAATGCATGAAGATATGAACTTCGAATCAGTCATAAGGTAATTACTTTTCGAACTACCTTAGAACCGATTCAGGAAGTTCGAAAGTCCTTTTAGACTTAGAAAATATAACCGTTAGTTTCTGTTTCTAACGGAGTTATATGAAGCATTATTTTCGGAGGAAAATAACAGGCGGGAATGCGAAAGGGCAGAACCCAAACGGTAACAAACGGAAAGTTTAGGCTATAAATAAATGACTCCAGAACTTACTCGATTACCTTTTCACCGCTTGTTCTCAGTCAAAAACCTTTTGAGCCCTTTGAATTCTTGAGCCCTAGCTTTCGAGTTCTTGAGCCCTAGTCCCCGCTTTCTCAAATCAATCCAGCAATTGCGATGGCGAAAACCAAAGGCTCTGCACCTCCTTCGACCTTGGCTCGTCAACAAGCGGCTGCGGCGGCGGCAGCGGCAACAATGGCGGCGACGTCTTCGATGCAGGCGACAACTTCCATGGCAGCAAAGGGAAAAAATCCTCAAATCCCCGATGTCCAAGGTCTGTGCCCACCCTCAACCAAATACTTGGATCAATCTTTTGAGTTGGGGCGGTCTACCTGCAAGAAAGAATCTTTGGCAATCACAGCGGGGGGA
Source organism: Zizania palustris (assembly GCA_019279435.1). Classification (NCBI taxonomy): domain Eukaryota; kingdom Viridiplantae; phylum Streptophyta; class Magnoliopsida; order Poales; family Poaceae; genus Zizania; species Zizania palustris. The sequence continues at coordinate 72,627,797 of JAAALK010000289.1, read as the reverse complement.
AATATTAGTAATGGAGTTATGATTCGGAAGCCGGGCAAAGAATCAATTCCATCACCGAGACCCGGAGAAGTTGTAGTGTTCGAAGCTTTTTTCGAAGCGGGCTTGGGCCTCCCGGCTGTGGATTTTTTAGCCGAAGTACTTGACTTGTTTCACGTAACCCTCCCCCAGCTGTCTCCGAATGCTGTAGCTAGACTAGCTATCTTCGAGTGGGCACTGAGGGCCGAAGGTTGTGAGGGGAGGGCTGAAATCTTCGCTGCGCTGCATAGAGCGACTTGTCAGCCAAAGACCTTCGTAGGCTCTGGAAGTGAGAAGGTGGTAGTTTCCTTCGGAAGCATTAATTTTAGGCTTCGTGATGAATATGCCCTGCAATTCCCCGCTAAAGCCATCAATGCTAGATGGTACACCGATTGGGTTCTAAGGTGGTTTTATGCCGAAGTTGGAGTGGGTAATCCTCTGGCCGGTCCCCTCAAGGAAATTCAGTTCCGGAAGGAAGCCTTAGTGCAACCCGACGAAGGCCAACTCGAAGCTCGCCTCAACTTGCTTCAGAAAATCAGCAAAAGGTTGAGCATGCGGGACTTAGCCGAAGAGTTCATCGGACTTCAAATTCCTCCGTTGATGGCCAACTGGCCTATCGCCTTCGAAGATGACTCGGAAGGCGGTCTTCGCAAGATAAACTATACTTCGAGCCCTGCAGGTAACTTCGAAACCAACATGCATATTACATATTTACTTCGAAGAAAGATTAACTTAAATTATTTTTTAGCTTCTTCAGCCCCTATTACTTCAGAGCAAATTGTAAGGGCTTCGGAGAAGATTCTGGGTGCTCCAACTCCGTCAGAAAAGGAATGGCGAATCAAATTAGTCGGAAGTTGGGAGCGTTTTAACAGAGTATGGGGAATGTTGGAGTTAACTCCGCCCCCTCTAATGGACTGGGTGCCTCAAGAGAAAAGACCCAAGAAGAGAGTAGCCGAAGCTGGAGCCTCCAGCTCCGCAAAGACTCCGACGAAGAAGATGGCTCGGAAGCCGAAAAACCTCGCACCTTCGAGCTCAAGAGCTTCGGCTTCTAGCTCTAAAGAAGACGAAGGTATTTTATTAGTAAGATTAATTGACAAAGATGCGGCTCAACGAAGTATTCACATTGAAGACACTGCAGGTATTCCGGAGCTTCAAGCCAACATTGAAGAAGTAAGAGCTCCGAATACCCAAGAAGATCAAAATGAAGCCCCTATGGGTGTGAATGAGGCCGAAGTGCCTGCGAACATACCGGAGTCTGGAGACAATGTTGATCAACCAATGACTTCGGTAGTTCAAGAAGACACAACTCAGGCCGGAGTTTCAGTGGATGAAGGGGGAGTCGAAGTCACTATGGCTTCGATTCTCGAAGAAGTAACGAGGGCTCTTCAGGACGATGCTCCTGTAGTCCAAGATCTAACAGCTGATTCGGATGAGGACTACACTTTTGATCCTCCGATCAGTCCGATGCTCGACATTCCAGAGAATGTTGAAGGTAAATTTTGCTTAATTCTTATCAATTTTTGCAAAATTATACAATGTGTAATATTTTTGTTTTTTCAGAGCCTCCTGTTGTCGAAGTATCCCTCGAAGATACAACTCAAAGACCTTCGACAACTTCAGGGCCGCAACCGGGAGTTGCTCTACCGGGGCCTGGAAGAGGAAAAAGACACATCGAGCCTCTCCCTGCTCAAGGATCGACTTCATCTGAGTCAACGGACGAAAGTGAATCGACTGAGGGGGGGCCATCTTCTGAAGTTCCAAGGGCCTCGGAAGAGCCCTCCGGATCCTCGCTGAGCAGAGCTGATCGGAAGGCTTTAGCTCTGCTTCCTCTCATAACTCCATTTTTGGAGGAGAAAGCCGGACTTGGGACATTGGTTAAACCTTTGGGTGAAGCCAGTCGCAAAGTCGGGGAAACAGAGCTAGTAGCCCTTTTAAGCAGAGCGAAGGGTTCGGAGCTTAATATTGCTGTAGAAAGAGCAGCTTATCAGGTATGAAGCATCTTCGAACCGAATAATAAATTATATATGAATAATTTCTTATTCCAGCTTTTCTCTTTTTTTTTTAGCAAGCAGTCTTAGCCCGTGCTGCAGCTTTGTCGAATGAAAATGAAATTGCTCAACTTCGGGAAGAAAACGAAACTCTTCAAAGAAATTTTAACTTCTCCGAAGGTCGAGTAGCTCAAATGGACAACGTAATCTTAGCAGAGCGAAGGGCTAGGCAAAGCTTGGAGGCTGCAAGGAAAGAGCTCGAAGCAGAAAGAGTTGTGCTTCGAGCGGAGATTGAAAGACTGCGGACGGAGGATGCTGCGAAGGACTCCGCACTTGTAAGGCTACAAGAAGAGGCTGGCCAACTCCGAACTCAAAAGAATGCTTTGACTACGGAGAACGCTAGAATCTCCGGAGTTTTAGCTGAAACAACTTCGGCCAAGGATATGCTTATTGAAGAAAAGGTTAAGTCCGAGAAGGTGGCTTCGGAGGTCATCGAACAAATGTTAGGTGTCTTGGAGTACTTCGGTACTACTGGATCACTACCTTCAGATGACAATGTAACTCTGCTGCGCCGGCTAAAGAGGATCCAAGGAGCAGCGAAGCAAATGAAGACGGCAGGCATACGTTATGGAGAACTCTCCGGACAAGTGTCTGCCCTTGGAATACTTCGCTACTACGAGGATTTGGGCCGAACAATCACTCCGAGCGCAGAGGGTTCCATCATCTTCGACGACGCAAGACTTCTGACCCCTTCCGAAGGCGTAGCTACTGCTTGGCGAGCCTTTCAAACTTCGTGGAGAGCCGAAGGTCGATCTGCGATCAAGGCTTGGATTGATGAAGGCCAACGCCAGAAGCAAATTCGGAGCCAAGCTTCGAGCAGTCAGCCTCCTCCGAACCCGCAGGTTTAGGATTATTTAGGATTTTTTGATTATGTAAAGCTGATGCTTGTAAATATTTATCAATGAAAATCTTGTTTGTCATATTTTTAGGCTTTGCCTCTTATGGAAGATATCGAAGTGTTAGAGCTTAACAGCGAACTTCGCTCACTGTGGAACACCTTCGAACTTCTAAAGAGTTATAAACGTCCTCGATTCCTTATCCCTCGAGATGACTCCGGCGTTATTGCGCTCGAAGTAATCAAAGACATATTGTCTTATATTAAAGAGGAAGATAAAGAGAGCGACGCAAACACCTCGTCTTCTGAAGACACTAATTGGTCCGAAGACGAAGGTGAAGCCCAAAATAAAAGATCTGAAGATCTTAGAAGCTGGGAGAGAAGCCCCGAGCGGCTTCGAACTTGGGCCGAACTTCAGCAAGAACAGAAGGATTTTAGAGCTTCGAAGGGGAGGAAGAGAGTTAAACGTAAAGTTCTTAGAACTTCCGATGTTGGAACTAGTCATTCCACCCCTAGCTCTCGGGACCGAAGAGGTCTCCGATTCCTTCTTGGTATAGATACCAATTTTTCATAATGTAATCTGTAAACACATATGTTTCAATAATGAATGTCGATTTAAAATTGTCTCCATATTTACTAGCCCCTCTTTGGGTATAAGCAACTTCGAACTGTATTCAAAGATGGTTATGCGCAAAGAAAAACTTCGGAGTACAATTTTTTGGGGGTTCGGAGTTCCTCTGGCATTTTTAAAGATCTTTTGAAATCTTTATGAGATGTCTTCGACTATTTGTAGTCAGAAGAATGGTAACTTGGTACCTTTGTTTATTTCATGAAAGAAATCAATTGAGATAACTCCCAGGACACTTTAGTGTCTTAAAAAATTTGTCACTTTGGACGCATATGAACAGTCATTCGAAGCTCATGGCTTAAATGCTGTTTTGCTTTAGCCACCTTCGGCTGTTTTTTGCAGAAATCTACCAGCCGGAGCTTGGATTTCGCAGAAATTGTAGCCACCTTCGGCTATTTTTTGCAGAAGTCTACCAGCCGGAGCTTGGACTTCGCAGAATTTGGCCACTTGGGCTCTTTTTTGCAGAAGTCTACCAGCCGGAGCTTGGACTTCGCAGAATTTGGCCACCTTCGGCTCTTTTTACGGAAGTCTGACAAGCTGCAGCTTGGACTCCGCAGATTTTGGCCACCTTCGGCTCTTTTTACGGAAGTCTACCAGCCGAAGCTTGGACTCCGTAGAATGTGGTATTGGCTCTTTTACGGATGCCTACAAGGTATCAGCTTGGGCTCCGGATGGATTTCAGCCACCACACCGGAGGCTTCGACTTTATGGGTTCGAAGTCCGGAAATACAGCCCTGCTTAATACACTTCCCTCTCGAACGACTTCCGTCCCAGCGCGTCCGCTCGGGAGACTAGGAGCGTCAAGGGGAAGGCACGCTACAGGGTGTACGCTTTATTAATTTAGAGGTGATTACAAGCGAATTACAAGGAGCCCTTATGCGAAGTATCGCTTTAGGTGCTCCGCATGCCAAGTGTGTGCTAACTCTTCACCTTCTAAATTAGCTAATTTAAATGAACCAGGGCGCCCCGAGCGGACGATTAGATATGGACCTTCCCATTTATTGCCTAACTTCCCTGGTGCTATAATGCTTCGTAGAACAAGATGACCCGGTCTTAACTCGCTGAGCTTAACCTTCGGGTCATACCAAGTCTTCGTCTGCTGATGATACTTTGATAAATTGGCTACAGCTCGAAGCCTTGTTTCTTCTGACAAATCTAACGAAGCTTGTCTTTCTTCTTCGATGTCTGGTTCGGTGCTGCGAAGTGATCCTCCTTTGAGCTCCGTTGGAGTCATAGCTTCATCTCCGAATAGTAGTCTGAACGGAGTAAAACCTGTGGACCTTGTTTGCGTAGTCCGAATGGACCACAGAATCTTCGGAAGTTCTTCGGTCCACAGTCCCTTTGATAATCCTACTATTCTTCGATTTAGCCCTGATAAGATATTTCCATTGGCTCGCTCAACTGCTCCATTCGACTGAGGATGTCTCACTGCAGCAAAACATAGTTGAATGCCTAGGTCTTCGCAAAACTTCCTGAAGGGTTCTGCGTCGAACTGTGTTCCATTATCAACTGTGAGATATCTAGGCACTCCGAACCGGCAAATAATGTTTTTCCAGAAGAATTTCTGTACATTATTCGAAGTGATAGCTGTTAAGGGTTCTGCTTCCACCCATTTAGAGAAATATTCAATAGCTACCACTGCGAACTTCAGATTTCCCTTTGCTAACGGAAAGGGACCAATTAGATCCATACCCCATCTGGCCATAGGCCATACCGGAGCAATGACTTGAAGAGCTGTTGGTGGGCGATGACTCCGTTGACCCATCCATTGGCATCCTTGACAAGTGCGGACCAAGCTCTCCGCATCAGCTGTTATTGTGGGCCAATAAAGCCCCTGGCGAAGTGTTTTTCCTGCCAGAGCTCTAGGGGCTAAATGACTTCCACAAAGGCCTTCGTGAATTTCTCGGAGAATTTCTTGGCCTTCGGCTTGAGATATACATCGGAGTAGAGGGGAACATACTCCGGCCTTGTATAATATACCGTTGATTAGCTGATAGTTTCTTGCTCTGAGCTTTAATCTTGACAATTGGGGCTCTTCGGGCAAATTTGTTCCTCCTTGCAAGAGTTCTATGACTGAATCCTTCCAATCTGCACTAGGAATGCAGAGAATCTCTGCAGAAGCAACTTGTGGCACCGAAGGTATATTGAGCTCCTCATAGAAAGCTTCGTCAGGCACATCCACAGCTCCGGCAGCAGCCTTCGCTAAAATGTCCGCTTGCACGTTTTCAGCTCTTGGTATACTCCGAATGGAAATACCCTTGAAATGTGCTTCGATCTTGCGAATTTCTTCCAAATACTTTGCAAGCTGTGGATGTCGGACTTGAAAACTTTTGTCTACGTGCCCTGCTACTATCTGAGAATCTGTTTTTATAATTATTCTTGTAGCTCCTAGAGCACGTGCTTTCCGGAGTCCCAATAATATTCCTTCGTACTCCGCTATATTATTGGTAGACTTAAAGTTGAGTCTTGCGGAGTACATTGCTCTTTGCCCTGACGGTGAAATTAATACTGCCCCAATGCCTGCTCCGGATGCTTGAAAAGCCCCATCGGAGTAAATAGTCCAAACTCCGTCATCTGATTTCTCCGGAGTCAACTTCGCAGGTGGAGTCCACTCTGCTACGAAGTCTGCTAGAACTTGAGATTTGATAGCTGTCCTTGCCAGGAAAGATATGCCGAAGGGTGCTAGCTCTACTGCCCACTTTCCAATCCTTCCAGTGGAATCTTTGCTTCGGAGCATATCTCCTAGAGGATACGAAGTTGGTACAATTACATTATGGGCCAAAAAATAATGTCTTAGCTTCCTCGAAGCCATTATCAGAGCATAAACGAACTTTTCAAGTTCGGAGTATCTTGTCTTCGCTCCTGACAATGCTTCGGATACAAAATAGACAGGATTTTGGACCAACTTCCCATTGATATCAGCTTCTCTGACAAGGACTGCGCTGACAGCTGAGCTTGTGGCTGCAAGATACAGAAGTAGGGTTTCGTCCGCAACAGGCACCGTAAGTGTAGCAAGATTGCTGAGATAATCTTTAATATCTTCGAAGCTTTTCTGACACTCCGGTGTCCATGCAAAATCTTCGGACCCTTTCAAAGCTTTAAATATTGGCAAGCTCCTCTCCGCAGACCTTGATAAAAACCTGCTAAGTGCGGCCAGACGTCCAGTCAGCTTTTGCACTTGCTTTAAATTCTCCGGAGGAGCCATCTTCTGCAGCGCAGTTATTTGAGTAGGGCTAGCTTCAATTCCCCTGCTTGAAACTAAATACCCTAACAACTTTCCAGCTTTAGCTCCGAATATACATTTTTCGGGGTTAAGGCGGATCCCACATGCCCGAAGGCTATTGAATGTTTCTGCTAAGTCTAGGCTATGTTGGTGCTTTAAAGCACTCTTTATTACAATATCATCCATATAGGCCTCCACATTGCGACCTAGTTGATGACCTAGAGCCTTAGCAACTAATCTTGAAAAAGTAGCCCCGGCATTTCTTAGGCCGAAGGGCATTCTTACATAGCAGAAGACTCCCGAAGGAGTTACAAAGCTCGTCTTGATTTCATCTTCGCGCTTCAACCATATTTGATGATAACCGGAATACGCGTCGAGGAAGCTTAGTAACTCCGAACCTGCAGTGGAGTCAACTAGTTGATCAATTCGGGGCATGGGGTAGGGGTCACGTGGGCACGCTTTGTTCAAAGATGTGAAATCAATGCACATGCGCCACTTTCCGGAGGACTTCTTCCTGACGAAGACTGGGTTGGCTAACCATTCTGTATGGGCCACTTCTCTGATAATCCCAGCCTTCAGCAGTTTTTCAACTTCGTCCTTAGCTAGAGCAGCTCTCTCTGCGGACATCTTCCGGAGCCCTTGTCGAACAGGCTGGGCCTTCGGGTTTACAAGCAAACTATGCTCAATAATATCCCGATCGACTCCGGTGATATCTTCGTCAGACCAAGCGAAGACATCCAAATTTTCTTCTACGACTTTTTCCAAGGAAGTTGCAACTTCGGGAGGTAAATCTTTACCAAATTGAAAAGTGTATTCTTTACCATCTTTGACAATGACCTTCGTTGCAATCTCTCCTTCGGGACTTGGTCTTGGAAATGACTTCTTCGAAGCTTCGGAGGAGGCTGAAAAAATTTCTTCATTATCTTGGACACTGTTTACTTGCCTCGGATCAAGAGGAGGACCATGACCATATTCTGCCCTCCGAGCTATGGCTTGATCTCCGAAGATTGTCAGAACTCCTGATTGTGTGGGCATCTTCATGCACAAGTAATTGTGATGCGCCACAGCTCCGAACTGATTCAACATGCCTCGCCCAAAGATGACATTATAAGCATACGGGGCGTCCACCACATCAAAGATAACTTCTTCAGTTCGGGCTAGTAAACCTTCTCCGAAGGTTACTTCCAGGCCTATTTGGCCAAGTGCATCTAGCGGAGGTCCTGCAAAGCCTTGCAGAGGACGAGCCGCTGGGAGGAGATGCTTCCGGGAAATGCATAACTGATCGAAGGCTTGTACAAATATGATATCTGCCGAGCTACCTCCGTCAATTAGCACCCTTCGAACTTCTGTCCCCGCAATATCAGCAGTAATAACCAATGGATCTGCATGCGGGAACTTGATACCAGCTGCATCCTCCGCAGAGAAAGATATTGGAACATGAGACCACTCCGGCATTGCAGCTGCAGATGACGAAGTTCCAATGTGGCCTACTTCTCGAACGTACTCTCTTCGCTGTCTCTTGGACATGCTTCCGAGGGTACCTCCTCCGGAGATAGGGAGAACTACTCTCTTCCCTCTATCTTGCCCTTCTTCTTGCTTCGGAGGTGGCATAACATTGGCCACCAGAGGATGCCTTGCAGCATCAAGATTTTCTATCCGCGCCACAGCCTGGACCGGCTCCGAGCGCACTGCTGCTGCTGGACTTCGGTCGGTACTACCTCGACCCGAAGTTCTCTCCAAGTATTCTCCCCGAAGGGTAAGAATAGCCTTGCAGGTGTCAGTTGCATGGCTTCGGTTCTCTCCATGAATACAGCAAAAAAGGGTCTGGCCCCTGCCAGCCGTTTTCCCTGGCGGCCTCCAGCCGCTGGACTTGTTCCCTGCAGACTGTGGAGCTCTTGGTGTAAACTTCTGCGGGGGTGCAATGTTTAAGACCTCAGAACGAGGGTGCTTTTGCCCTCTTCTTCTATCATGTTGCACTTCGAAGACTGGTTCTTGCGGCTGAGCCGAAGTCTTCACCTCTGCTTTAACTTCTGTCAACACTGTCGAAGTAGCAGTAGTCCTCCGAAGCCAACCTTCTTCCGACTTCGAGTACTCCTCGAAGTACGACATCAACTGTGATACTGTGGTGATGCTCTTCCGATGCAATTTATCCAGAAGGCCTTTATGACTGACGCCTTCCCGAGCTGCATCAACCACCGAAGATATGGACAGCCCCCGAATTTGCGACTTCGTGTGAGCGAAGCGCTTGAAGTACTGCCTCAATGTTTCTCCGGGGAGCTGTTTCACTTGGAAAAGGCTTCCTGTCGACATGGGGGGCACGAAGGTGCCCTGAAAGTTACTTATGAACTTCTTCTTCAACTGTAACCATGACGTGATTGATCCTGGTTTTAAAGACCAGAACCATCTCAACGCCACTCCTTCAAGGGCTAACGGGAAGCACTTCGCCATAGTTTCTCTGTCTCCGCCACTAGCCTCGATTGCTAGGGCATAAGAACGTGCAAACTCACTGGGATCTTCGTCTCCGGCATACTTGCAAAGCTTCGAAGCTTTGAACCTCGGATCGAAGCGAACCTTCTGAAGCTCGGGATGCAACGGAGATTCATTGTCGTAAGAGGCGTTCTCCGGGGCTTCGGGATAGTCAGGATCGTCGTCTTCGTGCACTTCGGGGGTAACTGGGGTGACTTGAGGGCGAAGCCTGTTCGCAGCCTCCTGTCGCCACCTCGCTACCTCGGCTTGAAGATTGGCCATTTGAGTGGCCATATCTCGAAGGCTATCTTCATCTCCTCCGGAAGGACCTTCCGGGTCTTGAGAACTGGTATGATCAGTTCCAATCGGAATGGAGGGTGGCAGAGTGGCTCCGGGCGGTCGGAGTGTAGAAGGGGTTGGTGGAGAGGTTTCGTATCCTCGAGGGATAGAAGCCCCTTGCGGAGTTAGAGGTGGAGGGATAGTCGAAGACCCTCCGACTTCGACTGTGTCGAAGGGTATCTCTCCGGAGATCCGAGAGGACCTCCGAGTGGGATTGCGAGGTGCGCTCCGCTTAGGAGGCATGATGCAAAAGGTTGGTAGAGAACGAAGTTTTTTGGACTAGGTTCCCCACGGACGGCGCCAACTGTTGGCGTAAAAGATTACGCTAACAGGTTTCTGTAGAAAAGAAACTAACAAACGAAGTGTTTGCGAAGCAAACTGTTCTAAGCCTCCGAAAGGATAATAACTTAGAATAGTTCGAAAGTGTGTATTGATTCACTTGTAATCGGTCTCCTTTACAGGATGAAATGGGGAGTATTTATAGGCCTAAACATTAAGGAAAAGACCTATTTACCCCTTTATTACAACCGATATTAAGGAAACTATTTGGTTTCCTTAATAGGGCTAAAATGGTAAAAGACTAATCTAATAGGATAGAAGATAAGCCTTCCATCTTAGCTGGCATAAAAGATCCTGAAGAGCTTTGGTTCGAAGACATACTTCGAACCAATGCCTGTCTTCGGGCTTCGAACCAGGTTCCAGGCCACCTTCGAGGATGACCTTGGGACAATCTTCGAACTGGTTGGCTGTCTTCATGCTGCTTTGGCAATAACCCCGAAGATGAGTTATTTTCCCCCAACAGTTGCCATCGTCGATTTATGCGCTTCCCACCATGTTTGTGGTAGTCATAGTAGTCGTACCTATCACCGACGCACCATGTTTGTGGTAGTCATAGTAGTCGTACCTATCACCGACGCTATTGGGCTTGGCGCATGTGTTCACCAGCGGAGTCGCCAAAAAGTGTGTTGACACTAAACTCTCCCGATAAAGCACCAATCAACACTGACACTGATTTGAAAATACAAAGTGCGTCGATGCTTAGCCTAGCTAGACAAACGCTAAACGACACTGATGCGCGTTCCGGCGATCATTGACCGTGACAAGGAATTTCAGGTGGAGTCGCTAGGAAACCAAACTGCACCGCGAAGGGATGATCTTAGTGGTCGAAGGAAGGGGGTCAGGCTGGCCAGTGTAGGTCGGTTGAACCGGTTGGGAACAACCGGCGAGACCGATAACACCCTAGCAGTCGGACCGACGGTACATCCTAGTTAGACTGGACTTTGCCAGCGGTTAGACCGACGTCTATGGCAGGAATATCCTCGGCTTGTCGGGACACGTGCCGATAGTGAGGGCTCGATGCAAGGTGTTCTTGGTGATGAAGATGGACGCCTATGCTGGTTGGACCTTGGCCAGTTTGACTAGCCTTATACTAGCCTGGTTTTGAAATATGCCCTTAGGACCTACGATCATATCGTAAGTGTTGGCGTAAAAGATTACGCTAATAGGTTTAAGAAACTAAGTATACAAAAAACGAAGTGCTTTCTTGATTAAACTATTCCAAGCCTCTAAATATGGATAATAGCCTAAGATAGTTCAATGTATGTATTGAATATTTGAGTATTCGATGCGTGTTACAGAGCGAGAAGAGGGGTATTTATAGGTAAAACCTCTGAGTAAAAGACCTTTTTACCCCTCAATTATAGCCAACATATTGGAAACTATTTCGGTATCGCTAAAAGGGTTAATATGGTAAAATACATTCGAAGGATGTCGACAAAGTAGGCGTCCTATTCTTCTTGTTGTTTCCCATAGCGGAGGGGAAGCCTTTCGGAGGATCCCTTCGGATCGGAGCTTGCATGGACCCTCCGACTTCAAGTCCTTCAGCCCGGAGACAAATCTTGGGCTCCGAGATTATGATTTGCTATTATCCTGGAATCTTGAGGATCATAAGGATGAAGTATTTTCCCCCAATATTAGCCCCTCGAATACGCTTCTCTAAATAGTCTGTACAGCAAGGGGAGCAGTTTACGCAAGAAATATTTTCATTCTCAGGGACTTAGAAAAAATTCAAGGAATTATAACCGTTCGAAGCGTCGTCAACATCGAAGATGTATCGAATCTAGACTTCGAGCTTGAACCTTCGCATGATGACTCCGAAAAAGAGTGAACCGTTGCTATTGCAGTGCATCGCAAAGAGCCGTTATTTTTGTGTCGTTATTCCTCAAATAGCCGTTAGGCCTTTCAAGAAAGCAACAGACGAAAATATTCACCGCGGGTTCACACTTTTCACCCTCTGGTCCCACCTGTCAGTGACAGGGGTTGGATCTACAAGTGTGAAAACATATACGAATCGTGCTAAATGAAAACGAAGTGGTTATAAAAGGGGAAAGTGACAAACAACGGAAATATTTTACAGAGCTCCGGTGTTCAAACCTTTCCACACTTCCATCTTCAACCTTTCTCTTCCATTCTCTCGAGCATTCCTCCTAATGGCGAGGACCAGCGCAAAAGTGCCAACGGCGACGGGGACCTTAGAGCAGAGGCAAGCCTAGGCCGCATCTGCAGCAGCTGCGATGGTGGGAGTCCCGGGGGTTCTTGGCCTAAGAACCCACGGGAACTTTGCCCACCGTCCAAGAAGCCATTGAAGCAAACGTTCATTCTTGGGTGACAAACCTGCTTGGTGGAATCCATCAAATATGGTCCGGGAATGAGGACTCGGTTTCCCGGAGAAGATGTGACCCCAGCGCCAAGGAGCGGAGAAGTCGTCTTCTTATAACCTTTCTTTGAAGCGGGACTAGGGCTTCCTTCAATAGAATTCTTGACAAAAGTGTTAGAGATGTTCCACATCACCTTGCCACAGCTGTCTCCGAATGGCATAGCCAGGATAGCTATCTTCGAATGGGCCCTCCGAGCTAAAGGATGTGAGGGGACGTCCGAAGTATTTGCGGCCACCCATGAAGCCTCGTGCCAACCAAAGCCGCAAGATGGGCCTGGGGACTCCAAGTGGCTGGTGGCCTTCGGGAGCGTCAATTTTCAGCTTCGGAAAGAACACCTGAAGAATTTCCCGGCAAAGGCGATCAACGACTGGATACTTCGGTGGTTTTATGTCAAGGTCGGAGAAGACTCCAGGCTCGCTGGTCCATTGCAAGAATTATGGTACCGGAGGGAGGCAGAAGTGACTCCAGACCCAAGCGTGCTTTCAACGCGGCCTGGGTTATTTTCTTCGGTAGCCAAGCACATGAGTATGCGGGACATGGTTGAAGAGTTTATTGCCCTCCAGATACCTCCTCTTGGGGTTGACTGGCCTATTTTCTTTCAAAGCACTTCGGAGGGGGAGCTTCGAACCCTAGGTAAAACCTCTGTACTTCCTGCATTGAGATTAGTCATAGAGCATAACTATAATATTCTTAATAGATTGTTACATTATTTCAGCGGCTCCGTTGGCATTAGCTCCAAAGCAGATAGCTAGGGTTGTAGAACGGGTGCTCGGAGCCCCTACTGCTGTGGAGAAGCAATGGAGGATCGAGCTGGTTGGGAGTTGGGAACGCTCCAACCAAGTGTGGAGCGCCTCGGGATGGAGGATCCTCCTCTGCCTAGCTTCGACTCAGCGGGAGCAGTCTCTCAGAAGAGGAAAGCTGCTACTGGGACCTCCAATGCTGCGAAGACTCTAGTGAAGAAGGCGGCGTGGAAGGCCAAGCTTCCTTCACCTCCATCTTGTCTGGATTCGCTCGACATTTGGAGCTCTTCGGAGGAGGAGTGTGAAGAAGAAGATACTTCGGAGGATCACATGGGAAAAGAGCTCGAATATCTTTTGTTGCACGGTGACGAGGAGGATTCTTGGATTGCGACTGAGGATCCCTTTCAGGAAGTAGTTGAAGTAACTCCAACTACTGAAGAGGTGGCGGCGATCCACCTCGGACCTGTCAGGGTCCAATGAACGGAGCCAGAAAATCCTAGCTCCCCGGTGATCGGTGTAGTAGCAACAGAGGCCAGGGCTTCGACGTCTGCTACTCTAGCGCAAACCTCGGGGAGGGAACTCGAAGAATACCTCCTAATGTACGAATTTCTGGGGGACCCCGAAATCCTCCCTCAGAATCCAGATGAAGGTAGGTCTCCGATCTTTATTCTTTGAAGTTCCTAAGATAACGTCCCTGCACTAACAATATCTTAATGGACAAATGATGAATACCTTTTGTTTTGCAGATGCTTCGACGAGCAGCATGGCTCCAACCAGAGATGGAGCTTCATCTCCCATTGGAGACAAGGCTCTGGATGCAGTGGTAGCTCTGTCGACAGGAGTTATCTCAGACGAGGAAGCTCCATCTAGGGGAGCCACTTTCGAAGAGGGATCTACCTCGACCGAAGTGGTGGCTCCGTTTTTTTTGCCAGGGAGAGGTAAGGGCAAAACTTGTCCTGGGCCTCTTCCTTCTTTGATGATAACACCGTCGATGAACGACCCTTCGGTAGGCGCTTCGGAAGAAGACCCTGCTGAAGATGACCAAAGAGCCCTATCCTGGCTCCCGCTGCTGGCTCCGTTCTTGGAGCAGCGGATAGGGCTCTGAACCCTCTCGGAACATTTGGCTGAAAAGAGCCAAGAGGTTGGAAACTCCGAGCTAGTCTCCGTTTCGAGTGAGGCCAGTGGATCAGAGCTCGACTTAGCCCTTGAAAGTGCTACCCTCAAGGTATACAACAAACATAATGTGTATTTACTTAATGGAAATTACATCGTACTTACTTTGCCTCTCTTTTATTTACAACAATTTTTCCTTGCTAGAGTGGCAGCGACTTCCAATGAGCTCGAAACCAATCAGCTCAAAAGGAAGGTTACAGCGGTTCAAAGGGCCTTTCAAGCCGGTGGCTTGGAATCCGTTTTATGTTACTTTGGTTCGAATGAATAACGCTTATCTTCACCGATCTGATCGATGAAGACGACGTAGTCATTCTCATGTAGATGTCTATAAGCATCGCTATTGGATAAACGCCTCCATGGAGTCCACATGTACAGGGATGGAGAACCTTCCACGATAGGGTTCTAGCACCGCACGTGAGAGACCGGGATCCTTGATCTCAATGAATAAGATCAAGAAAGGAAATAGAGTAGTCTTCGGTGGCGAGGTCTAATCTTGGCTTATTCCTTGGTTACAAGATGTCCTCCTCCTCTCCTTTTATAGGGTTGAGAGCCCCCCTGGTCGTGCTCATCTCGAAACCCTCAAAACCGTAACTGATCCAAAATGTTAGCCCTCGTCGGAACATCTGATCCTGGATCAGTACTTCCGATAAGGTATTTTTGGTCTCCCAATATAGTATGACACACAACATATCCAATCTGTTATCGCCCACGTCGGAACTTCCAATCCTAGATCAGAACATCCGACCAGTACAAAATTTCCTGATTCTGAATCGGGACTTCTAGCTCATCGGAACTTCTAATACCATATCGGAACTTCTGAAGCAACATTTGCTCTCTGTATCAAGACCATATAATAATAAGAACTTCTGATACTACCTATCGGAATTTTTGATCCACAAAATTTTCTTGGGCATATACTTCAAAGTCTCTAGACTATAAATATGTATCTAGTAGCTAGGTTTAGAACACATAAAATCATCCACAACAAACTACTACTATCATCACATCGCCACCCTTAGATTCCCAAGGTTAATCCCAGCGAGACTTGGCACATGGAACTGGGCTGCATCGTCTCGATCTCTTGTGAAGAGGTGAGTCCCGCCACCCCGATGGTCACATCAGTTAGGTTTGTGTTCTTCAAGGCTGTATCATATCAATCTCTTGAGGTATCAGCCTGATCGATGTGATCGTTGGGTTTATCTTTTTATATTTTGCTAGGTTGAAGGCTGCATTAGTTTTGATCTCTTAGATTAATGTGAACTACGTGTCATAGTTTGAGGGATCATCGGTTAAGTCTAACTTCTTGATCTATTGTATTTGTTCATGTTGTATAGCATTCATCTGAATAATATATGCCCGATGCATTCAAGTGTTATTGATTTATCGTGATTAGCAATTATCTCGGTTAGGTACGATCTTGTAGTTGCGGTACTTTAATGGTATGAATATGTTATTTGGCATGTTTAGTTTAGTTTCTATTGGAGTACAAGCCGATAGGTTATCTTATTTTCATGCTATATTCCAACTCTGTCTAGGAGGCACTCATCGTCCCTGGTGCACGAAGATGCTATCCTATCGACTCATAGAGTGTTCAGCCCGATAGTGTGGGCGAGGTCATCGGCCCCATGGCCGATAGGCGCGTTTATTCCTTTTTATTCTATTCTCGCTATAGTCAGAGGCTCGATAGCCAATCGACGTTGCTACTAACGTTGTTCTTTATTATTCCTTATTAGTTGAAGGGACAAACTGATTGGCATGCTTAGAACCTTCTTTTTTCTAAGATTATAGGACCTTCATTGCAGTTAAGAAGATCTCCCACGCCACGCGTGTGACCAAAAAATACACGAAAATGCTTTTTGGCATGCTCGGTGGGACCCTTTTCAGATCTCTCATCCATGGCGGGTGAGGATAGCGGCAGCAACATCATCTCGGTCACCATGGATGCTTTGACCGACGAATAGAGAGCGGAGGTATAGGATCACATGTATAGATATAAGAGATTGTGCCTCGACGCTTTTGGCATGACTTGATCTGACCCTATCAAAAGGAGTCAATTGTTGAGACCAGCCGTGGCCGGTGAGATCCCTCAGCAGGCCGAGAGTCCATGGGGTTACTTTTCAGCAAGCCTTCGACAACGCTCTACATCATGCTCTCATCAATCAGTCCGAGGTAATGGTTAATACCTTGCACATGTTGATTAATAAGACTATTGACAGGTCGATTGCTCAAGAGCCGCTGCAAGGCCCACTGTACTTCTCGATCAATCCTCCTCTACTGTTGCATAACCCTCAACACAATCGGCCGGTGCCAACACTGAAAGGGCCATTAAAACAGGGTCCACCAAACACTTCGTTCGACCGGAAGACTGACGTGACGGCCCCATTACCTACACCCACGCTCTAGGGGATAGGTATACAGGACCCGTCCCAAAACACGTACCCTTCAGTAGGTGTACGCCACCATCCCAGCCTTCAGCCATATCGCAAGGGCTGATCAGGTAAGAGGTACCCCTGCCCGAGTATGGAATCACCAGGAACATGCTGCCAGATCTTGTGCTGCCAAGGGGACCACCCGATGGCTTTACTCAAGGGTACCACCAGACCGCATACTACAGAGTACCACCCTAATCCAATGAAGAACAAAGATACAATGTTGTTCGGCTTGATCAGTATCAGCAGCCCCCAACGACTGACATATACCTCACACCAAACCAGCAAGAAGACGATTGGGTGAACCAAATTACTAAGGTGATTCTGGACAAATTTGGACTCAAGCCCAAGGACCAGACCTTCATGTATCGGTGACCGTACCCAGAGTGGATTATCGGACGTTGATGCAAAACTAATACAAGGTCCTTGACTTCACCAAGTTCTCAAGGCAAGACTTGGTCTACACGATCTAGCATGTTAGTCGTTTTCTCTCCTAGTGCGGTGAGGCATCGGTTGAGGAAGAACTGAAGGTCAAGTTCTTCCTGCTATCGCTATCAGGACCAGCCTTCGCATGTTTCTCGTCACTACTGATTTGGAGAAGAAGTTTCATAAGTATTTCTTTATCAGCATACACGAGATGAATCTCACCGATTTGATAGCGGTAAAGCAGAAGATGGACGAGTCTGTCTAAGATTACGTGTAGAGGTTTTGTGACATGAGGAGTACGTGCTATAGCCTAAACCTCGGTGATGCACAACTAGTCGAGCTAGCATTCCAGGGGCTCCTAAACCCAATAAAAGAAGGTTTTTCATCGTAGAAGATTGAGAGCCTATCACACCTGGTACGGTGGGTATCAGCCCATGAGAGCTAATTCCAGGAAGCGAAAAGGGACAGGTATCAGAAGATGGTGGCACATGCTCATGCATCCCATTCAGACTCCAATGAGGATAGTGGGTCTGATGCGGAGGTCGGTTTGGTCGAATGGATTAGAAATAAGAAATAGATCGCGTGTCTGTGGGTGAAGCCAGCTTATAAAGAAGAGAAGTATGATTTCGACATCAGCAAGGCCGATAGAATATTTCATTTATTGATTAAAGAAAAGTAGATCCAGTTGCCACCTAACCATGTGATACCACCCGTCGATAAATTGAAGAAGAAGAAGAAATACTATTAGTGGCACAACTCCTTGCCTCACCACACTAGCAAATGCAAAGTGTTTAGACAACGGATCCATTAAGCCGTGGAGCAAGGCCGAATCAAGTTTGATGACAGGAAGAAGCCGATGAACATCGATGGTCACCCCTTCCCGATCAGCATGGTGCATGCACACCACGCTGATGACCGGCACTCGAAGAAGAGAAAGCGAATCAATAGTGGCATAACCTCCTTGGGTCTGATCGGAAAATATGAGAGGAAGTCAAGAGAAAGGATGGATGGTGAGGACGATCATGTGTACTCATGGTTCAACCCCCATTGGAATTGTGAGTTCTTCAGATTCTTGTGGAATGAAGGGCTCCGCCTGCCATCGATGGACAACTTCCTTGAATGTGGCAGTGACGACAAGTGACACTATAGTTAGGATCCAAGCACTGACAAGACAAGGCCACATAGTCAGGAAAGGTTAGCCACCCATCATAGGTTATCGCCGCCAAGGGTGTCGATACTTGAAAGGCTTGGACCCATCAACACCAAGGCAAACGGCCCATCGATCGATGGCAACACTACTATAGGAAAGCCACAGTGGTGTCTCAATAGGATATTCACAAAGAATTAGAAGAGGATAGTACAACAATTGTAGTAGAGAGAGATAAAGGTACAAAACAACAAGAATGAGATTGATCGGCCCTAGAAGATTAAAAGCAAATGTCGAGTGAAGGACAAGGTCGATCATGATGACAAGAAAGATGTAGGGGTAAACATAGTTTTCTTCCTCCCTAAAGAGTATTGGTCTACCCTTGAGACCGATGCTGAGTAGGCCGATATAGTGGCCCAGCAAGTGTTGACCCTGCAACCGGTAGTATTCGACAAGCCAGAAGATCACAAGCATCGACACCTAAGACGTCTTTACATCATGGTCCTGGTAAACAATATGCTGATGTCCAAGATGATGATAGACGGAGGCACATCCGTCAACTTGATGCCATATCACACCTTTTGGAAGTTGGGAAAAGGGCTGGAAGATCTCATCAAAACCAATATGGTATTGAGGGACTTCAGCGGCAATTCATCGAAAATGATGGGGGTGCTAAACGCAGAGTTGACGGTTGGGAGCAAGACCATACTGACCACCTTCTTCATCATGAATTGTTGTTTCCTATCGACAATGCATCAGAGCCTCATGTAGTGGGTCAGTGATCAAGTGGAAATAGTCCCTGCCGATAAATTGGTTAACGTGCCCATAGCCGATTTATAGGTGTCAGAGATGGAACAAGTTGTCTACCTATCCGACAAAGATTGGGATGGTGACTTTCTCGACATATCAAATGACGAAATCAAACCAGTCAGCATTGAACATCCCAAGCTTACCCAGCCCTTCAGAGGACGGTGCATCGATATGATTGGCCAAATCTACCCAACATTAAGTAAAGGACATAAGTTCATATTAGCAGCCACTGACTACTTCACAATTGGGTAGATTTTATTCCACTCAAAAGGGTTACTTTTGCCGATGATAATGAGTTCATCTAAGAACACATAATATATTGGATCGGGCTTCCACAAACTATCACCACAGATCAAGGGATAATCTTCAAATCGGAGGAGTTTCAACAATTCATAACCGGTGTGGAAATTAAGCTCTTAAATTCACATCCATATTATGCATAGGCCAATGGTCAAGCTGAAGCGTCCATCAATAGTTTGAACAAGTTAATAAAATGGAAGATCAACGAGCAACCGAAGTGTTGGCATCGGTCTCTATTAGAAGCACTCTGGGCTTATCATATGGCGCGACATGGATCAACTCAAGTACCACCATATCAGTTAGTCTATGGCCATGAAGCAGTACTAGCATGGGAAAATAACATCGTCTCGAGAAGGATTACACTACAGGACCAACTCACAACCGATGATTATTATAATCTAATGACAGATGGGCTAGACGATCTGGCATAGGTCTGATTTAGATCCCTCGAGAAAATTGAAGAAAACAAAGCAAGGGTTTCCAGGTTTTATAATAAGAAAGTGGTGCCCAAGTCATTTGATAAAGGAGAACTCATCTAAAAATATATCCTACCAATCGGGTCTAGGGACAATCGGTTCGGTAAGTGATCACCTAATTGGGAAGGGCCATTTCGAGTGCATCTAGTGGTGCCTGGAAACACCTATTTGCTCGAAGGAATAGATGGAGAAGTGTTCTGGAAAGCCTTAAATGGAAAGTACTTGAAGAAATATTTCTCAAGCGTTTGGATAAATGCCTAAAGGACCACACGCAAGATAGACGATACTGATGGTATTGCCTATAGACGGTCGATGCTAAAGCATGACCCTTAAACCCAAAAAGTTAAAAAAATATACTCAAGGGACCAATGATAAATGTATTGCAAAAGCATATCATTTCAGATTACAACTCAAATATCCTACACAAAATATAAGCAAGAGCACGGCGGATGGCTTCGATAGACCGTAGCCGGATCACATCGACGCTTCGGAGGATGGCCTAGTCTTCAGCACTTGAGCTTGGGAAATCTTGAAGGGTGTGACATCGGCGTTGGGCATGGCAGACAGCACCGGTAAGCTAGTACTTTTGGGCCTCAATCTGAGCTAGGAAGGATGCTAGAGCACCTTCCTTCTCGGCAATTTTCGTTCGGACACCATCCAACCTCGATGCTAGATCGGCCTCCTCTACGCACACCTAGTCAAGCTCAAGCGACATGGCTGACGACTCATCCCGAATGTGATCTAGGAGGGTGCCCTCGGTCATTATCACATCCTGATGGGTCTTCATCACCTCCAATGGCGACACGCAGCTAGCTTGTTTCGCCATCTGCTTCATAGCCCGCTGCACCCCCGGCCGATGAAACTCTAGGAAGGTAGCGGGCGTAAGAGCATCGACTAGCTCTTGAGTGAGGGAGCTCATGACGTCATTGTAACGGGCCCTTATCAGACCTTAATTATTGATCAGGACTTCGATTGGATCCTCTAGCCGACACATAAAGTCCGATAAGGTCCCCTGCACTTCGCGAGTCAATGGAGCGACAGTCAGCAGAATAACACTAAAAACCACATCGACATCAGGTATGGGCTGATGTTGAAAGGAAACTTCCAAACGAAGGACTAGAAAAAGAAAAACATATTAGATGGATAAAAGGGGAAGTATGTCAAAATAAACGTGAAGGCACTTACATCAGTTGGCCTAAATAGAACGGGAGACTATGAGGCATCATCGGTAGAGGTGACATAGCATCACTCACAACCGTGGCGACCGGGATGGCAGGTGAGTGCTCCTATCCGGGTTTGTCCTCCTCGAGCATCGGCTGCATCTAGGGCCAGTCTTGGTTGCAAGAAAAACAACAGAAGGCAAGAAAATGAATAAGCAAAGATACCTAGCGAGTAACATCAATGTTGGTAGTCGATGCCATCGAATCAGTGGCGGTACCTCACGACACATCGACCCCAACTGCATTGGCACCAGTAGGAACAATGCCGATGGTGATGCCACCCGGAGCGATGATAGCATCGGTGGCAGCCGGCACGCTAGGACCGATGGTGGTAGCTTCTAGTGTGGTGGCCCGAACGGCAACCCCTACGGCAACAACCTCAGTGGCCTGGGCCAATCGAGGATCGGTGGGATCATTTGACACGTGATCGAATGCCGCATAGAGGGAGACGACGTCGATAGGAGAAGACGGTGGCTTAAAATAAAGGACATGTCTAGTGTTAGGAATATGAAGGGAGAAACATCGATGACACAAAAGACGAGTGCAAACCTGGACAGATAAGGGGACTTTGGTGGTTCGCCGAGGAGCTCAAACATCAGGAGCCTGCGCGGCTGAAGAGGCGAGCGGCGTCAGCTACAAAATAAACAAAAGGTAAAGGCACACTCCAAGAACTAGTATTATAAGAAGTCAAAACTAACCGATGGTCGTGGAGTCAAAGACAACTAGCTCGTCTAACTAGCCAGGGCTCTAGTGGATCGGTGTGCAACCGAGGTCAATGCTTGGCATTTACGTGCCAAGACCTTGGACCATTTTTTACTTACCTAGGTCGTGGGAGTGGGGCGCCGATGCCTAAATTTGTTGTGGCTGATACAAGTCTGTATCATATCAACCGGCCACTCGAACTAACCGAAGGGGCATCGAGGTCATCTTCCTACAAGAAGCAAAGTTAATCAGCCAGAAACAATGAGATGGAAATAAGTAAAAGGGTGAGCTTAGGTATCCACCTCGAGTCCCGCATCAGCATCGCCTAGATAAAGTCATTGCCGATAAATCAGTGAGGAGCGTTTGAAGATATGATGTTTTAGTTCACCCCACCATTGGTGGAAGATGGTGGAGGTTGCCCGGCAGGATGTCCAAGAGGAAAAATCACCGGCAACCATCTCATCAGTCATATGGAGGAGGTGATCCCACTCCACAATATCCTTGATGTCCCCACGAGTTTGGATTTGGTCAATGAAGAATAGATGGGGTGGTATTTGAACGAAGCCTAATTGCCTCGCAAAGACTGATGGGTGGTAGTACTCATAAGAGCCCTTTTGAGGACGCTCACCAGTAAAATTTCCAGGCAAGAAGCAAGGAAAAATCGCGGTTGTAAAGATACAGAGGGATTCTTCATCCCGGAACACATCAGGCAAGGTTAGCCAATGAGAGTATTCATACTCTAAGTAGTACTCGAAGGGATACCAGATGGTCTGATCAGAGAATCTGATCAGAAAAATGGAATGACATGCAGTCGCTTCGCCCATGGAAGAGCACCAGCAGAAAATAGGAGTATCCAATTCCAAAAAATTGGACTGAAATGCATCTGAGCAAGAGGGGGCCCACCAACAATGTCGGTTGTATAATCATTGAGCCAGAGTTGAAGAAACCACCACGGGCTATTGAGGCGGCTAATAGGATTGCCAGCTGGCAGCTTGGCCAATACGAGATGAAGAGAGTGATAAGTGGCTCCAAGGAGGTATCAGCCAAGAGGTATTTTCACTTGAGCGGCGAGCTGTTCGGCTAAGAATTGGAACTGAAAGGTTGGGTTCAAGGCTGATGCGCAAAAGTCGAACCTTTCCAACCAAATATTGAGAAAAAGAAACATGCTCATGAGTGTCTATGGGGCCGATTTTCTTGTTGTGTCTCACGATGTATCAGCCCCAGCTATCAGTAGATTTGGTGCTAAGACAATCAACTTGTTTGGAAGGAAACGAGAAAGGGTTGGCCGATGAGTCGATATCAAGACAAGTAAAAAAGAAAACATCGAGCAAGGTGAGGCTCATTGGCCCATGGCCAAAAAAGTTGTTCAAAGCATAAGACCAGAAGTAGCACGAGGCATCCAACATCGGCTCATTCTAGTATTGTTCAGCAAGAGAAAATCTGATGCAATGCCCAATGTCAATCTCGTCCTAGAAAGCATTGTAGGTGGCCAATACCCTAAGGTATCAGTCACACTAGCTAGAGAGAGAGGGAGGAAAAGACCCAAAGTTGAAATCTATGGGATCGGAATGTCGACTAGAGGGGGGTTGAATAGACGCCTCAACATCTGCTTGTGAATACGATGGCCTTTTCAAATTACCCAACGCACCTCTAAAAGGAACAAAAACGGAAGCTAATAATATTTTACAACAAAATCCTGAATAAAGCAAGTGATATCACTCTCCTGTCAGATATGATGTGATATAACAGTTTGAGAGATCACAAGCACTACTCTTATATCAAATAGACAAATCACCAAACATTTCAACAATTCTTAGGCATTTCATCATGTTCATGTCAAGTATACGGATTTCACACATATTTAATCATAGCACAATGACCAAGCTAGATTAGACAGGCTTACAGATAAATTATACTAAACATCACACATTCATAGGTATATTATCAAAAGGACCACAAGTAAAGTGCATGAAGCAATGTAATCTATCACAAAGTAATCATCTAGAAATAATTCATGTGCATGAGGATTGAAAATACTATATAGTTCTTAATCAGTTCTATCAATAAAAACTCAGTAGAGAGGTAATCAAATACATAAACAATCTATTGGGAGTCTTTGAAAATACACCGAAGAAAATCACCTGAGTCTGCCGGCAGTGGTACAACTTCAAGATATTGCAGAAATTTCTGTTCCAAAATTCTCAGCTGAAATCTCAATTTTTCAGAACCAGTTAAGCATATTGTTGGATAGAAAAATATATGTAGCAGTGCTCGAAACCTTTTGCAAATTTCAAATATGGAACCCTTTCAACGTGGACAACAAAAGTTATGTAGAACTCAGGTTCAAAAGCAGTACAAAAACATATCAAAAATCGCCTCAAAGATTGAATCCAGACTGAAAACAGAGAACTGTATTCAGCTGAAATCTGAAGTTTTCAGAATCAGTTAAGCATTTTGTTGGACAGAAAAATATATGTAGCACTGGTCAAAAACTCTTGCAAATTCCCAAAATGGAACCCAGAAACATGATCTTCAAAGGCTATGAAGAACTTGGATCGAAAAAAAGTACCAAAACAGATCAAACATTTCCTCGAAGATTGAATCCAGACTGAAAATAGAACATTGTACTCCACAGAAGTGTTCATAATTATTTAGGTACTTTGTTGGGCAGAAAAATACATGCAGAAGTGATCCAAAAGTTTTGAGAACTTCACAAATGGAACCCTGGAAACTTGAACATAAAAAGCTATGAAGAACTTGGATCCAAAATCAGCACAAAAACTGCTAAAAAATCGTATTCAAAAGTGATCACACAAGAAAAATAATCTGGTATCAGAACTCTCTGTAGGGACAAAACAAAATGGTAGAAAGGATTAATTCTCAATTTCTGCAAAAGGGTTATGGAATACCCTTGAATCCATTAAACCATGATATTACTCAAGAAACAATCCAAGAATCAGCCAAGATGCTGATGAAAAGTTGAAGCAACAATTCATCAAACATATAGAGGGCTACACAAACACTTAACCATTTCAACCTGAGTTAAATTCCAGAACTGTGATACCTTGTTTGATCAGCAAAAGAATTAAGAAGGAATCACAGAAATCACTTGCAACTTTCAAAAATGGACCATTCAAAACATCCATGACAAAAGTTGTATAGACTTCAACAACAAGTTCTGCACAGAAATCACCAGAAAATCACACTCACAAATTAATGTACACAGAATTTACCTCGTGCGCCCAGCACTGTTCCTTTACGGATTTTCAATAGGAACTCAGTTCTGAACAGTATTCTTCTCTAGAAAAGCTGATTAAAAAATTGTTTAGGGTTTGTATGGTTCAACAAAAAGAATAGCTAAAAAATCCCCACCTGCCCATGGATATGGTCCCCTATTTATCGGCCAACCATGGGGGTATTTTCTAAAAAGAACCCTCTAGAACTGAAAATTACACAAAAGTCTTATTCCTTGTAATATATTTTCAGAATTAGGAAATTCTGAAAAATATACCAAAGGAGTACACTAACTCTAGACTCACAACCTTTTTTTACACATTGACTCAAAGTAAAAAGACTTCAAACTATTAAAATTAACAAAACTAGATATGCGACGATTTTCAGCAAAAACCGATAAAGCCACTCAACCCTTCGACTCGTGACACCGCTTCGCGACTCCAAGCGCCAGCAAGCCACTTCTGCTCTCGATCCCCTCGAGCCGCCTGAATGATTACCCTGGCCTCCCTCTCGCAAACCCGGTCGTCACGCCGTCACAATCAACTGTCCGTCCAAGTCTTGCTCGGTATCTTCGTGCACTCTTGATATCTTCTCCAACTTTCGCCCGACCTCCCTGATCCTTCGGCATCGAGCTCCCCGCTTGACCCTTGATCACTCGCCGTCGACAGTCGGTCAGCATCTCCACCCTTCACATCCAATACAAGCCAAATCAAGAACACGACGCACCACCGAAACCTCGGCAACCAATCCTCCATTTCACATCGAACCCCTCGATGCACTCAAACCAACACTCCATCGCTCGATGTCTAAAACGCTCATCCTTGTCAATCACTTATCATCTAGACCGAAACCACCCTTGGTTTCACAAAATCCTAGTCAGAAGAAAGCATGGGCGTGTATTTGAAAGGGATTCAACAAGTTTCGGTGTTGATAAAATATGTGGGGTCGGGATTACCCTGAGGACCCAAGAATAAACAAGATGGATGGGTGGTTATTTCGATAAAACCGGGAACTGTAGGTTCTACAAAGAAGAAAGTAGAATAGAAAACGTATGGTGAAGAGAAAATAGTGCAGAGTGCGGGGTCACGTTAAGGGTGGCCATCGCTAGTGTTTTCGGAGTGCGGGGTCAGCAAACGCGAAGAAGACAATGAATGGCAGTGGTTGCATGTAGTACTGGAAGCAGATGGCGGTGAGCTCGAGGGTTAAAGTGAATAATGGATAGAAAGCATGAAGAAGAAAGGTGGAGTGACCGGGGATATTTATAAAGAAAAGGGTGACTCTTTGGCAGCTGGGTCAAACCGATCCCGCCGTATTTGCATGGGACCACCTACAACGTTCGACAAAAGGTAATCATGAGTACAGTTTTTGAAACACCGAGATCTTTGTAGGCCCGGGGTTCTGTGAAACCAAATCTTTGGTTTGAAGTGAAACAATACAAAATTGTGTGGGATGAAGTCTGGTCCGATGTCGCCACAAAGAAATGTAGATGTGTTGGACCAAGCGACACCGATCGTAGTTGTGAATGGTCGGAGAAGAAGAAGCAAAAAGAGAAGAAAAGTTAGATGGAGTCGGACCCTGGACAAAATTTTATAACATAATAGAAGATGAAGGGTTTTGGCTACAATCAATGCGTGTGAAAAGACGTTGTGAATAGACATTTGAAAATACGTGGTGGCAGGGGGTGATGATGGCCAGTAATTTCAAAGCATCAGAAGCCATTTAATGTTCCAAAACTGGGGGGGCATGTGTTGACGCCAAGATTTAGTAGAGCCTAGGCGCACCAAGGATATCGCACGGTCAACAGAAGTCAAAGGCAGTCTAGTCAAAGATGGTCAGAGAAGCCCGTCCATATTGTTACAACATTACTGGACATGCAGGAGTTGATTTAGGTGAGAGAAGATGAAGATGATACATAATCGATTACAAGGTAGATTACTTGGACGACAAGTCTCCGAACTATAAATATATATCTAGTAGCTAGGTTTAGAATGCAAACAATCAACCACAACAAACTACTAAATTCAGCACATCGACACCCTTGGATTCCCAAGGTTAATACCGGCGAGATTTGGCAAATGGAACTAGGCTAGATTGTCTCGATCTCTAGCAAAGAGGTGAGTCCCGCAACCCCAATGGTCACATCAGTTAGGTTTGTGTTCTTCAAGGCTGTATCATTTCGATCTCTTGAGGTATCTTCCTGATCGGTGTGATCACCGGGTTTATCTTGGTATATTTTTCTAGGTCTAAGCTAAAGTAGTTTTGATCTATTAGATTGATGTGAATTAGGTGTCATAGTTTGAGGCTTCATCGGTTAAGTCCGACATCTTGATCTGTTGTATATGTTCATGTTGTATACCATTCATTTGAATAATGTATGCCCAATATGTTGAACTGTTATTAATTTATCATGATTAGCGCCTATCTCAATTAGGTCTGACCTTGTAATTGCAGTTTTTTAATGGTATGTATATGTTGTTTAGCATGCTTAGTTTAGTTTATATCGGAGCACAAGCCGATAGGTTATCTTTGTTTTCATACTATATACCATCTTCGTCTGGGAGGCACTCATTGGCCCTGATGCACAAAGACACTATCCTATTGACCGATAGAGTGTTCAGCCCAATAGCGTGGGTATGGTCATCGGCCCTATGGCCAATAGGCATGTTTATTCCTGTTTAATCCATTCTCGCCATAGTAATCGGCTCGATAGCCGATCGATATTGCTACTAATGTTGTTTTTTATTATTGGCATGCTCGGAACCTTCTTTTTTCTAAGATTATAGGAGCTGCACTGGAGTTAATTAGATCTCTCAGGCCATGCGTGTGACCAAAAAAACACCAACACAATGGCTGCCAATGACTATATCCCCGAGGTAAATCTTTCAACGTCCCCTCTCATCTTTCTTGTTCTTCGATATTCTTGGTTCTTTTCTCTTCCTGTTTTCTTACTGCCTTCCTTCTCTCTTCTTTTTCTCCCTTTTGTAGAACCTCAAGAACTAGATCATCATTCATATGGCCAAATATTTGGCTTGCCATTTCTTTGGCCCATTGGGCAATCCTGACCCCACTAATATTATCAATGCTGAAACCAATCGGATCCCTTTCTAACACTCTATGATGCTTTCCTCTGACTGGAACCTAAGTTTTAGGGTTTTTCTTTCGCCCCTCCCCGACTGGCATGATTGGTACCTTAGGGTATCAGTTGTCAACTGTGCCTACTGGGATGAGATCGGCATCATGCACTACATCGACATTTCCCTTGCTAAGCCCTATAAGAACGAGCCGGTGCTAGCCATAGCCTGCTACTTCTGCTCAGATGCTTTGAATGCTTTTGTTGGGGGAATAAGTTTTCCCTTAAACAGGGGCCAAATAACAACAGCCTTCGGTGACGAGGACATCACTTCACATGATACACACATGGAGCCTCCACCTACAATTCAATTACAAGGACCAATCACACGCGCCTGTGCCCATCGCTTGAACCATGAGGTTAATTCTTTCCTTAGCAACTATGTTAATATTTTTTTGGATGGGATGCTACTGAATACTAGTAATATTTTATTGCTTAGGAACATGGGAGATGGAATAGGAGAGTTGGAGATGAAGACGGAGTCGCACGGATGATTTGAAGTCAAGGATTCGCTGGTTCGGACTACATCAACCACCATGCACCAAAATGGGCATAACTTCCTCATACGAAGTCCGATTGGCGCGTTCTTGGACTTTTTGGAAAGCTAAGGAGAAGACGGATCTTTTGGCGTTGGTTTCGCCTCATTTGGTGTCTCGAGTCGTCCTGTGTGACTGAAACAGTCCTGCGTGATATAACTGGGCCGAGTTGGACCTTGTACTGAGTTGGAGGCCGTGTTGGCCCATAGTCCAGGTCATGTGCACCTCCTCCAGGCTTCTCACGCCCTATATATTCATGTCAGCCGCCTTTAGGGTTAGGTTTTTCTTTGTTTGCATCTACACTTGTGTGTTTAGATCCCGCCCCTTGCATCGGACCGATTGGCTGTTGCATCGGCGTTTGTGAAACCTCACCTTTTTCATCGTTTGTCTGTGATTTGGCATTCGACTTGTATCCTTCTTGTTTTTGCTTATGTTCTTGGGTTCGCTTGCAGGAATTAGCCTTCGTGGCGAGGTCAATCACGTCCTGTGTTGTTGATAACCAACGGAGACAGTGGTGTAACGATTGCAAGGTTTTGATCCGCCGGACCGAAGCCTTGGATCGCCAACATCGAGATTCTCCACCAATCCAAGTTATCCTTTACCTAGCGGTAGATCGGGACCAATCCCCCATCAGTTGGTATCAGAGCACAGATTTCCCGTTAGGTAATCTCGATCTGCTTTTATTTTTACCTAGAGTCCAGAAAACACTCACAAAAAAATCCCCACCGAGAACCCCTTTGTGCCTTGCGATTTTAATTTCAGTTTTTAACCTTGTTGAGTTTGTGTTCTTGGTCGAGTCTTGGTGCTGGTTTAGTAATCCCTTTGTGTCGTTTGAGTAGTAGTTGGTCTTGTGTCTCAAAAAAAATTCCCCATCCGAAAACCCCCCTACACAGCCCTACTCGTTTTCCACATCGACTCTTTGTGACCCCCCCTTCGGTAAAACAGGCATAACTTTTCGCTCGTTTGGCAGAAAAATCTGAAATTTTTTGAGCGTCTTCCTGACCCCAACACTGTAAAAGCATGCCTCTCTCGGGAAAAGCTATTTCTATGTTTCAAGGTCATCTTCGGAGCCCCCTGGAGCGAGGCCTCCGAACCCCTTCGGAGCCCTCCGGAGCGAAGCCCCCCAAGATCCCTTTGAAGTTTGCAGAAGCTAAGTCTCAGGCTAGTTTCGGAGTTATCCTCTAGGCTAACTTCAGAGTTAACCTTCGAGCTCTGTTTGGAGTTAACCTTCGAGCTCCTTTCGGAGCTCCTCAGAGCCAGTCTACGGACCCTTTCCAGCCAATTCAAAGCTAAGTCTCTGAGAACCCAGTTCGGAATATACTTCGAAGCCCACTTCGGATTGTACTTCGAAGCCTTCCTTGCGGCCTCCGCCCAAAGTGCTTCGGCCCCTACTCCGAACCTAGAAGATATTTGTACCTCGCTACAGTGTAGAAGCCATACCAGGGGCCCCTCTGCCACTAGTATGTCATTTAGCTGGTCAAGAAGTGACGTTTATCTGACACGTCTCTAAAGATGAAAAGCACTTTGTACAGTACCTAGCTCCTTTTTCCCTTTTTGCCCCTATAAGCCTATAACTTATAGAGGGCATTTTGGTCTTTTCCTTTGGCCTGCGTGCCTATAAAAGTAGGGCCAAGCCCTTGTAACAAGTTAGCTTCTCCAAGGGCCATGAGAGCCCTGAGATTCATTAGACTCCATCAATGCATACCATGCCAAATCCACCACAAACTGGACGTAGGGTTATTATCCCTTAGGGGAGGTCCGAACCAGTATAAATATTTTCTAAGAGAACCCTTCGAGGTTCATTTTACACACTATACACACATACAAAACCTGTGATGTAGCTAACACAATTGCTACAACAGTTGGCGCCGTCCGTGGGGACCTTAGTCTGAAAAGCTAAGTTCTCTGCCACTGTCTGCAATTCGAAGTGCGCTTGAGGGGGGAGCTTCGAAGCTTTCTTGATTTGTGCACCCTCCGGTAAGGGGCTTCGGGTGCATTTCGAAGGTCTTCTTCGCCTTCCTCCATCCTTCGTGCTTCGGAGCTCACCCTCCAATAAGGGGCTCCGCTTCACGTGTCAAAGGCCGTCAAAGCCCCAGGTGCTACGAGGCAATTTTCGCCCACTTTACGAGGTATGTACACTGCCGAAGCATCCCTTCGATGTACGAATATGCAATTACATTAAAAGTCAAAGCCTCGCTTCGCGTTTTAAAACCGAATCTATGCTTCACATTTTGAAATCGAAGCCTTGTTTCCTTTTAAAAATTTGAAGCCTTGCTTCACCTTATAAAAAACCTGAAGCCTTGCTTCGCCTTATTTAAAATTTGAAGCCTTGCTTCGCTTTACAAAATCTGGAGCACCGTACGAAGGATACACAACGCCTCCATGCCCATAGCAGTGTGATTTGAGACTTCCGGGTGATGGCTCGGCAAGTCTGGGATTCTAGGCTCTGGCCTGATGCATCCCCGGGTCAAAGGTGGCCTAGGGTCGTAGGTGACCCAGAGTCGAAGGTGGCTCAACTTATCACAGGTTCGGTGAATCCACACCAAATATCCTTTTCACTACAGGATCAAGCTCAAGAAGCCTTGCTTCGCTATCTGAACACGCACAGAGGCCTCGCTTCGCGTGACATGATCTAATCTAAAAATTAAGCATCTCGATGTCATGCTTCGCTTAAAATCTAAGTGCGTTTTGGAGCTTCGCTCACACACAGCATCCAAATCTAAGCATGCCGAAGCATGCTTCGCTTAATTTGGCAACGCTGAAGCATTGCTTCACTCCAAATTAATGCATTCGAAGCCCAAAAGAGGCCTTCGCTTGATGAGATATAAGCATCAGAAGCCACCAAAAAGGTGCACCCCTTCGCATTTTTAATTGCCCGCACCAGCAACGACTAAGTCCCTAGCTGCCACGAGCAAGGGGGGAAGTATGTATGCGAAGTGTGCGAATGTAATGCGCAGTACGAGCGTGACAAGCTAAAACGTTCGATCCAATCAAATCATGTGAAGCATGCAGACAAAGTATGAAAAAACAATAAATCTCATTCATTGAATGATAATTGAGAAGTATGTTACAAACACACTTCGAAGAAGTATGTTACAAACACACTTCGAAAACAAAATTATGAGTAGTCTGTATGTAAGCCTAAGAAAAAGCGAGCTCGAGGCCCCAACCCTCGCTTGCCCTTCTTTCGGCCAGGGCCCCCTCGGCTGGACGAAGCCTCATCGGAGCCTGCCTCCCACGTCCAGTTCATCCATGCCCTGAAGCCCGCAGACCTCGTCTTCCACTTTGCAGGTTTGTCCAAGTCTACGAGGCAGGCGGTGCTGTGTCGAAGGCAAAAAAGTCTAAGGCTTCTTCGCCTGCCAAGGCCATTTGCAAAGGCTGTACCCCCTCGCTACGTGAGTCTATTGCGAAGCAGCTTAAATCTGGTGAGGAGGAAGAACTCCGAAGGGGCTCTGTCTTCACGATAGCCAGCAGCTCCTGGGTTACTTCGGGGATGGCTTCACCGTTAGGTCCCCTCGAAAGTTTAAACCGAGGGAGGCCTTCGGACCTAACTACCTCGAGGACCACCCATAATTGGCGAAGTTCTTCAGAGTCCTCAAGTACTTCGAGGTCAACGTTCGAAGGATGAGCTTGGGCAGGTATAAAGTACCCCCGCATTTATATTAATAAACTGATAAGTTTTTACAAGCCTATAGCTAAGAATTACAAGGAGGCTAAGGCTCCTGAAGACGGCGTCAGACTCCGCGGACGTCTACCGGAGGTGTCACCAAGTGTTGGCCTCCAAAGGCCACCGGAGTCACCGAGGTCGCTGCTTTGAGGTGGTTGCACCCCGCGTCGTGAAGCATTTGCAACACCCCTTGACCCGCCACTCGGTCGGCCATCAAGGCGAAGCCCTTTAGAGATTGCTCCACCGTCGCAGCCACCACCTTCAAAAAATGGACGCGGTCTCCAATTGGGTTTTGATTGCAAAAGTCTGGAGCCCGACACTCGGTCCCTATTTGTTCGAGGACCTCAGTCAAGCTCAGAGTGGCTTCGTCAACGTTGGCAACGACACAGTTTTCAAGGCAGTGCCCGGCTTGGCGAAGCTTGGAGTTCTCCTCCGCCAGCTCAGCTCCGGCGTCCTTCGCAGCTCGAAGCTCCGCTCGGAGCCTGTCGGTCTCCGAGGCCAAGTCTTCCCTTGCCTTATCGGCCTCGGCCCTTGCCGCCTCGGTTGAGGCTTCGGCCTGCCTTTGCTTCTTGGCTTTCATCGAGACTTCGTGTCAAAGGGCGTCCCTCTCCTCTGCCAAGCTCGTCATCCGCCTGTCCGCAGAGGTTGACGCTATAGCGTTCAGTGCGATGGCATGAAAGAGTTCAAGAAAATCATAAGTGTTGATGGAAGACCAAAGTGTGACTCGAAGGCTACATAGGACTTCACTCACCTGGATAAGGGCTTTGTTTGTGTTGATAAAGAGGTCCATGGGGCTCGAGTGGCTGAGTTGAGCCACCAATCCTCCTGCCTCCGCAGCCGCGCAGCCCTCACGGAAGTCATGGATGGCCGCCTCCATCACGGCCCCCTTTGGTAGCAGAGGCCGAACAATTTCCTCCACCTCAACCTCCTGCACAGGCTTCGGTGGAGCTGGGCTTCGGTCCACCACCTCGACATGCTCATCGTCTCGGGGGTCCCCTTCGTCACAACCACTGCCTCCGTCTTCTTCAGACGAGGAGCTATCGGACTCCGAACCGCTGCTGGTGCTGCTACCGAAGGCCTCCGCTGGCATCGGTGCGGTGGGCCTCGCACCGGCATCCTCTTCTGCAAAAAGTTTGTCAATATCCACATATAAAAGAAAAGTATGTTTAAAGTGTTTACCTTCGTCGGAGATGTCTTCGAAGGTAGAGGGGTCGATGTGTGCCCCCCAATCCTTTTGCTGTGAAGATGGCGCTTCAACCTCCGCGCCGGAAGTCGTCGTCGTCGAGGACTTCGCTACCACCTCGGTAGCTACTGTCGGAGCCCCTGCTGGCTCCTCTTCTGTTTGAGGGTTCGCGACCGTTGCCTCCTCCGGAGTAGGGCCTTCGGTCACGGGGACCTCCGATCGAACCCTCGAAGCTTCGGGCTCATCGTCGTCCCCCCTCTTCCTCTTGGAGCCAGTTGTCGAAGGTACAAGGTAGGAGAAGTCTGGCAGAGCCTGGACTTCCTCGACGCCGAGCAGGGTCCACACCATGTTCCGGTTATCCCAGGTCCCCACCAGAGCAAGCCGTTGGGCCTGCTCCTCAGGTGTCGGGGCCCCGACAACATGCTCCGCCGGCATGATGGCCTCCTCCAGAGTCCTCAGTTCAAGAGCGGCTTGATCAAGATTCCAAGTCATAGTAAAGTTTTTTGGCGAAGTATGAAAGTGGAAAGGCTTCGAAGTCTTACCAAGGCGTTCTGTTGCCACCTCGTTTAGGCCCCCTTGACCCGAAGGTTGGAAGAGGCCCTCCGGCCAAGAACGCGCAAGGGGGCTGAGCCGGAGGGTGATAAACTCCTCCGCGAGGTCCCTCATGCTCATCTTCGCGGCCACCTTCCGAAGGAGCAGGATCCTCGAACGAAGGGTGTCGGGGCTAGTCTTCACCACTCCTTCGCGCTGGTAAGAGATAAGCGCGTTGGTACTCCGAAGGGGAGAGTTCGCGCCGACGGAGGCGTAGAACCACTCTTGATCCCACCTCGAGTACCATTTGCTGTTGGCAGCCCTTGCTGGGAAGGCATCTTGGTACTCCCTCCGAAGCTGGAAGTTAGCGCTTCCGAAGGCCAAAGCCCTCTTGGCGTGGTCTGCCCCCTCCCTCGGCTTCGGTTGGCAGTTGGCGTCATGAAGAGCAACAAACACGTCGGCGCGGCCCTCACAGCCTTTGGCCCTCATGGCCCATTCAAACACAGCAAGCCTCACCACGGCGTTGGGCGACAGTTGAGGATGCTCGAGGTTGTAAGCCTTCAGGACTTCGCTCAGCATCCCCACGGCTGGCAATCCGAGGCCGGCTTCGAAGAAGGCCTCGAACAGCACTACTTCCTCAGCCCGAGGCCTCGGTATTTCCTCCGACTTCTCCGGCACTCAAAGTTGGATCTTCGGTGAGATCGTCCCCGCGTAGGCCCTCCGAACAGACTCCTCTGTCGAGATCGAGGCCCTCGTCTCCAATGTCTGCTCGAACTTGTCGGATGGCGACCGAAGATCCTTCGGCCCCAACCGCCTCGCTGCAGACTTCACCGCTGCTGCAGCGGCCGCCTGTGGTTGGGCGGAGCTCGAGCTCGAGCCCAAGGCCAAAGCCTTCGAAGCAACTTTCTTCGGCATTTTTGTGGAGCTTCGGTGTGAAGGGCGCTAACGCTTGCGAGGTGAGCTCCACGCGAAGCTAAGAATGAGGAGAAGAGAGCGAAGGATGCAAGGCGTTGAGAAGAGACCAAATGAGAGGCGTATCGAAGCCGTGTGCGGTAAACTCCTATTTATAGGCGGTAAAAATCCTGACGTTCTCCTACCGAATCCACTGACAGGTGGGCCTCCAGTGAAGCTGAAGCTACCCGGCGCACTGTAACGGTCAATTTTATAGCCACTGCGAAGTCAATTGATCTCCCCGAGGTCATTCTGATAGCTGACGCAGGCAATTATTACCTGCACAATTCGAAGCTACCTTCGGTCCAAGCTCCAAAGGATTGTTTTTCTCTGAGTTGCTATCATTTGTCCCAAGGGCGCACACACCCCTTCATCCCAAAGGCCTGCAGGCGAGGTGCTACTATTGGGGGAATAAGTTTTCCCTTAAACAGGGGCCAAATGACATCAGCCTTCGGCTCGGACCCCGACACTATCGAAGCATGCCTCTCTCGGGAAAAGCTAGTTCTAAGTTTCAAGGTAGTCTTCAAAGCCCCCTGGAGCTAGTCCTCGGAACCCCTTCTGAGCCCTCCGTAGCAAAGCCCCAAGATCCCTTTGAAGTTTGCAGAAGCTAAGTCTCAGGCTAGTTTCGCAGTTATCCTCTGGGCTAACTTCAGAGTTAACCTTCGATCTCTATTTCGAGTTAACCTTCGAGCTCCTTTCAGAGCTCCTTAGAGCCAGTCTCCGCACCCTTTCCAGCCAATTCAAAGCTAAGTCTCCGAGAACCCACTTCGGAATATACTTTGAAGCCCACTTCAGAGTGTACTTCGAAGCCTTCCTTGCGGCCTCCGCCTGAAGAGCTTTAGCCCCTACTTCGAACCTAGAAGATATTTGTACCTCGCTACAGTGTAGAAGCCATACCAGGGGCCCCTCTAGCCCTAGTATATCATTTAGCTGGTCAAGAAGTGACGTTTATCTAACACGTCTGTAAAGCTATAAAGCACTTTGTACAATACCTAGCTCCTTTTTCCCTTTTTGCCCCTATAAGCCTATAACTTATAGAGGGCATTTTGGTCTTTTCCTTTGGCATGCGTGCCTATAAAAGCAGGGCCAAATCCTTGTAACAAGTTAGCTTCTCCAAGGGCCATGAGAGCCCTGAGATTCATTAGACTCCATCAAGGCATACCATGCCAAATCCACCACAAACTGGACATAGGGATATTATCCCTCACGGGAGGTCTGAACCAGTATAAATCTTTTCTCCTTCTGAGAGAACCCTTCGAGGTTCATTTTACACACTATAAACACATACAGAACTTGTGTTGTAGCTAACACAATTGCTACAACAGCCTTTGTTTTTGGTCATGGGCCGATGAGTCCCTCCTTACTTGATGTGTTCTTCCTGACTTGTTTAAACATTGACTCATCGCCAAACACTCTCTTCTTCTGCTCAAATCCGACCAACCGCCTTGATGTTAAATCCACCGGTGGTTGGGGCAAATACATCTTAAAGCATAATAAGAAAACTAGACCTGTAGAAAACCGTGAACATGTGGCCTTTCTTACCCTCTAGTTAGAGAGGTTTGTTTTTTGTGGATCTAATTTGGGTGCAACCTCCCACCTCTAATTCCTAGCCGACCAACTTGCTACAAACAAGAAGATCCCCTCGGCCAATTCCTTCTTGGGGCCACCTACCACCTACTTCACCAAGTAACGGTCAAGCTACCGGCTGTCGAGCATGTCGGCCATCCTTGTGGTATATTGTGGTTTTTGTAACTTTGGCTCAATGTTTATACTGGCAAAGTGGTCAACGATCCTACAATTGCTTTAATGCAACTTCCTTCTAATTATCCCGAATCAGCCAATCCGGTCTACCACCGATGCTCTTCTCTAGGCGAGGCGGCCTCATGCCGCACCAGTTTCTGTATGTGTTCTAAATCCTTGAGCCTCTATTTCAACGATTTTAATTATAGTTTTCTCGCTAACCAGATCACCTGGTATTGATTTGGTTATTAGTCAGAGTACAAATATCCTCATCGGTTAATCTTAATCGATATATGCCGTTATGAGGATTACATCAATATTTTCAAGGCCTCGATCTCTCGTTGCCTTCTACCCATCAACTTTACTATCGACAATCGAAAGGCCTCTTATGAATTCTACCAACCGATAGTTTTTTCAAAAAAATTAGGATTCAGACAGATTCCCCCTTATCCTTTCTTCATCGGCCGAATCCAAGTCCGCGGGGAGGTCAATGTTGGGAAATAGGGCAGATACGCTAGCCGGCAAATTCAAAATTTCTGCCCTAAAACCCAAAACCAATGTGCATGTGAGATCATAGATCGGTACCTTCTACACTTGACGCGCTAGGTGCAGCGAAAGAAGAGGTTGATGACACACGTCAAGCCTATCCTTACTTTCTCCTGGCCGTTCCTTGTCGATCCAATCGATGAAGAAGTCACCTTCCTCGTGGTGATGGCCACGGGCATCGTTTTTGGAGCAATGCCTCCACTAAGTCCACACATACAGAGATGAGATCAATCTCACACTGGTGAGCTAGAACCGGTGGTGAGAGGCGGGAGAGATCGTAATCTCAACTCTTGAGATCTAGAAGAGGGTGGAGAGGCCTTTGGTGGCTAGGGCTTAGAACTCTTCTAAGGCACCACAGATTTGATTCCCAAGGCCTTCTCCACCCCTCTTTATATAGTGCCAATAGACTTAGCCCCGAAGCAACATTAGGCCCAATAGATCAGATCTATTTTTGCCCACATCAGAACTTTTGATCCTATACCAGAACTTCCGATAGGGTATTTCTTGACTCCTATTCCGACACGACAATGCAACAGATCCATTCTGTTTTGCCCACCTCAGAACATCCGATACCCCTATCCGAACTTCCGATTAGTACAATATTCCCCGATTCCAAATCGGAAGTTCTGGCTCATCGGAACTTCTGATATCATATCGAAACTTCCGAAGCAATATTTGCTCTCTATCTCGAGACTAGAAAATAATTGAAACTTCCGATACTACCTATCGGAACTTCCGATACACGAAATTTTCTTCGGCATATCCATAAATCTCCCACTTGCACAAGAACCAATTCTTTGCATGTTTCTCAATCCATCCCATAATGTGTGTGAGCCTGATAGGTTCATACACTAATGGTTGTTTACCGGAAACCATTTCCGACTCATTGCTCAATAGCGGTACCTAGCAGCACATATTGACCCCCAAAAGCGTATAAAATAAAATTTTCATGAACCTTGATATACACATGCACTAGTCCCTTTACCACACACCGTCACTCAAGCTCAAGGCGATATATGTGCCATCCTTGTTGGTTAGCTCGACATTTCACTCGA
Source organism: Zizania palustris (assembly GCA_019279435.1). Taxonomy (NCBI): domain Eukaryota; kingdom Viridiplantae; phylum Streptophyta; class Magnoliopsida; order Poales; family Poaceae; genus Zizania; species Zizania palustris. Next base: position 72,589,530 of record JAAALK010000289.1, on the reverse strand, counting down.
TTAAGCATTGGATTCAAATCATGACTAACTCCTTAGTCATAGTGGCATGGCCATGAACTTTTCCAATCCAATACCTCGAGGGGCCCAGAGATGACTCTCCCATTATTAGGAGAGGTAAATTCTATCTTGACTGCTCACATCCCAAGACATGTTTCACAACACACCTAAAAACAACCCTTATTACTATCCAATTACAGATTAGCGTTAGCAACCATCTAAGTGTGTCACTACGCATTTTGGAATCAAATGATGATCTCAGGTCCAAGGACTCTGCAGGTACACCATTGAGAGGACAACTAATGCCACTTTTCAATAACAATCCCAACAGTATATCAAGTGGGTCTGTCCAACACCTTGTTCACCAACATGTTTCCACATCACTGATTTGACATCTCTATGTCCATGATCTGTGAAACATGATCATCAATTAGTCGGATGTGCTAATCCATGTAGCATCACTATCCCACATGATGAAAAGATTAGGGACCCTTTTGAACAACATTGTAATAAAGCAAATAGTTTCACATAACAAGTCATACTCATTAATTAAATGCAAATGACGTTTATTCAAGGAACAAGATAACAATTATCTCCTACATTAGCATAGACATCACTATAAACTCCCACATACACATGACTCACTCTCGCAAGTATCTCATACCCATGGATCTCATATGCTCCTCATGCTAGGGCTATGGAAGCGGCTTTGTCAATGGATCTTGCTATGTTCAAATCTGTGTGCACCTTGAAAATCTTAATATCACCTCTCTCTATGATCACTCGGATCAAGTGATATAACCAAAGTACATGTTTTGACTTCTAGTGTCCATTGCCGACGCGAATATTCAGTTCACCTACTGCACATTTTGTTGACCTACTCGGTCCGTGCAATGATTTGCAAGTGTGAATCATCGAACCCGTATCAAATACCCATGAATCACTTGGACTGGACGCACTGGGAACAACACTCAGCTCAGAAACTAACTTTTTGATCTAAACAACCTCCTTGGCAGCTTCCAAAGCTGCAATATAGTCAACTACTATTGTAGAATCAGCCACTGCCTATTGTTTCGAACCTTTCCATATCACTACGCCTTTGTTGAGGAAGAACACAAACCCAAACTATGATTGAGAATTATCTTTTATTGGTCCGAAGGCTAGCATCAGTGTAACTCCTTACATCGAGCTCCTCTTCGCTACCATGTCCTAGGAACATATCATAAGTTCTTCTCAAGTACATGAGGATCCCTTTTTACGAATTTCCAGTGACTCTCACCTGGGTTTGACTGGTACCTTCACATTTGGGCATGTACATAGCACATATGATTGACCCGATCAGGGAGGCATACGGGATCACACTCATATTCAGCATTTTGAAACCATTTCAAAACCTTGTCAATGTACTTTATTCTGGCATAATCCAATTAACCATTTTGATCTATCTCTATAGATCTTTATGCCCAAAGTGTATGCTTTTTCTCCAAGGTCCTTTATTGAGAAACCATTTTTCAATAAGGTCTTGACATCATTCTACAAGGGAATGTTATTTCCAATCACCTATATGTCATCCACATATAGAACTAGAAATACAAGTGTGCTCCCACTAGCCCTTTTAAAAACAAAAGACTCTTCTTTATTCTTGATGGAGTCAAACATTTTGACTACCTCATCAAAACAAAGATTCCAACTCCGAGAAGCTTGCCATATCTCATAAACATAAAATACGACAATTTCTACAACAATCCGAACATACGTAAGCATAACGATGAGTGAATACCCTTTCATCATAATCAACACTTTGAATATTTTGAAACCTTTCGCCTCCAATAGAGCCTAATAGATGTGAACATTTCCATCAATGTCTATCTTTTTCTTGAAGATCCATTTACACTCGATAGTTTTTATGCCATTGGGTGGATCAACCAAGTTCCAAACATGGTTCTCTCGCATGGACTCCAACTCGGATCCAATGGCTCCAAGCCATTTCTTATAGTCTAGTCCCGTCACTGTTTCCTCATAGGTCTTGGGCTCGTCGTTGTACAAAAACAACATGTCGTGATTCCTAGTGGTCAAGAACATGTACCTCTCTAGCGCATGGACTACTCTCCCAGACCTTCGTGGGGCTGGTGCATCTATAACGGGGTCTGAAACAACTTGTGCCTCCTACTCTGGTTTAGTGGGATCTGAAACACTTTCCAATGGCTCTCAAACCTCTTTGAGATACACAGTCCTCCCACTAACCTCTTTGGAGATAAACTCTTTCACAAAAAATACGCAATTCTGAGCGACAAACACTTTTCTGTCTTCTCTATTATAGAAATAGTATCCATTGGTTTCCCTAGGATACCACACAAACAAGCACTTGTTAGACTTAGGACTGAGCTTTTCAGACGTCATATGTTTTACATGCACCTCACATCCCCAAATCTTTAGAAAAGACAAACTGAGACGCCTCCCAGACCACATCACATATGGCATCTTCTCTACAGACTTAGATTGAACTCTATTAATCGTGAAAGTTGTATTTTCTATAGCGTGACCCCAAAAGGACAATGGAAGATCAGTGTGACTCATCATAGACCGCATCATGTCCAACAAAGTACGGTTTCTTCGCTTGTACACCCCATTCCATTGGGGTGTGCCGGGTGGAGTCAGCTGTGGAACAATTCGACACTACTTCAGATGGTCCTGGAACTCATGGCTCAGTTATTCACCTCCATGATCCGATCATAGAAATTTAATTGTATTGCCCATATGATTTTGAAATTCATTTTTGAACTCCTTGAACTTTTCGAAGGATTCCCACTTATGCCTCATCAAGTAGATATAGCCATATCTACTAATGTCGTCGATAAAAATGATAAAGTACTGGAAGCCATTCCCAGTCGTGTCACTCATTGGACCACACACATCAGCATGTACTATGGCCAATAGCTCACTTTCCCTCTCACTATGTCCAGTGAAAGGCGTCTTTGTCATTTTGCCAAGTAAGCAAGACTTGCATGTATCATATGATTCAAAATCAAATGACTCCAAAAGTCCATCACTATGGAGCTTCTGCACGCGCTTCTCATTTATATGACGCAAACAACAATGCTATACATAGGTAGGATTCAAATCATTAAGTCGTTGTTTCTTATTACTAATGTTAAAAACATGAGCATCCTCAAGACTTAGAATGTATAATCCATTCACCAATGGACAAACACGATAGAGCATACCATTCGAGAATATCGAACAACATTTGTTATTTTTCATGAACTCATAACCTTTTCCCTCCAAACACGAGGAAGAGATAATGTTTCTGCCCAATGCCGAAGCATAATAACAATTATTCAATTCTAGAACTAATCCTGAGGGTAGTGACAAAGAATAAATGCCAATGACCAATGCTGCAACCTTTGCACCATTGCCGACGCGAATATTCAGTTCACCTACTGCACATTTTGTTGACCTACTCGGTCCGTGCAATGATTTGCAAGTGTGAATCATCGAACCCGTATCAAATACCCATGAATCACTTGGACTGGACGCACTGGGAACAACACTCAGCTCAGAAACTAACTTTTTGATCTAAACAACCTCCTTGGCAGCTTCCAAAGCTACAATATAGTCAACTACTATTGTAGAATCAGCCACTGCCTATTGTTTCGAACCTTTCCATCTCACTACGCCTCTGTTGAGGAAGAACACAAACCCAAACTGTGATTGAGAATTATCTTTTATTGGTCCGAAGGCTAGCATCAGTGTAACTCCTTACATCGAGCTCCTCTTCGCTACCATGTCCTAGGAACATATCATCAGTTCTTCTCAAGTACATGAGGATCCCTTTTTACGAATTTCCAGTGACTCTCACCTAGGTTTGACTGGTACCTTCACATTTGGGCATGTACATAGCACATATGATTGACCCGATCAGGGAGGCATACGGGATCACACTCATATTCAGCATTTTGAAACCATTTCAAAACCTTGTCAATGTACTTTATTCTAGCATAATCCAATTAACCATTTTGATCTATCTCTATAGATCTTTATGCCCAAAGTGTATGCTTTTTCTCCAAGGTCCTTTATTGAGAAACCATTTTTCAATAAGGTCTTGACATCATTCTACAAGGGAATGTTATTTCCAATCACCTATATGTCATCCACATATAGAACTAGAAATACAAGTGTGCTCCCACTAGCCCTTTTAAAAACAAAAGACTCTTCTTTATTCTTGATGGAGTCAAACATTTTGACTACCTCATCAAAACAAAGATTCCAACTCCGAGAAGCTTGCCATATCTCATAAACATAAAATACGACAATTTCTACAACAATCCGAACATACGTAAGCATAACGATGAGTGAATACCCTTTCATCATAATCAACACTTTAAATATTTTGAAACCTTTCGCCTCCAATAGAGCCTAATAGATGTGAACATTTCCATCAATGTCTATCTTTTTCTTGAAGATCCATTTACACTCAATAGTTTTTATGCCATTGGGTGGATCAACCAAGTTCCAAATTTGGTTCTCTCGCATGGACTCCAACTCGGATCCAATGGCTCCAAGCCATTTCTTATAGTCTAGTCCCGTCACTGTTTCCTCATAGGTCTTGGGCTCATCGTTGTCCAAAAACAACATGTCGTGATTCCTAGTGGTCAAGAACATGTACCTCTCTAGCGCATGGACTACTCTCCCAGACCTTCGTGGGGCTGGTGCATCTATAACAGGGTCTGAAACAACTTGTGCCTCCTACTCTGGTTTAGTGGGATCTGAAACACTTTCCAATAGCTCTCAAACCTCTTTGAGATACACAGTCCTCCCACTAACCTCTTTGGAGAGAAACTCTTTCTCAAAAAATACGCAATTCTGAGCGACAAACACTTTTCTGTCTTCTCTATTATAGAAATAGTATCCATTGGTTTCCCTAGGATACCACACAAACAAGCACTTGTTAGACTTAGGACTGAGCTTTTCAGACGTCATATGTTTTACATGCACCTCACATCCCCAAATCTTTAGAAAAGACAAACTGAGACGCCTCTCAGACCACATCACATATGGCATCTTCTCTACAGACTTAGATTGAACTCTATTAATCGTGAAAGTTGTAGTTTCTATAGCGTGACCCCAAAAGGACAATGGAAGATCAGTGTGACTCATCATAGACCGCATCATGTCCAACAAAGTACGGTTTCTTCGCTCGTACACCCCATTCCATTGGGGTGTGCCGGGTGGAGTCAGCTGTGGAACAATTCCACACTACTTCAGATGGTCCTGGAACTCATGGCTCAGTTATTCACCTCCATGATCCGATCATAGAAATTTAATTGTATTGCCCATATGATTTTGAAATTCATTTTTGAACTCCTTGAACTTTTCGAAGGATTCCCACTTATGCCTCATCAAGTAGATATAGCCATATCTAGTAATGTCGTCGATAAAAATGATAAAGTACTGGAAGCCATTCCCAGTCATGTCACTCATTGGACCACACACATCAGCATGTACTATGGCCAATAGCTCACTTGCCCTCTCACTATGTCCAGTGAAAGGCGTCTTTGTCATTTTGCCAAGTAAGCAAGACTTGCATGTATCATATGATTCAAAATCAAATGACTCCAAAAGTCCATCACTATGGAGCTTCTGCACGCGCTTCTCATTTATATGACGAAACGACAATGCTATACATAGGTAGGATTCAAATCATTAAGTCGTTGTTTCTTATTACTAATGTTAAAAACATGAGCATCCCCAAGACTTAGAATGTATAATCCATTCACCAATGGACAAACACGATAGAGCATACCATTCGAGAATATCGAACAACATTTGTTATTTTTCATGAACTCATAACCTTTTTCCTCCAAACACGAGGAAGAGATAATGTTTCTGCCCAATGCTGAAACATAATAACAATTATTCAATTCTAGAACTAATACTGAGGGTAGTGACAAAGAATAAATGCCAATGACCAATGCTGCAACCTTTGCACCATTGCCGACGCGAATATTCAGTTCACCTACTGCACACTTTGTTGACCTACTCGGTCCGTGCAACGATTTGCAAGTGTGAATCATCGAACCCGTATCAAATACCCATGAATCACTTGGACGAGACGCAAGATTAATTTCAATAACATTTATACTTCTTTGTCACAATTTTTATGTAGCATCGGAACTTCCGATCAACCATCAGAACTTCCAATCCGACAAATATCGGAACTTCCGATCAGGTATCGAAACTTCCAAAGTTCTGCAAAGAGAAACAGATCCAATCTTGTTGGCGTAAAAGATTACGCTAACAGGTTTCTGTAGAAGAGAAACTAACAAACGAAGTGTTTGCTAAGAGAACTGTTCTAAGCCTCCGAAAGGATAATAACTTAGAATAGTTCAAATGTGTGTATTGAATAACTTGTATTCGGTCCCTATTACAGGGTGAAATGGGGGGTATTTATAGGCCCAAACATTAAGGAAAAGACCAATTTACCCCTCTATTACAACCGACATAGTGGAAACTATTTGGCTCCCTTAATAGGGCTAAAATGGTAAAAGACTAATCTAATGAGAAAGAAGATAAGTCTTCCATCTTAGCTGGCAGAAAAGATCTTGAAAAGCCTTAGTTCGAAGATATACATCGAACCAATGCCTATCTTCGTACTTCGAACTGAGCTCCGGGTATCTTCGAAGATGATCTTCTGGGAACCTTCGAATCTGCTGTCTGCCTTTATGTTGCTTCGGCAATAACCCCGAAGATGAGATATTTTCCCCCAACAGTAGCCCCTCGAATACGCTTCTCCGTTTAACCTGTAACGTTAGGAGAGCAGTATACGGAAGGAAAAATAACCAAACATAGGGGTTATTGGTTTTTAGTTTATCTCCAAAATGCATGAAGATATAAACTCCGAATCAGTCTTAAGATAATTGCTTTTCGAACTATCTTAGAACCGACTCAAGAAGTTGGAAAGTCTTTTAGACTTAGAGAAAATAGTCGTTAGTTTTCTGTTTTCAACGGAAACTGTAATAAGCGTTAATCTCGGGGAAAAGTAACGGCAGGAATGCGAAACGACATGGATTAACGGCAAAAAAGTGAAGTCTAGGCTATAAATAGAAGGCCTAGAAGTTACTCGGTTACCTTTTCACTGCATTCTCGCAATCAAAACTTTTTAGCCCTTTGAGTTCTTGAGCCATAGCCTCCATTTCTTCAAAGCAATCCGGCGGTCGCGATGGTGAAGACTAAAGGATCTGCACCTCCGTCGGTCTTGGCCCGGCAGCAGGCGGCTGCAGCAGCAGCGGCGACAGCGTTAGCGGCGGCACCTTCGGTACCGGCGGTGACATCAATGGCGGCAGGAGGGAGAAATCCCCAAATCGCCGATGACCAAGGTCTGTGCCCGCCATCGACAAAGTATTTGGATCAGTCTTTCCAGTTGGGGCCTTCTACCTGCAAAAGAGAGTCACTGGCAATTGCAGCGGGAGGAAAAATTAGCAATGGAGTTATGATCCGGAAGCCAGGCAAAGAACTGATTCCATCGCCAAGACCCGGAGAAGTAGTTGTATTCGAAGCCTTCTTCGAAGCTGGCTTGGGCCTCCCTGCAGTGGACTTCCTGGCGGAGGTACTTGATCTATTCCATGTAACCCTCCCCCAACTATCTCCGAATGCAGTAGCTAGATTAGCTATCTTCGAATGGGCCTTGAGAGCCGAAGGTTGTGAGGGGAGGGCAGAGATCTTCGCTGCACTACACAGAGCAACTTGCCAACCAAAGACCTTCATAGGCCCCGGAGGTGAAAAAGTAGTGGTATCCTTTGGGAGTATCAACTTTAGGCTCCGAGATGAATACGCCCTTCAGTTTCCTGCCAAGGCCATCAATGCCAGATGGTATACTGATTGGGTTCTAAGATGGTTCTATGCTGAAGTTGGGGCAAGTAGTCCTCTGGCCGGGCCCCTCAAAGAAATTCAATTCCGGAAAGAAGCCTTAGTGCAGCCCAACGAAGGCCAGCTCGAAGCCCGCCTTAACCTGCTCCAAAAGATTAGCCGAAGGTTAAGTATGCGAGACTTGGCCAAAGAATTCCTTGGCCTGCAAATTTCTCCGCTGATGGCCAACTGGCCTGTCATCTTCGAGGATGATTCGGAAGGCGGTCTCCGCAAGATTAACTTGACTTCGAGCCCTGTAGGTAACTTCGAAACCAACATGTATTATACATATTTACTTCGAAGAAAGACTAATTTGAATTATTTATTTTTTAGCTTCTTCAGTCCCTATTACTTCAGAGCAAATTATAAGGGCTTCGGAGAAGATTTTGGGTGCCCCAACTCCGACTGAAAAAGAATGGCGAGTTAAACTGGTCGGGAGTTGGGAAAGGTTTAACAGAGTATGGGGAATGTTGGAGATGACTCCGCCCCCTCTGATGGACTGGGTGCCTTCGGAGAAAGGACCCAAGAAGAGGATAGCTGAAGCCGGAGCTTCGAGCTCCGCAAAGACTCCGGTGAAGAAGGTGGCTTGGAAGCCAAAAAATCTCGCACCTTCGGATCCTGCGCCTTCGAGCTCAAGAACCTCCATCTCCGGTTCTAAAGAAGATGAAGGTATACTATTAGTGAGATTGATTGATGAAGATGCAGCTCAAAAAGATATTCACATTGAAGATACTGCAAGTATGCCGGAGCCTCAAGCTAATATTGAAGAAGTGATAGCTCCGGATGCTCAAGAAGAAGAGCAGATCGAAACCCCTGTGGGCGAAGATGAAGTTGAAGTTATTACAACTTCAGTTGTGGATGAAGGGAGGACTGCTCACGGAGATACTCCGGCAGCTGAAATTTTAACTGTGGATTCAGACGAAGACCTCACCTTCGATCCTCCGAGCAGTCCGGTGCTCGATCTCCCCCAGAATGTCGAAGGTAAACTTCACACAATTCTCTTATTATTTTCTGCAAAATTATACAATGTATAATACCTTTGCTTTTGCAGAGCCCCCTTCTGTAGAAGTACAACGCGAAGATCCAATTCAAGGGCCTTCGACAACTTCGGAGCCGCACCCGGAGGTCGCTCAACAGGGGCCTGGAAGGGGTAAAAGACAAATAGAGCCTCTCCCTATTCAAGGATCAACTTCGTCTGAATCAACAGATGAAAGTGAATCAACTGAGGGGGGGCCATCTACCGAAGTTCCAAGGACCTCAGGAGAACGCTCCGGAGCTTCGCCAAGCAGGGATGACCAAGAGGCTTCGGCAATGCTCCCTCTTTTAACTCCTTTTTTGGAGCAAAGAACCGGGCTTCGGACTCTGCTCAAACCTTTGGGTCGAGTGAGTCGCGAAGTCAGGGAGACAGAGCTGGTAGCAAAATTAAGCAAGGACGAAGAGTTCGGAGCTTAACGTTGCTTTGGAACGAGCAGCCTACCAGGTACGGAGCTCCTTCGAACCAATATCTTTAGCGAATTATATTGGGTTCGGAGTACATCTTCGAATCAGTAGCAAATTATACATGAATAATTTCTTACTTTAGTTTTTTCTTTTCTCAGCAAGCGGTCTTGGCCCGCGCTGCAACTTTATCGAGCGAAAATGAAATTGCTCAGCTTCGGGAAGAAAATGAAGCTCTTAAACGCAACTTGTCTTTCTCCGAAGCTAGAGTAATTCAAATGGATAATGTGATTTCAGCGGAGCGTAGGGCCAGACAGGGCTTGGAGGCTGCTAATAAAGAGCTCGAAGCAGAAAGAATCGTGCTTCAAGCAGAAATTGAAAAGGTGCGGTTGGAGCATGCTAGTGCTGGGTCCGAACTTGTGAGGCTCCAAGAGGAAGCTAGCCAACTCCTAACTCAAAAGAATATTTTAACTACGGAGAATGCTAGGATTTCCGGAGTTCTAGCAGAAACAACTTCGAACAAGGATGCATTAATCGAAGAAAAGCTTAAGTCTGAGAAGGTAGCTACGGAGGTCATAGAACAGATGCTAGGTGTTCTGGAGTACTTCGGTACTACTGGATCACTTCCTTCAGATGACAACGTGACTCTGCTACGCCGGTTAAAAAGGATCCAAGGAGCAGCGAAGCAAATGAAGACGGCAGGCATTCGTTACGGAGAACTCTCCGGACAAGTGTCTGCCCTCGGACTACTTCGTTACTACGAGGATTTGGGCCGAACAATCACTCCGAGCGCAGAGGGCTCCATTACCTTCGACGACGAGCGGCTTTTAAATCCTTCCGAAGGCGTGACTGCTGCCTGGCGAGCCTTTCAAACCTCATGGAGAGCCGAAGGTCATTCCGCGATCAAGGCTTGGATCGATGAAGGCCAACGCCAGAAGCAAGTTCGGAACCAAGCTTCGAGCAGTCAGCCTCCTCCGAACCCGCAGGTTTAGGATTTATTTAGGATTTTTTGGCTATGTAAAGCTCATGCTTGTAAACATCTATCAATGAAAATCTTGTCTGTCATATTTTTAGGCTTTGCCCCTTATGGAAGACATCGAAGTATTAGAGCTTAACGACGAACTTCGTTCATTATGGAATACCTTCGAACTTCTAAAGAATTACAAGCGTCCTCGATTTCTAGTTCCTCGAGATGACTCCGGCGTAATTGCGCCCGAAGTAATCAAAGATGTATTGTCTTATATTAAAGAGGAAGAGAAAGAGGTTGACGCAAACACCTCGTCTTCTGAAGACACTATTTGGTCTGAAGACGAAGGTGAAGCTCGAAATAAAAGATCTGAAGATCTTAGAAGCTGGGAAAGAAGCCCCGAACAGGCTTCGAACTTGGGCCGAGCTTCAACAAGAGCAGAAGGATTTTAGAGCTTCGAGGGGGAGGAAGAGAGTTAAACGTAAAGTTATTAGAACTTCCTATGTTGGAACTAGTCGTTCCACCCCTAGCTCTAGGGACCGAAGAGGTCTCCGATTCCTTCTTGGTATAGATACCAATTTTTCATAGTGTAATCTGTAAACATATTTATTTCAATAATGAATGCTGATTTAAAATTGTCTCCATATTTACTAGCCCCTCTTTGGGTATAAGCAACTTCGAAATGTATTCAAAGATGGTTATGCGCAAAGAAAAAACTTCGGAGTACAATTTTTTGGGGGTTCAGAGTCCATCTGTTATTTAAAGATCTTTTGAAATCTTATGAAATGTCTTCGACTTTTTGCAGTCAGAAGAATGGCAACTTAGTACCTTTGTTTTATGAAAGAAATCACTTGAGATAACTTCCAGGACACTTTAGTGTCTTAAAAAATTTGTCACTTTGGACTATGTTAACAGACATTCGAAGCTCATGGCTCAAATGCTGTTTTGCTTTAGCCACCTTCGGCTTATTTTTGCGATCTCTGTTGAACCAATGGTTCGGAGTTTGCAATGGTATCTTTGAACTCTTTTTACGGATGTCTACCAGCCAATGGCTTGGACTCCGTATATTTTGGCCACCTTCGGCTCTTTTTGCAGAAGTCTACCAGCCAATGGCTTGGACTTCGCAGATTTTGGCCACCTTCGGCTCTTTTTACGGAAGTCTACCAGCCAATGGCTTGGACTCCGCAGATTTTGGCCACCTTCGGCTCTTTTACAGAAGTCTACCAGCCAATGGCTTGGACTCCGTAGGGTGTGGTTTTGGGCTCTTTTACGGATGCCTACAAGCCGGTGGCTTGGGCTCCGGATTATGCCAGCCCCCACGTCGGAAGATTCGAACTTTATGGGTTCGAAGTCCGAAAATACAACCCAGCTTCATGACACTTCTCTCTCGGTCGACCCCGCGGTTCCAGTGCGTCCACTTGGAAGCTTGGAAGTCTTCTTCAGAGGAAGGCACTATCAGGATCATATGCTTTATTGATTTAGAAGATGATTACAAGCAAATTACAAGGAGCCCTTATGCGAAGTATCGCTTTAGGTGCTCCGCATGCCAAGTATGTGCTAACTCTTCACCTTCTAAATTAGCTAATTTAAATGAACCAGGGCGCCCTGAGCGGACAATTAGATATGGACCTTCCCATTTATTGCCTAACTTCCCTGGTGCTATAATGCTTCGTAGAACAAGATGACCCGGTCTTAGTTCATTGAGCTTAACCTTCGGGTCATACCAAGCCTTCGTCTGCTGATGATACTTTGATAAATTAGCTACAGCTCGAAGTCTTGTTTCTTCTGATAAGTCTAACGAAGCTTGTCTTTCTTCTTCAATATCCGGTTCGGTGCTGCGAAATGATCCCCCTTTGAGTTCCGTTGGAGTCATAGCTTCATCTCCGAATAGTAGTCTGAACGGAGTAAAACCTGTGGACCTTGTTTGCGTAGTCCGAATGGACCACAGAATCTTCGGAAGCTCTTCGGTCCACAGTCCCTTTGTTAATCCTACTATTCTTCGATTTAATCCTGATAAAATATTTCCATTGGCTCGCTCTACGGCTCCATTAGACTGAGGATGCCTTACTGCAGCAAAACATAGCTGAATGCCTAGATCTTCGCAGAACTTCCTGAAGGGTTCTGCGTCGAACTGTGTTCCATTATCAACTGTGAGGTATCTAGGCACTCCTGAACCGGCAAATAATGTTCTTCCAGAAGAATTTCTGTACATTATTCGAAGTGATAGCTGTTAAGGGTTCTGCTTCCACCCACTTAGAAAAATATTCAATAGCTACCACTGCGAACTTCAGATTTCCCTTTGCTAACGGAAAGGGACCAATTAAATCCATACCCCATCTGGCCATAGGCCATACCGGAGCAATGACTTGAAGAGCTGTTGGTGGGCGATGACTCCGTCGACCCATCCACTGGCATCCTTGACAAGTGCGGACCAAGCTCTCCGCATCAGCTGTTATTGTGGGCCAATAAAGCCCCTGGCGAAGTGTTTTTCCTGCCAAAGCTCTAGGGGCTAAATGGCTTCCACAAAGGCCTTCATGAATTTCTCGAAGAATTTCTTGGCCTTCGGCTTGAGATATACATCGGAGTAGAGGGGAACATACTCCGGCCTTGTATAATATACCGTTGATTATCTGATAGTTTCTGGCTCTGAGTTTTAATCTTGACAACTGGGGCTCTTCAGGCAAATTTGTTCCTCCTTGCAAAAGTTCCATGATCGAATTTTTCCAATCTGCACTAGGAATGCAAAGAATCTCCGCAGAGGGAATTTGTGGCACCGAAGGTATATTGAGCTCCTCATAGAAAGCTTCTTCGGGCACATCCACAGCTCCGGCTGCAGCCTTCGCTAAAATGTCCGCTTGCACGTTTTCCGCTCTTGGTATACTCCGAATGGAAATACCCTTGAAGTGTGCTTCGATTTTACAGGATTTCTTCTAAATACTTTGCAAGCTGTGGATGCCGAACTTGGAAACTTTTGTCTACGTGCCCTGCTACTATCTGAGAATATATCTTTATAATTATTCTTGTAGCCCCTAGAGCACGTGCTTTTCGAAGTCCCAATAAAATCCCTTCGTACTCCGCTATATTATTGGTAGACTTAAAGTTGAGTCTTGCGGAGTACATTGCTCTTTGCCCTGATGGTGAAATTAATACTGCCCCAATGCCTGCTCCGGATGCTTGGAAAGCCCCATCGGAGTAAATAGTCCAAACTCCGTCACTTGACTTCTCCGGAGCCAAATTTGCAGGTGGAGTCCACTCTGCTACGAAGTCTGCTAGGACTTGGGATTTGATAGCTGTCCTTGCCAAGAAAGATATGCCGAAGGGGGCTAGCTCAACTGCCCACATTCCAATCCTTCCAGTGGAATCTTTGCTTCGGAGCATATCTCCTAAGGGATACGAAGTTGGTACAATTACATTGTGAGCCAAAAAATAATGTCTTAGCTTCCTCGAAGCCATTATCAGAGCATAAACGAACTTCTCAAGTTCGGAGTATCTTGTCTTCGCTCCTGATAATGCTTCGGATACAAAATAGACAGGATTTTGGACCAACTTCCCATTGAAATCCACTTCTTTGACAAGGACTGCGCTGACAGCTGAACCTGTAGCTGCAAGGTACAGGAGTAGGGTTTCGTCCGCAGTAGGCACCGTGAGTGTAGCAAGATTACTGAGATACTCTTTAATATCTTCGAAGCTTTTCTGACACTCCGGTGTCCATGCAAAATCTTCGGACCCTTTCAATGCTTTGAATATAGGCAAGCTCCTCTCCGCAGACCTTGATAAAAACCTGCTAAGTGCGGCCAGACGCCCAGTCAGCTTTTGCACTTGCTTTAAATTCTTCGGAGGAGCCATCTTCTGCAGCGCAGTTATTTGAGTAGGGCTAGCTTCAATTCCCCTGCTTGAAACTAAATACCCTAACAATTTTCCAGCCTTAGCTCCGAATATACATTTTTCGGGGTTAAGACGGATCCCACATGCCCGAAGGCTATTGAATGTTTCTGCTAAGTCTAGGCTATGTTGGTGCTTTAAAGCACTCTTTATTACAATATCATCCATATAGGCCTCCACATTGCGACCTAGTTGATGACCTAGAGCCTTAGCAACTAATCTCGAAAAAGTAGCCCCGGCATTTCTTAGGCCGAAAGGCATTCTTACATAGCAAAAGACTCCCGAAGGAGTTACTGAAGCTTGTCTTGATTTCATCTTCGCGCTTCAACCATATTTGATGATAACCAGAATACGCGTCAAGGAAGCTTAATAACTCCGAACCTGCAGTGGAGTCAACCAGTTGATCAATTCGGGGCATGGGGTAGGGGTCACGTGGGCATGCTTTATTCAAAGATGTGAAATCAATGCACATGCGCCACTTCCCGGAAGACTTCTTTCTGACGAAGACTGGGTTGGCTAACCATTCTGTGTGAGCCACTTCTCTGATAATCCCAGCCTTCAACAATTTTTCAACTTCGTCCTTAGCTAGAGCAGCTCTTTCTGCGGACATCTTCCGGAGTCCTTGTCGAACAGGCCGGGCCTTCGGGTTTACAAGTAAACTGTGTTCAATGATATCCCGATCGACTCCGGTGATATCTTCGTCAGACCAAGCGAAGACATCCAAATTTTCTTCCACCACCATTTCCAAGGAGGTTGCAACTTCAGGAGGTAAATCTTTGCCAAATTGAAAAGTATACTCTTTACCATCTTTAACAATGACCTTCGTTGCAATCTCTCCTTCGGGACTTGGTCTCGGAAAAGACTTCTTCGAAGCTTCGGAGGAGGCTGAAAAAATTTCTTCATTATCCTGCACACTGTTTACTTGCCTCGGATCAAGAGGGGGACCATGACCATATTCCGCCCTCCGAGCAATGGCTTGATCTCCGAAGATTGTAAGGACTCCTGCTTGTGTGGGCATCTTCATGCACAAGTAATTGTGATGTGCCACAGCTCCGAACTGGTTCAGCATGCCCCTTCCGAAGATGACGTTGTAAGCATACGGGGCATCTATCACGTCGAAGATTACTTCTTCAGTCCGGGCCAATAAACCTTCTCCGAAGGTAACTTCCAGGCCTATCTGGCCAAGTGCATCAAGCGGGGGTCCTGCGAAGCCTTGCAGAGGACGAGCCGCTGGAAGGAGATGCTTCCTGGAAATGCACAACTGATCGAAGGCTTGAACAAAAATGATATCTGCCGAACTACCTCCGTCAATCAGCACCCTTCGGACTTCAGTGCCCTGCAATATCAGCAGTGATAACCAATGGATCTGCGTGCGGGAACTTAATACCAGCTGCATCCTCCGCAGAGAAAGATATCGGAACGTGAGACCACTCCGGCATTGCAGCTGCAGATGACGAAGTCCCAATATGACCTACTTCCCGAACGTACTCTCTTCGCTGTCTCTTGGACATGCTTCCGAGGGTACCTCCTCCGGAGATAGGGAGAACTACTCTTTTTCCTCTATCTTGCCCTTCCTCTTGCTTCGGAGGTGGCATAACATTGGCCACCGGAGGGTGCCTTGCAGCATCAAAATTTTCTATTCGCGCCACAGCCTGGACCGGCTCTAGGCGCGCTGCAGCTGGAACTCGGTCGGTACTGCCTCGACCCGAAGTTCTCTCTAAGTACTCTCCCCTTAGGGTAAGTATAGCCTTGCAAGTATCAGTTGCATGGCTTCGATTTTCTCCGTGAATGCAGCTAGAAAAGGGTCTGGCCCTTGCCAGCCGTTTTCCCTGGCGGCCTGCAGCCGCTGGCCTTGTTCCCCGTAGACTGTGGAGCTCTTGGTGCAAACTTCTGTGGGGGTGCAATATTCATGACATCCGAACGAGGGTGCTTTTGCCCTCTTCTCCGATCATGTTGCACTTCGAAGACTGGTTCCTGCGGCTGTGCCGAAGTTTTCACTTCTACTTTGACTTCTTGCAATATGGACGAAGTAGCAGCAGTCCTCCGAAGCCAACCCTCTTCTGACCTCGCATACTCCTCGAAGTATGACATCAACTGAGAGACCGAGGAGATGCTCTTCCGATGCAGTTTATCTAGAAGGCCTTGATGACTGACGCCTTCCCGAGCTGCATCAACCACTGAAGATGCGGACAGCCCCCGAATTTGCGACTTCGTATGAGCGAAGCGCTTAAAGTACTGCCTCAATGTCTCTCCGGGGAGCTGTTTCACCTGGAAAAGGCTTCCTGTTGACATAGGAGGCACGAAGGTGCCCTGAAAGTTGCTTATAAACTTCTTCTTCAGCTACGACCATGAATTGATTGATCCTGGCCTCAAGGACCAGAACCATCTCAATGCCACTCCTTGAAGAGCCAAAGGGAAGCACTTCGCCATGGTGTCTCGAACACCTTCGCTAGCCTCAATTGCTAGGGCATAAGACCGAACGAACTCTCCGGGATCTTCATCTCCGGCATACTTACAGAGCTTCGGAGTTTTGATCTTTGGATCAAAGCGAATCTTCTGCAGCTCAGGATGCAACGGAGATTCATTGTCGAAGGAAGCGTTCTCTGGGGCTTCGGGATAATCAAGATCGTCGTCTTCGGGCACTTCTAGGACGGTTGGGGTGGCCTGAGAGCGAAGCCTGCTTGCAGCTTCCTGTCGCCACCTTGCCACTTCAGCTTGAAGGTTGGCCATTTGACTGGCCATATCTCCAAGATTATTTTCATTTCCTCCGGAAGGATCTTCCGGGTCTTGAGAACTGGTAGGATCAGTTCGAATCGGGATGGAGGTTGGAGAAGGGATTCCGGGCTGTCGGAGTATGGAAGGGGTTGGCGGAGAAGCTTCGTATGCTCGAGGGATAGAAGCCCCTTCCGGAGTTTGTGGAGGGAATGTCGAAGGACCTCCGACTTCAACTGTGTCGAAGGGTATTTCTCCGGAGATCCGAGAGGACCTCCGAGTGGGATTGCGGGGTGCGCTCCGCTTAGGAGGCATGATGTAAGAGATTGGTAGAGAACGAAGTTTTTCGGACTAGGTTCCCCACGGACGGCGCCAACTGTTGGCGTAAAAGATTACGCTAACAGGTTTCTGTAGAAGAGAAACTAACAAACGAAGTGTTTGCGAAGAGAACTGTTCTAAGCCTCCGAAAGGATAATAACTTAGAATAGTTCAAATGTGTGTATTGAATAACTTGTATTCGGTCCCTATTACAGGGTGAAATGGGGGGGTATTTATAGGCCCAAACATTAAGGAAAAGACCTATTTACCCCTCTATTACAACCGACATAGTGGAAACTATTCGGCTCCCTTAATAGGGCTAAAATGGTAAAAGACTAATCTAATGAGAAAGAAGATAAGTCTTCCATCTTAGCTGGCGGAAAAGATCTTGAAAAGCCTTAGTTCGAAGATATACTTCGAACCAATGCCTATCTTCGTACTTCGAACTGAGCTCCGGGTATCTTCGAAGATGATCTTCTGGGAACCTTCGAATCTGCTGTCTGCCTTTATGTTGCTTCGGCAATAACCCCGAAGATGAGATATTTTCCCCCAACAAATCTATTTTAATTCATCCAAGTGGGGCTTCTCTAGAACATATTCCTCTCACTTGAGAACACTTCTCAAGTGTCTAAACCAATCTATAAAAGTTGTTCCAAAAAGAATCGATCGCAAAATTAAAAAATGGAGTGCTCTTAACAGTAGTAGGTGGTGTGATGATCTACAAAAGATTAAATGCAAGATTTAGCACTATGCAATGTTTATCTTTTATGCAATAAAATATATCCCATTATCTAAACCAGTAACTTTCCCTCTCATGACTAATAGTGGCGCAAGATCCATGGTCATGCAATCTCCTAGTGAGCTTTGGCATCACTACTAGAAGCTAGTTGACAAAGGTAAGCAACTCCTTCCTAATCACATCGTATGTGACTCTTGTTGTTGGAGAAGCATCTGATGCTTGACCCCAACTCCTATGCTCCAAGGCCCAAAACCGTTTTGATAGCCTTGTCAAGCGAACCAATACTGTGCGTGCAGAAGTCCGACTTCCTCCCCAACTGGCCAAGATAAAAGATATCACTCTGCTTTGGCAGACCCACTATAAATGATCAAACACCTTTGTGGGTGCAGCTCTTGGGAAGAGCATCAACACTTAATTTTCTGAGGGAAAACTATTCTAGCATGGTAACGTCCCTAGCACACACGAAACATGCAAGAATAGAATAACATGAACATAAGAAAGCATCACATGCAATCATATTAACTATGACATAGCGTGGCCTTCTTCACATGGTGATCTCCATCTCCATGGCTCCCATCATTGAGTGTGTGCTCTCGGCCTCCTTGAAGAGTACTAGTCTATCTCGCATAGGCTATACTAATTACATGTGCTGAAGCACCGCGAAAACGACATGCAATTCGTAATAAATTTTTCATCGGCCTTGGGCTGTAATAACAATGATTCATGGGTCATATTTAATCTCATTCATCACGTGCATCTCATACATCACAATTATCCAAGTCCATGCTAGTCACAACATTATCTGCAAAACAAATTTAGGCGAGCAATTTACAAGTGACTGGATTATGGATCTAAAAAACCCAGCTCAACAGGCTCGAAATTTCAAATTCGGTTTGGTCAGAACATCCGATCTAGCATCAGAAATCCTGATACGTCAGAACTTCCAATCAAAATCAGAATCCCGGGCCGCAATAATTGCTCTCTATATCAAAACATTATTCAATATCGGAACATCCAATCACTATTAGAACATCCGATCTGCCATCGGAACTTCTGATCAATATCAGAACTTTCGATTTACCGCGGATAGAAACAGATCTAATATGTTTTTCCACCATGTATCTCCATACATGAGGGATCCCGATCAAACACTGTGCATGTAGGCTCTGATAACACTATTGGGGAATAGGGAAGCTACGCTAGCTGACAAATTCAAAATTTTCGCCCTAAAACACAATACCCATGTGCGTGTGAGATCATAGATCGATACCTTCTAGCACTTGACGTGCTAGGTGCAGTGGAAGAATAGGTTGATGAAGCGCATCAAGCCTATCTTCGCTTTGTCCCTGTTGTTTCTCGCCGATCTAATCGATGAAGAAGTCACCTTCCTCGTGGTGACAGCCACGAGCGTCACTTTTGGAGCAATGCCACCACGTAGTCCACACATACAGGGGTGAGATCAATCTCACACCGGTGTGCTAACACCGGTGGTGAGAGGCGAGAGAGATCGCAATATCAACTCTTGAGATCGAGAAGAGGGTAGAGATGCTTTGGGTGACTAGGGCTTAGAACTCTTCAAAGGCAACAAATATCTGATTCCCAGGGCCTACTCCACCCTCTTTATATTATTCCAATAGACTTAGCCCCTAAGCAACCTCGGGCCCAATAGATCAGATCTATTTTTGCCCACGTTAGAACTTATGATCCTGTATCGGAACTTCCAATCAGGTACTTTCAAACTCCTATTTCGACACGACAACGCAACGAATCCAATCTATTTTGCCCACCTCGGAACTTCTGATACCCCTAACGAAACTTTAGATTCGTACAATATTCCCTGATTCCAAATCAAAACTTCCGTCTTGTAGGAACTTTCGATACCATATCGGAACTTTCAAAGCAGAATTTTCTTTGTCTGACTCGAGACTAGAAAATAATAGAAACTTCCGATACATGGAATTTTCTAGGGCATATCCATCAGTCAAAGACAATGTGGAGTACTACCGTCTTCTCCTCATGACTAACAAGATTACTTTTGGTGATCCATCCCCTTGGTTAGCCTGCCACGCGTCATCCACCGCCTATCACCAATGGTGGGATGAGTGGAAGAGGCATCTCTTCAATCGCCACTTGAGGGTGTACTATGAGCAGGGGGATGACCTCGATGCGCCTTCTGAGAGCCTGAGTGGTTGGTCGATACAGTACGGATCTATAATGGTCGTCACCAATCTAGGCGCTAGTGCCCCCATGGCCACAACTTGTGTTAGCGGGAGACGGGTAAGAACCCTGGTACACAAATGCTAGGCGCTGGTCATGGGTGTGCGCCGATCCACCATGGCCCAGACTAGCCAAATGACCCTGCCGGCCTTAGCTTTGTCGCCTCTGGTAATCATTCGGCCTTTGACTATGATGCTGCTTTGTGGAATGTATATTTATCGCTTCATCTATTTTGCAACCAGCACCAATTAATCCTTCAGTCACGCAGGTTCTTGGAGCTATCACCTTGCCAACAGCTGAAGTTTCCTCATCTTCCCAGGTTTGTATTTGCCTTTACGTCATATCCATTTATTCTTTTTTGTTTCTAACACCCGATACTTTCTTGTCCTCAACCACTTCTTTTTTTTGACGTCGAGTTACTATATGCAACATTTGACAACATGGCCGACGATGTCATTGTGATGGAGGATTGGTCCCGATCTTCTGCTAGGTAAAGGATAAACATGGGTTGGTGGAGAATCTCGACGTTGGCGATCCAAGGCTCCGGTCCGGCGGATCAAAACCTTGCAATCGTTACACCACTGTCTCCGTTGGTTATCAACCACGCAGGACGCGATTGACCTCGCCACGAAGGCTAATTCCTGCAAGCGAACCCAAGAACACAAGCAAGAACAGGAAGGATACAAATCGAATGCCAAATCACAGACAAACGAAGATAAGGTGAGGTTTCACAAACGCCAATGCAGCAGCCAATCGGTCCGGTGCAAGAGGCGGGATCTAAACACAACAGTGTAGATGCAACAAAGCAAAACCTGACCCTAGAGGCGGCTGGCATGAGAATATATAGGGCGGTAGCCTGTGGAAGGCGAACAGACACGGGCTGTGGGCTAGAAGACGTACAGACTCAGTACTATGGCCAACACGGCCCAGTTCTGTCACGCAGGACTGTTTAAATCACATAGAACGACTCGAGACTCCAAATGAGGTGAAACCAACGGCAAACGATCCGTCTTCTCCTCAGCTTTCCAAAAAGTCAAAGAACGCGCCAATCGGACTTCGTATGAGGAAGTTATGCCCATTTTGGTGCATGAAGGTCGATGTAGTCCGAACCAGCGAAATCTTGACTTCAAAAGATCCGTGCGGCTCCGTCTTCAACTCCAACTCTTCTATTCCATCTCCCATGTTCCTAAGCAACAAAATATCACTAGAATTCAGTAGCATCCCGTCCAAACAAATATAATCAAAATTGCTAAGGAAAGAATTAACCTCATGGTTCAAGCGACGGGCACGGGCGCGTGTGATTGGTCCTAGTAATTGAATTGTAGGTGGAGGCTCCATGTGTGTATGATGTGAAGTGATGTCCTCATCATCCTCCCCCTCTTGAATTGGAGTCGTCCTCGACTCAAGCTCATCGTCAGCTCCCAAATAGGGTTTTAAATCATCAGCACGTGGCATCAATTTGAACTTTCTCAAATCAGGAAAACGATCCTTGCGCAAGTACAACCAAACAAGATCTCCTGGTTTGAAAAACATCTTCTTTCTTCCTTTATTTGTCTTTTGAGCAAAATAGCGTGCCTTCTTGTCTATAACTTCCTTGGTCTTCAGATGCATAGCTTTCACAAACTCTGCACGCTTAGTTGCCTACATGTTTGCTCTCTCCTGAAAAGGAAGTGGCAGCAAATCAAGTGGTGTGATTGGCTTAAAACCATACACCACTTCAGACGGGCACAATTGTGTTGTTGAGTGAACAGCTCTATTGTATGCAAATTCAACATGTGGAAGGCAGTCCTCCCATTCCTTCAAGTTCTTCTTAATCATTCTTCGCAGCAACATGGAGAGTGTACGGTTCACCACCTTTGTTTGACCATCAGTTTGCGGGTGACAAGTTGTTGAAAATAGCAATTTTGTGCCAAGCCTGGCCCACATTGTCTTCCAAAAGTAACTCATAAACTTCACATCATGATCTGAAACAATGGCTCTAGGCATCCCGTGCAATCTCACAATTTCCCTGAAAAATAAATCAGCAATATGTGAAGCATCGTTGGTCTTGTTAAAGGGAATAAAGTGTGCCATTTTAGAAAACCTATCCGCTCTTACAAATATGGAGTCTCTCCCCCTCTTTGTCCTAGGCAATCCCACGATAAAGTCCATGCGAATATCTTCCCAAGGTGCACTAGAAACAGGAAGTGGAGTATACAAACCATATGGGTTAAGTTTGGACTTAGCTTTATGGTATGTGGCACAACGCTGCACAAATCGTTCAACATCTCTCCGCATCTTGAGCCAATAAAAATAATTGGACAACAGGGCCAAAGTCTTTTCTCTCCCAAAATGTCCCATTAAACCACCGCCATGTGATTCCTGCAACAACATCAAACGTACGGGCGAATCTGGAACACATAGCTTGTTAGCATGGAACAAGAACCCGTCATAAACATGAAATTTTTTCCATCCTTTCCCATCATTACATTTAGTGTATGGTTCAGCAAATTCTTTATCTACAACATACAAATCTTTCAAACTTTCCAAATCTGGAACATTAATATCAAGTTGAGATAAAAGAACACTCCTACGAGACAATGCATCAGCAACCACACTTTCTTTTCCATTCTTGTATTTCACAATGTATGGGAAAGATTCAATAAATTCAACCCATTTAACATGTCTATGGTTCAGTTTAGCTTGCCCTCTCAAATAATTTAGTGCTTCATGATCAGAATGTATAAAAAGCTCCTTAGGCAAAAGGTAATGTTGCCAAGTTTCAAGCACACGCACTAAGGCATATAATTCATTATCATGGGTAGAATAATTCAACGGTGGACCATGCAATTTTTCACTAAAATGGGTCACGGGTTTACCTCCTTGTAGCAGCACATCTCCTATTCCAAATCACCAGCATCACATTCTAACTCAAAAGGCTTACTGGAGTCGGGTAGCTGAAGTAGAGGTGCACGTGTAAGGCGATCCTTGAGTGTGGCAAGAGCTTGTTCTTGTGCTGACTCCCAAGTAGAAGTAACTCCCTTCTTGGTCAACTCAGGTAAAGGACCGGCTATGGTGCTGAAATCTTTCACAAAACGCCGGTAGAAACCTGCAAGACCAAAAAACTACGTACTGCAAGGTTAGTTTTAGTTGCAAGCATGACACGTCCTTTCAGATTGATAACTTGTGATGAGGAAGGAGAAACTACTTTATCTTTTTGTTGCCTCGAAAGCGTTTTAGCTACTTGCTGATTTTCAGAAAGTTGTTTGCTCTTTTGTGCGTCCCTAGCACGTTTTTCTTGTTCAAATTTCATAATTTCAGCAGGAGTCATAGGAAGCAATGTAACTTTCTTTCCTTTATACATAAATGTGTACTTATTGCTCCTACCATGGTGTGTAGCATCATTATCATATACCCAAGGTCTACCAAGTAATAGAGAACATGCTTGCATTGGTACTACATCAAAATCAGCACTTCCGAAGTATGTACCAATGGCAAATTCGATGTGAGCAGTTTGTGTTACCATGACCTTACCGCTATCGTTGAGCCATTGCACGTGGTAAGGGTCTGGATGTGCACGTGTGGGAAGTTGAAGCTTCGTTACCATGTACTGGCTCACCAAATTGTTGCAACTACCGCTGTCGATGATGACACGCGCACGACGGTCTTTGACGCCGAAGAAGGTCTGAAATATATTGTTCCGTTGTTCCTGGTCGTCCTGGTCCATGTGAATGCTCAAGTCACGTTGTACAATAAGTGCTGCCATGTTAGAGAAAAGACAAAGCAACGAAGAATAATCCTTATGTAAACAGCTAGGTGTGGTGGTGGGTGTGGGGTGGAAGCAATCCGTCAAGCACCTTACCCACGCTTGCAAGTGTTCTTACCACGCCGCAGTGAGGTCACCGGCCTACAGGTGATGAACCAAGTGGAGGGTGGTGGCAATTGCAAGGAATGAACCTGTCCTGACCAAGAGAAAGGTGTAGCTTGGAAGGCAAAGTGAGTAGCAAGGATTAGTGATAATAATAACAGTTAAACCAAGTTCAATAAGTATTCCCTAGTACTCGTCAAAGTTGCTGGCCTTAGTGCTCCCAAGGTGAAAATTCAAGCAATAGAGGGAAACTATGTGCCCAAAACTCAAATGGAAGCAACACAGGCCAAATTCAGCTCTCTGCAGATCGGACAAGAGATCGGACAAGAGTTCGGACTGCCTGCCACTGATCGGACAAGAGATCGGACAAGAGTTCGGACAAGAGTTCGGACAAGCAACTAACAGGACCGCTTCTCTTTTTTTTTATATTTTTTTTTCTCCTTTTTTTCACTCTATTTTTTTTGAACAAGGATGACCAGAGATGCAACCACAAAAATTGGCACCTACAACTGAGGTGGGAAGTGGCTCACAAAAATTCAAACAAGTTCGCTGTCCGACGAGCAAAAACTTTGCCCAATTTTTTTCTTTATCTTCCTGATTTTTTTGGCGATTTTGGTGAGGGCTAACTGGGGAACCTAGTTAGGGTACCCCCAAATTGGGTCAGGAACACGCTCAAAAAATTTCAGATTTTTCTGCCAAACGAGCGAAAAGTTATGCCTGTTTTACCGAAGGGGGTCACAAAGACTGGATGTGGAAAACAAAATGGGGTTGCGGAAGGGGGGTTTTTCGGTGGGGAATTTTTTTCTGAGACACAAGAACAACTACTACTCAAACGACACAGAGGGATTACTAAACCAGCAACAAGACTCGACCAAGAACACGAACTCAACACAGTTAAAACTGAAATTAAAATCGCAAAGCACAAAGGGGGTTCTCGGTGGGGAATTTTTTTGGTGCGGTTTTCTGGACTCTAGGTAAAAACAAAAGCAGATCGAGATTACCTAACGGGAAATCTGAGCTCTGATACCAACTGATGGAGGATTGGTCCCGATCTTCCGCTAGGTAAAGGATAAACTTGGGTTGGTGGAGAATCTCGACGTTGGCGATCCAAGGCTCCGGTCCGGCGGATCAAAACCTTGCAATCGTTACACCACTGTCTCCGTTGGTTATCAACCACGCAGGACACGATTGACCTCGTCACGAAGGCTAATTCCTGCAAGCGAACCCAAGAACACAAGCAAGAACAGGAAGGATACAAATCGAATGCCAAATCACAGACAAACGAAGATAAGGTGAGGTTTCACAAACGCCAATGCAGCAGCCAATCGGTCCGGTGCAAGAGGCGGGATCTAAACACAACAGTGTAGATGCAACAAAGCAAAACCTGACCCTAGAGGCGGCTGGCATGAGAATATATAGGGCGGCAGCCTGTGGAAGGCGAACAGACACGGGCTGTGGGCTAGAAGACGTACAGACTCAGATTATGGCCAACACGGCCCAGTTCTGTCACGCAGGACTGTTTAAATCACACAGAACGACTCGAGTCTCCAAATGAGGTGAAACCAACGGCAAACGATCCGTCGTCTCCTCAGCTTTCCAAAAAGTCAAAGAACGCACCAATCGGACTTCGTATGAGGAAGTTATGCCCATTTTGGTGCATGAAGGTCGATGTAGTCCGAACCAGCGAAATCTTGACTTCAAAACATCCGTGCGGCTCCGTCTTCAACTCCAACTCTTCTATTCCATCTCCCATGTTCCTAAGCAACAAAATATCACTAGAATTCAGTAGCATCCCGTCCAAACAAATATAATCAAAATTGCTAAGGAAAGAATTAACCTCATGGTTCAAGCGACGGGCACGGGCGCGTGTGATTGGTCCTAGTAATTGAATTGTAGGTGGAGGCTCCATGTGTGTATCATGTGAAGTGATGTCCTCATCACATTGAGGCTTCGCCAGTCGCAACTACTGCAAGCATTATCGCCAGAGCAATCGGAGTCGAGGTGGTAGAGAGCTCCATCATTGGTTATAGTGAGTCAGTAGCCACCGACGACGTTGTTGCCCCTTTCGTTGTAGATACCGGGAGTTCGTCTGTCGCTGCCAATCCCTCTTACCAGGTAAATTCCTCTATTTCTAACATTATCAATTGTTTATGGGACTCACATCGGCATCGAATGCAGTCGGTGTAACACCCCAAGATTTAAAAAGAAATAAAATAAAGGAAATTATTATTCAAAGCATTTTCTGAAATTAGTTATTAAAGAAAATCCTAAAAGAGACCTATTAAAGCCAAACAGGGAGAAATATTCAAAATTTGGACTTGGAAAATTTATGGAACAATCTAGAGGCCAAGACATAATTTCAAGAATTTTTACAAATTTTTATCAACAGTAATTCAACCCTTAATCAAATAAAGGAATTACTGGAATTATTTTAAATCAGAAAAGCATTTAAAATGTTAATGGGCCTCAACCTCGAATCTGCCTCCAGCCCAGCCCAACCCAATGCCTGCGTCACTGACATGTGGGACCCAGTTGTCGGTGCTCGCGCCCCCTCTCTCCTCTCCCGCCCGCGCCCCGCTCGGCCCCACCTGGTAGCCACACTGGTGCCCCCCTCTCTCTCTGGTCACCAGGGCCCGCCTGTCGGCGCTCCTTTTCCCGTCCGCCCGCTGACAGGTGGAGCCCACCTGTCAGATTCATCTTCTTCATGGAAGGGGATCCCCCCTTCCTTTCCCGGTGATCCCTATCCGTTTCCTCGCCGCCGGCCATCTCGATTCGCCCGATCCGACCCTAGATCACATTCCCCGAGCACCGCCGCCCTCTTTCTATTTTTAGCCGACGCGGTTTCGCGGAAATGGAAGCTTGGCCGAAGGTTTGGAAACCCTCGTCGGAGCTCTTGGAAACCCTCGGTTTCCTTCCCTCCTTACGCCGGCTAACCCCCTATATAAACCCCCTCCAGTCACCGCACTCTGCCCACACTGCCTTAGCCGAGCCCCAAGCACTCCAGAGCGCTCCCTCTCAGCTTTCGGCTTTTTCTCCTCCACCTCCAGCCGCTGTTCACCGTCGACTCTGGCCTCCTCCGTCCATGCCATCGCCACCATCATAACCGCCAGAACCCACCCATCCTCGGCCACCCCTCGGTTGATCGTGAAGACCGCCGGATCACCGTCGTCGTCGACCACCCAAAGACCCTCCTTCGTCTACCATCATCGTCGGTCACCGTCCGCCGCTCGCCACCGCCGTTGAAGGTACCATCGTGACCGCCATCCTCCCCTCTCTCCATTTCCGGTGAGATATAGGCCCCTAGGCCCGCGCCGCCACTGTCGCCGCCGCATCCGAGCCCCGCCGGAGCCAAGAACGAAGGGGGTACGTGCCCCCTTATCTCGTGCCATGCCGGACGCGCTCTCAGCCGTCCGATCGCATCTGTGCGGCGCATATTAGAACCTTAGGGGATCTAATCTAGGCCCTCGGATCTTGTTAAACCGGTATCTTTTAATCTGAGCCATAGATTGAAACTTAAACCCCCAGAGCGATCTCGTGCGTCCACATCATACCGGTTCGCACGATTTAATCACAGTCGTCCATTTTCACTTAACCCATCCCGCCTCACGCCTGGCCAGCCAGATCCAGATCCAACGGCTCTAGATCAACCGGTCTACGTGCACAGTGTGCCTGTCCACCGTGGGCCTGGCTCACCGTGGACCAAAACCTATTTCTTGTTTAAATAAAATTCCATAAATTGATTTAAACTTTGAAAATTCATAACTTGCTCATTTTAACTCCAAATTTCACCATTCAAATTTTATTAAATTCAGCACTTTATTCTCTACACATTAATGCCATAAAAACAGTTTGTCATTGTTTCCCAAAATAATCTTATTAATTAAATGAATAAAAACCCCTTAGGGATAAAATTATAAATTCACAAAATAAATTGGGAAAAGCCTTAAAATCGAATCTTTAATGTTTTTCACCAAACTTCAGAATAATAAAACCTTATTTCGCATATTAAAATCCATAACACTTATATGTTTATTATTTTGTGATGTTTTATCTGTTTATTGAATGCTACGTTTATTTTTCCGTATCGAGAAGACTACGAGTTCGTTGAGGAGCCAGAGTTTTTCCCCGAGGATCCACCTTCACCCTTTGCTGATCAAGGCAAGTCACAACCCCCATTTTTGATCATCATTGAGCCCATGTTTTAATAAATTATCACTATAACTCATAGGAAAATATTGCATTAGTTAAAGATCAAGCCCTACACTTATATTTGTTAGATCCCCGTCCTTGTGTGCAAGCCAAAGCCATGCTTATTGAGCCTTAACTCCTCGTCACTCTACTATAAAAGTATTACCTAGTGCCCAATGTACCGACACAACCGCTATAGGATGAAAAGAATGAGTCGTAGATAGTTGGATTCTGTTATATGAATTTCCCCGTTATTCTCGTCTCTGGACTCTTTTGGAGTTAGCTATGTTATAAGTATGGTGGGTTCGGGGTGCAAGCTAGGGCATTGGTTGGTCGCACCCTGGGCACTATAAGGACCGGTCTGCGGGATCTGTTGCAAAGCACTTTCGTACCAACAACAAGTCTAATGGGTAAGTCCTAACTGAAAGTATGGAACAATCCGACTCGATGCACCATAGTGGAGGGGGCAAGGGGCAACCTGCGGGTGACTTGTACCGACGTGGCTCAAGGGGGGGTATGGTGAGGCTCGACGCGTCGGGACACCATATGAAACCCATAAGAGGGTATTGTCGGGTCGAGGAGGACCATATGGAAGGTTTTGGCACGAGTTCCCGTGGTATGGGTCATCTCGTTACACTTTGGTGTGAGTGATGAGTGTGTGCCTTGTGGGTACCACGGTACACCTCTGATAAGAGTATATAATCAAGGGCGGGTTGTGTGACTACTCGCAGTTAGTTTACAATTGTTTGAATGGTTGAGTTATTAATGGCATGTAAGGACTGTTGAGCGAGGTGGGGCTGACTGTACCCCTTGAGTTAGAAGATGATGATGCATACACATGTTTACATTTCAGTACTAATAAATTGATCACATTTAATTGCTTTACAAATTATGCTCTTCCGCAAAATTAGCCACTATCTCCCTTGTTATTACCTTGCATATTATATTTGCACTCGGTGGCTTGCTGAGTACGTTTGTATTCACCCCCGTTGACTTACACCAACAGAGCCCATCTACTACGAGGAGGATGAAGGTCTGGAGTAGCGACCCAGTCAAGGCGAGACAGGAAGGAGGCATTCATCTAGGACCCTTTGTTTGATTAGTTTCTCTTTATCTTTATCCACTTTTGTACTAATACGGTCTATGAACCGTGAATGATTGTTCGTATTGTACGTGGTCGCATGATGAACGTCTTGGTTTATTGATTTTCCATGGAATTTCAATAAAGGTCCTGATTTATTAAATCGGGTCGTGACAAGATGGTATCAGAGCCGACTTGACTTTAGGAAGCCAAACAGACCTGACCCTAGGACTTATATTAGCCATATTTTCTTACAAAACTACTTACCTTCTCATCTTCTGGAGTTTTCACAAAAGTTTCTCTCTTTTGTAGATGTCGGTCCGTACCATGAGCGGGACTCTTCATGACGAGGCCAGATTCATCCGTGAGCTTCGCATGCTCGTCGGATTCCTCGGATCCGAGCGTGAGCCAATGTTTCACGGTGTCTTCCCTGATGAGGAAGAAAGCTATTGCGAGGTCACCATCGTCATCCAGCCTACTACACAGGCAGCCCACACCTATCGAGGTGGAGGACCCACCTTCTTGGTTGCCAGCCAGCGCACCGCCCTCCAGGCCCTCACCGAGCTCCGGATGATCTACGACAGTGAGCTCTATGACACGGGCTATCGTTTTGTGCCCCTTCGCACTCCAGGGAGTCCCCACAGCGTCTACGTCAGCACGCTCTCCCAGCGCCACTCCGCGGTCGGGCACACCGTACGCTTGTTGGAGGCGATGTATGAACTCCACTATGAGGCACTACAGGATGCCAACGGACAACATGAGACAATCGACTTCTACCATCACTCTTCTAAGGATCTGAACCGCGAGAACGGAGATCTTCATCGCCGTATCCAGCAGGGACACCGATTGGCTGCTGAGGCCGAGGAGCTGAGGCGCCAAAATGAGCTCCTATGTCAGGGCGTCACCGAAACCGCACATCTTCGCCAGCAGATTGAGGAATTGAAGAAGGATCTCGAGGAGATTGCACCCCTTATGCCCCGCAAGCGGAAATCACTTCGGACCCCCACAGTGAGGACTAAGAGGATTTCCCGTAGCGCACCTCCCGCTGGACCCTCCAGCTCCACGACCCCGACCATCTCCGTCGAGCCCGTGGTCGAGTCATCCCCTGAGCCGCCTTAGATGTAGTTTTTACGATTGATTGTTTCGTTTATTTGCTTTGGATTGTATTACCACTCATGTCAAATATGAGTGAAGATTAAATAAAAGGCATAAATGTAATCGCAAGAACGACACATTTTGATATAAAGCGTAGTATCATTTCCCGTAAGAAAGTGTTGTCTATTTTGGAAACTTCAGGATGACTAGCACTCAAGGCTCCGATGCTTCTCAAAATGGAGGGGAAAACGTTAGCCTACCCAAGTGGGGAGCGACCGGGCAGAGGCAAGCCCCAGTCGCCAACCACCCTACACTGGCCGAGATGATGGCCAACCAAAACTAGTTGGTAGCTGCCCAACTAAATCAGATGCAACAGTAGCAGCAGCAGCAGCAGATGCAGGAGCAGCATACTCAATTTTTCCGTATCCACCAGCAGCCAGAACTGCCTCGCCCTGCCACTCCCACTCCCGCACCCGCCTCTCAGCTCTTGGAATTCCTCCGAGTCCGCCCTCCCACATTCTCAAGAACCACCAACCCCATGGAGGCTGGTGATTGGTTGAGGACGATTCAAAAAAAGTTGGATCTCCTCACTTGTACTAAGCAGGAGAGGGTAGATTTCGCTGCCCACCAACTCCAGGGTCCTGCCGCGGAATGGTGGGACAACCTGTGTGAGACTCTGCCCGAGGGACATGTCCACACTTGGGCCGAGTTCTCCGCCGCCTTCCACGCATCCCATGTCCCCGAAGGCATTATTGCCCGAAAACAACAAGAGTTCAGGGACCTGCAGCAGGGGAGTAGGTCCGTCACAGAGTACTTACACGAGTTCAACCGATTGGCCCGGTAAGCGCCTGAGGAAGTCCGTACTGATACGGCCAGGCAGTCAAAGTTCCTCTGGGGACTGAAGGATGAGCTCTCCCTTCAGTTAATCTCCGGAGATTATGCCAACTTTCAAAAGTTGGTAAATAAAGCTATTATTCAGGAGACCTAGTAGAATAAGGTCGACATGAAAAAGAAGAGAATGATCGCCTTCCGCCAGAACCAAGGAATGGCGCAGAGGCCCCGCTTCACACCTCCCCCACCGGTGCCCCAATATCATCCGCGCCCAATCTACCGTCTAGCGCCACCCGCCGCCAACGCCGGAGCCGGACATCCTCGCCCCGCTCCCGCCGCACCGGCCGCTCCGCCCGCCCTTGCCAAAAAAGAAGAGGTTCTACGCGACAAGCATGACAAGCCCGTGATATGCTTCAACTGCCGCCAGGAGGGGCATTACTCCCACCAGTGCCCCCACCCCAAGTGCGCACAAGGAGATGTGACCAACCCTGCCATCCGCGCCTGTGTCAACCACGTCACCGCCAAGGAAGCCCAGGCCACGCCCGAGATCATCATGGGTAAGTTCATGGTACATTCAGCCCTCGCAGTGGTTTTATTTGAAACTGGAGCTACACACTCCTTTATATCAACGGCTTTTGTGGAAAATAATAATCTGAACATAAGTGAATTACTGAGACCCGTATTAATAGCCACCCCTAGCAAACAAACTCTAGCACATTCCTATAGTCCAAGGGTATGGGTAGATATCCAAGGCACAATATTCTGGGCCGACCCCATCCTAATAAAATGCCAAGGCTTGGACCTAATTCTAGGAATGGATTGGCTCAATAAGCACCAAGGTGTAATAAGATGTGCCCGGAGGCAAGTAACTGTGACTAGCGAAGAAGGGACTGCTGTCACATTCCAGATGTCGAGCCTGAAGTCTGGAAGACCTCGGCTACACCAGATCACATTGGAGGAGATACTAGTAGTCTGTGAATACCCGGACGTATTTCTGGAGGATTTACCAGGGATGCCACCCAAGAGGGATATTGAGTTCTGGATTGATTTGGTACCCGGAACTACTCCCATCTACAAGCGACCATACCGGATGGCCGCCAATGAGCTAGCTGAGATGAAGCAGCAACTGGAGGATCTTGAGAAGAAGGGCTACATCAGACCTAGCACGTCCCCATGGGGAGCCCCCGTCATCTTCGTTGAGAAGAAAGAAGACAAGGATAAGCGTATGTGTGTAGATTATCGAGCCCTGGATGAGGTGACCATCAAGAACAAGTACCCGTTACCCAGGATTGATGACCTATTTGATCAGCTGAAAGGAGCTACGGTATTTTCAAAGATCGACCTGCGGTCCGGTTATCATCAGCTGAGGATTCGAGAGGAGGACATACCCAAGACGGCTTTTACCTCTCGCTATGGATTATATGAGTGCACTGTTATGTCTTTTGGTTTGACCAACGCCCCAGCCTTCTTCATGAATATGATGAATAAGGTGTTCATGGAATATTTAGACAAATTTATCGTGGTATTCATAGATGACATCCTCACCTATTCCAAGGACAAAGAGGAGCACGAGACTCACATCCGGTCGACCTTAGGAAAGCTAAGGGAACACCAATTATACGCCAAGTATAGCAAGTGCAAGTTTTGGACGGCAGAAGTAATGTTCCTTTGACATATCATCTCTGCACAAGGTATTGCAGTAGACCCTGCCACCGTGGGAGCAGTTATGGATTGGCTGCCACCCACCAACGTATCAGAGATATGAAGTTTTCTCGGTTTGGCCGGATACTATCGGCGATTTATCGAGAACTTTTCCAAGATAGCCAAGCCTATGACCAAGTTATTGTAGAAGGGAGAGAAGTTTGAATGGACTCCTGAATGTGAGGAAAGTTTTCGCACCCTCAAGACCCGGCTAGTGTCAGCACCCATCCTGACCCTACCGGATATCAGAAAGGATTTCCATGTTTATTGCGACGCATCTCGCCAAGGATTGGGATGTGTTCTCATGCAAGATGGAAAGGTGGTTTCGTACGCCTCTCGTCAGCTAAGACCACATGAGCTAAACTACCCAACACACGACTTGGAATTGGTCGCTGTTGTGCACGCCCTTAAGATATGGAGGCATTATTTAATTAGAAACCACTGCGAAATCTTTACGGATCACAAGAGTCTGAAGTATATCTTCACGCAGCCGGATGTCAACCTTAGGCAAAGGCGATGGTTGGAATTAATAAAGGACTACGACTTAGGTATTCACTACCATCCCGGCAAAGCAAATGTGATAGCTGATGCTCTAAGTCGTAAAGGATACTGCACCGCCATCGTAATTCAGGATCACATGCCTTTGTTATATAAGGAAATGGAGAGGTTAAACCTCGGGATAACCACAGGAGCATATCTAGCCACTTTGGAGACCCAACCAATCCTATTCGAGCAGATCCGTGAGGCTCAGTTAGAAGACCCGGATATAGCCGCTGTTGGGACGACGGATCGAACCAGCAGGTTTTCTTAATGGAAAATGAGAGTAGTGTATTCAATGCCCTGTTGAGCCTGCCTGTTGCAACTGTAGTGGGGGGTATTTATAAGGCGCCCTGTCCAGCGGGCTAAACGCCTCTGGACCGCCAACGGCTACCTGGCCAGACACCGGTCGGTAGTACAGACAAAACGGACGATACATAGTACAGACAAGAAGATTCGACTCTGACAGCGCATCAACCATGTCGGACGCTTCCTGCGCCGCCCGACATGGCTCAGAGGATCACGATCCTGTCCCTCCGTACGATCGCCCAATCCTTTTCCCGCCAAAACTCCCTTCTGGTTTGCTGCTACGGATCAGAAGAGAACCCCCGGCCTTCTACTACCGGAGGATGGCCTCCGGTGTCCCACGCCGAAGGGCGGCCTCCGACGCCTTCTTTCAGCGGCCGGCCCCCGATGCCTTCCGGCCGGAGGGCGGCCTCTAGCTCCTTTTCCCAGAGGGCGGCCTCCGATGCCTTCCTGCCGGAGGGCGGCCTCCAAAACTGTTGCCTCTGGCAGGTAGCCCCCGGCATTAGGCTTCGGGCCCCCCAACCGAGGGGCCCCCCGCCTTCGGCTTCCGGGATTATCTCCCCCAAAAGTAGCCCCTCGCTTCTTCCCGCTCGTGATACTGCACTAAGAGGGGGTGGAAGCGCACAAGATAATCCTGATAGCTTTCACGGGTGCGTACCTCGTACTGGGGTGCCGAATCCGCCGCGACGCGCAGGGGCGCCGGAGCAAGGGAAGCAAGAGACCGGGGGGTTGAGGCCCGCCTCGCGCCCCTTTTTCCATCATGCCGAAGAGAGTTGACTGAGCTGATGGGAGACCAATACACCTTGACCCGGGGGGCCCCGACCCCGAGGAACCGGGCGGGCGCCGCCGGAAGCAATTAATACACGCGCAGACGGCATCGAGGAGGCGGGCCGCCAGGAGACCGCCACCGCGTCCCGATGCGCCAGCCGGTCTTAAATGCGGTGCCGCGCAACCCGCCGCGTTCACACGGCAATCGAATCGGGAGGGGAACCGTCGACCTTGCAACTGGATATAATCCCTCTCGCGGCCTCCTTCTCACTCACACACACACGCCAACTCTAGCCACTCGAGCCGCCATTCAACCTGCTCCCTGAGCCCCGCGTTCCCTCTCTTTGCTCTTCGAGGAATGGCGAGGAACACCGCCCCTGCAATGGCGATGGATCCGCGCTTCTTGCAACGCCAGATGGTGGCGGCAGCGGCGGCGACAGCGACCGACACGTCGGAGGTGCGCGGCGCGCGCGATCTCCGCCCCGCTTCTGAGCGGTTTCGAGAGCAAACCTTGGAGCTTGGGTCGTCTTCATGCACCGAGGCGTCAATCGAGCAAGCGACCAGGAGCCGTCTCGGTCCAGAGACGCCGGCGAGGAAGCCGGGCCGGGAGACGGTCCCGCAGCCGCGGGAAGGCGAGGTCGTCATTTTTGAAGCCTTCTTTGATGCGAGCCTGGGGTTTCCTGCCTCGGAGCTTCTCGCGCGGGGTGTTGGATGCGTTCCATCTGGAGCTCCCACAGCTGTCCCCCAACGCCGTGGCCCGCCTCGCCATCTTTGAGTCGGCCATGCGCGCCAAAGGCTGCGAGGGGAGGGCTGAAGTCTTTGCGGAGATGCACGAAGCCCTCTGCCAGCCGAAGAAGAAAGGAGGCCGGGTGCTGGCCTTCGGGAGCATCAACTTCCAGCTCCGGAGGAGGTATGCGGACTCCTTCCCGGCGAAGGCCACCAATGAGAGGTGGTATTCGAAGTGGGTGAACCGTTGGTTCTACGTCCGCGTGGGGCTCGCCTCCGGCCTGGCCGGGATCCCGCGCCACATCTGGTTCCGGAGAGAGGCGCGCGTCGAGGCCAACGCCGGGACAATTTCTGCGAGGGTTCAACTTCTCCAAATCGTCGCCCGCCGGATGAGCATGCGGGACTTGGCGGAGGAGTTTGTGGCCCTCGAGATCCCTCCGCTGAAGGAGGAGTGGCCTGCCTCGCTCCGGAGCAGCCGGGACGAGTCGACGCCAACTGAGCTCTCCCGCCGGCTCGGTAAGTATCAACTCTCGGTTGCTTTGGTCCTTGTCTTTCGCGCTGGAGGGGTACCCCGGCCCTGACGAAGAGATGCAGGATCGCTCGTCGCCCGAACGCCCGAGGAGGTCACCCGCCTGGCGGAGAGGATTCTCGGGGTCCCAACCGCAGCCGAACGGGCCCGCCGGCTGGAGCTGGTGGGCTCTTGGGAGCGATTCAATAGGGTGTGGGGGGCGCTCGAGCTCACGCCTCCGCCCCTTCCGGAGGGCGAGGTCCTTCGGGACGTCTCGAAGAGGAAGGCGAACGACGCCGACGGCGGCCTTTCTCCGGGCCGCTCAAAGAGGAAGAAGATAGTGAAGGGGCCGAAGTATATGTCCCCGGGACCTTCTTCGGCCTCTCACTCCGAGGGAGGGGGCTCCAGCGAGGGAGCCCAATCGGAGTCGGGAGATCCTCCGGTGATTCCGGTTCTGACCTCGCCGGTCCGGCCGGACGCCAGAAGAAATAGAGATGCTCCTCCTCGCCTGAACCCAACAGAGCCCGCGCTGGGGGCCGGACAAGGGGCGCGCACCGCCGAAGCGACGCCTCGCCCCGGAACTGCTTCCTCGCCCGCACTTGTTTCGGCGGGAGGCTCTGCGGGCTCCTTCGAGAGCAGGGCCATGGATAGCTTGGACCGCGGGGGCCTAGCCGACCCGCTTGGCGCCATCGAGAAGAGTGCCGACAAGGAGGCTGAACTGGCTGCGGTGGCGGCGGGCTCTCCGCCGAACTCCATCGACAACCTCTTCTACCGCCCAAGCCCGTTGGATCACCTCCAGCCCCCGGATTGCCCCGGCGACGCTGCGGACGCAGGTATAGTAACTTAGCCACACTTCTCCGTGCGCATGGAGCTTTTCCACTTTTAACTCTTGTTCGCTCGCGCAGGCACACCGGCCGGAGGCGTGGAGCCAATCGCCCGCTACCCCGCAGATGCTCCAGACGCGAGGTCCGGAGCCCCTGTTGACGCGAGGGGGGCCTCAGGTTCGCAGGACGAGGCGGAGTCTAGGAGCACCGAAAGGGCCCATCGGGAGTCCGCCGGAGACGCCGAGGTCCGGCCTCGGCCTCCCGCCGATCGTCGAGCCGCGCAAGGCTCCGTGCCGCTCCTGTGCCCTTTCTTGGCGGACGGCGAGGACTTTGCGTCCAAAGTGGCCCCGGTCCACGACTATTACTTGCGGCTGCGCGAGGCTCCGGTGATAGGCGAGCTGGGGCTATCAGATGGCCTGGACCTCGGGAGGGCCATCGAGACGGCAGCGGGCCAGGTACTTTCTTCGGACATATTCGACGCTCCCTTAGCAGCTCTTCTGACCATCTTTTCGTACGCAGGTGGTGGCACTGGCGCAGGGACAGCTGTCTGCCCTGCTTTCCGAACGCCAACAGCACGAGGCGTACGCCGTAGAGCTTGCGTCCCGGGCGGCTACCGCGGAGAGGTTAGCCCAGGAACGGTCGTCGGAGGTCGAGGCCCTCCGGCTTCAGGCGTCGAGGGTCGAGGCGTTGGAGGCCCAAGCGGCGGAGGCGAACTCTCTCAGGGCCCGCATCGCGGAGCTGGAGGGGCTCCGGGGTCAGGCCGCCCGCGTCGACGAGTTGGAAGCGGAGGTCGACGCCCTCCGAGCCCGAGCTGCCGAAGCGGAGGTGCTCTGGTCCCGGGCCGCGGAAGCAGAGCGGCTCGAAGGGGAGGTGTCCCGGCTTCGGACCCAGGCCTCGGAGGCGGGAACCAAGGTCGAAACCCTCGAGGCCCGGGTGACCCAACTGGATCGAGTCGAGGTGGACCTCAATGCCCGGAACGGGAAGGCTACCGAGGAGCTTGCTGAGGCTGGGAAGACGGTGGCCGCCGCCGCCGAATCCTTGCGGAAGGTGCTGGCGCGCTAGGGCACCGGCTGCAGCACGTTCGACATCGCCCGGGAGCCCCTAGTCCGCCGGGTGAGGTTCATCCGGTCCGCCATCCGGCAAATACATCTCGCCATGGCGCAGTATGGCGAGGTGTCCACTCGGGTGGCCTCGTACGAGATTCTCTGGCACCTCGAGGCGTTTGGGCTCCCGCTTCCCTCGTCTTCGAGTCCGCACCCGGTCGCCTTCATGGGGGACCACCTCCGGATGCCGAGCCTCGCGCTGACTCAGTCTTGGAGGGCGCTCAGGGCGGTTTGGCAGACCGAGGGCCCTGCGGCGATCCAGGCTTGGCTGGAAGAGGCGCTCCGCGCACGCGGTCCTCCGGCCCCTTCGAAGCCTTCGACCTCGGCCCGCTTGCCGGATTCGCAGGTGTAGCTTTAGAGACCTGTGCTTACCTTACCCTGTAATAGCTTAGGAAACTTGGTCATATATTAATAAAGAGTATTTTTCCGGAGCTTACTCCGGGTGTTCGTGGTTGCGATTATGATGTCGAGGTGCTTGATTCCAACGACGCCCTTCGACATCGATGGGCTATCTTCGAAGCTACGCGAGCAAACCGGCCTGCGCGCTTCGTTCTTCCCCGCAAGGTCACCTCCCACAGGACTTGGCCTAGTGCATCGAGCGGGGGGCCCGCGAAGCCTTGGAGCGGGCGCGAAGCGGGCAACAGGTGCTTGCGCGATAAGCACAGCTGATCGAAGGCCTGCACGAAGATGATGTCAGCAGAACTTCCCCCGTCGACCAGAATGCGACACACCTCGGCCCCGGCGATGTCCGCCGAAATGACGAGTGGATCAGCGTGCGGGACTTGACTCCGGAGGTGTCTTCGGCGGTGAAGGTGATGGGGACATGAGACCATTCTGGGAGGATCGAGGGGCCGGACGTGCCGATATGTCCGACCTCCCGAACGTAGTCTCGATGCTGCCGCTTGGACAGAGCTCCCAGGGCTCCCCCTCCGGTTATGGGAAGGACAACGCGCTTGCCGCGGTCCGGGGCGGCGTCAAGCCTGGGGGCCGGGACTCCGCCGAACTCCGCGACAGGGGTTGCGGCTTCCGGCTCTTCACGGCGCCCGACTACTTGGACCGGTTCTGGCCGAGGGGTAGGGTTCCCTCGGTCGGAGGAGCCGCGACCGGCATGGCGCTCAAGGTAGTCGCTGCGAAAGGCGAGTATGGTCCGGTAGGAGTCGGTGTCGTGGCTCCGGTTCTCGCCGTGGACGCTGCAATTAAAGGTTCCTTTGGAAGGCGTTCGCGGTGGAGGCTTGGTTCCGGCCTGGCGTATGCAGGTGCTTGGCAGGTGCTTGAGGGGTGATACTAAGGACTTCCCCCCGAAAGTGCTTTCGGCTCCGCCGCGAGTCCCGATGGACGAGATCCTGCCTAGCGGGCTCCGGGCGGTGGAAGTTGGAAACATGACGCGCGCCCCGGCTGGGATCCGGAGGCGCTTCGCATGTCCTGGCGCTCGGGGCCCGGACGGGGACTACCATCGCTTGCCGGCGTATCTGGCCCTCTTCGAACCGAGCGTACTCTTCAAAGTACGTCATGAGCTGCGCCACCGACGAGATAGGCTTCCGGTGGAGCTTGTCAAGGAGGCCTAGGTGGGTGACGCCCTCTCGGGCCGCATCGATGACGGAGGAAGCCGAGAGCCCCTTGATTTGGGCCTTGGTGTGTGCGAAGCGCTGGGAGTATTGCCGTAAGGTTTCCCCGGGCTGCTGCTTCACTTGGAAGAGACTCCCGGTGGACATAGGGGCCACGAAGGTCCCTTGGAAGTTGTTGACGAATTTCTTTTTCAGCTGCTCCCACGAGTGAATAGTCCCTGGCCGGAGGGACCAGAACCACCGGAGGGCGATCCCTTCGAGCGCCAGGGGGAAGCATTTGGCCATGGTGTCCCGACTCCCCCCAGACGCTTCTATCGCCAAGGCGTACGAACGAGAGAATTCGCCGGGGTCGGAGTCCCCGAAATACTTGGGGAGCTTGGCGGCGCGAAAGTTCGAACCAAAGCGCACCCTCTGGAGATCTGGGTGCAAGGGAGAATCCTCGTCGTAAGATGCATTCTCCTCATCCGGGGGGTTCTCGTCATCTCTCAAGTCCGTGACCGCGGCTTTCGCGGCGCGGAAGGGCGCCGGAGGGGCCGGGGGCTGGAGCGACGCTTCCTGGCGCCACAAAGCCAGTTCCGCCTTCAGCCTAGCGTTCTCGGCGGCCAGGGCATCAGCTTGGCTCCCGCTTCCTCTGGAAGTGGTGTCGGGATCTCGCGAGCGGACGTAGTCTGTCAGAATGGACACTACTGGAGGTCCGCTCGGGGGAAGCTGCTCCGGCGGCCCACCTGGCGATCCTACCAGAATGGCGGAGGTCGGTTCGGGTAAGCCGTCGGCGCCCCGGGCTCCGGGCGTCTCT
The DNA here is from genome assembly GCA_019279435.1 of Zizania palustris. Classification (NCBI taxonomy): domain Eukaryota; kingdom Viridiplantae; phylum Streptophyta; class Magnoliopsida; order Poales; family Poaceae; genus Zizania; species Zizania palustris. The sequence continues at coordinate 72,549,480 of JAAALK010000289.1, read as the reverse complement.
TCCTGCACCTGGGCGGGGTCCATCGGGGACGCCGCTCCAACGGGCGTGGTGGTGGGAGCTGGAGGGTTGGGGTCGACGGCTGAGGCAGGCTCGACCCCGGCGGTGCGAGCTGACCTGCGCAGGGGGACCGTGCTCGCTCCTTTTCGGCTCGACATGCTTGGGTGGATGGGTGTAGAGGACGCTAGCTTTTCGGACTAGGATCCCCACGGACGGCGCCAACTGTTGGGACGACGGATCGAACCAGCAGGTTTTCTTAATGGAAAATGAGAGTAGTGTATTCAATGCCCTGTTGAGCCTGCCTGTTGCAACTGTAGTGGGGGGTATTTATAAGGCGCCCCGTCCAGCGGGCTAAACGCCTCTGGACCGCCAACGGCTACCTGGCCAGACACCAGTCGGTAGTACAGACAAAACGGACGATACATAGTACAGACAAGAAGATTCGACTCTGACAGCGCATCAGCCGTGTCGGACGCTTCCTGCGCCGCCCGACACGGCTCAGAGGATCACGATCTTGTCCCTCCGTACGATCGCCCAATCCTTTTCCCGCCAAAACTCCCTTCGGGTTTGCCGCTACGGATCAGAAGAGGACCCCCGGCCTTCTACTACCGGAGGACAGCCTCCGGTGTCCCACGCCGAAGGGCGGCCTCCGACGCCTTCTTTCAGCGGCCGGCCCCCGATGCCTTCCGGCCGGAGGGCGGCCTCCGGCTCCTTTTCCCGGAGGGCGGCCTCCGATGCCTTCCTGCCGGAGGGCGGCCTACGAAACTGTTGCCTCCGGCAGGTAGCCCCGGCATTAGGCTTTGGGCCCCCCGACCGAGGGGCCCCCCGCCTTCGGCTTCCGGGATTATCTCCCCCAACAGCTGCCATCAAGAAGAACATGAGACAGGGTAAGGCCCCAAGATTCTCTGAGGACGAGAATGGCACCATATGGTTTGGAACCAGGATCTATGTGCCGGATAAACCGGAAATAAAGACCCTTATTCTAAGGGAAGCCCATGATACTCTGTACTCCATACATCCCGGGAGCACCAAGATGTACCAGGACCTGAAAGAACGCTATTGGTGGGTTAGGATGAAGAAATAGATTGCTCAGTTTGTCGCAGAATGTGACACCTGCCGGCGAGTGAAAGCAGAACATCAGAGACCCGCAGGGCTGTTACAACCACTTAAAGTGCCTGAATGGAAATGGGAAGAGATCGGTATGGAATTTATCACCGGACTCCCAAAAACCCAACTTGGATATGATTCCATATGGGTAATCATTGACCGGCTAACCAAAGTAGCTCACTTCATAGCCGTCAAGACGACCTTCAGTGGCGCTAAGTTAGCAGAGTTGTATATGGCCCGCATCGTGTGCCTTCATGGAGTGCCCAAGAAGATAATATCCGATAGAGGGAGTTAATTTACGTCTCGATTCTGGAAGAACCTTCAAGAGGAAATGGGAACGAGACTAAACTTCAGCACAGCATACCACCCTCAGACTGATGGACAAACTGAAAGGGTGAATCAGATATTGGAAGATATGCTACGGGCATGCGTCTTGGATTTTGGAGGAACTTGGTACAAGAGTTTACCATATGCCGAGTTTTCGTACAACAACAGTTACCAAGCCAGCTTTCAGATGTCCCCGTTCGAAGCCCTATATGGACGAAAGTGTAGGACACCTCTACTTTGGGATCAAACTGGTGAATCCCAAGTGTTTGGAACAGACATCCTTCGTGACGCTGGAGAGAAGGTACAGATTATCAGAGACCAACTCAAAACCACCCAATCTCGATAGAAGAGTTATGCGAACAATCGTCGTTGAGATTTAGCCTTTGAAGAGGGAGACCACGTCTACCTTCGAGTTACCCCTCTCCGTGGTACTCACAGTTTAACATGAGAGGAAAGTTGGCACCTCAATATGTTGGACCTTTTCCTATTGTTCGATGCCAAGGTGAAGTCGCTTATCAGTAGGAACTGCCACCCTCATTGGCTGGGATACATGATGTGTTTCATGTGTCTCAACTAAAGAAGTGCCTTCGAGTCCCTACAGAGCAAGTGGACTTGCAGCAGTTGGATGTTCAAGAGGATCTGACCTATGTGGAAAGGCCCGTCAAGATCTTAGAAGTGAAAGAAAGTGTTGGACCGAAAACGGCGACCAGAGGGGGGGGTGAATGGGAGCTTTTAAAATTTCAGGCTAAAAACAGCCTTCGGTTTTAATCCTGTCTTCTGCGGAACAGGCTTCGAACACTACCTTCGGAGGTCTGGTTCGGAGGTACTTCGACAGCTCCGAACACAGGCTTCGCAGGAGCAAAAGTTTGAAGCCAAGAAGACTTCGCTCCACTAACAACCCTCGAAAATCTACTCTGCTAAGTCAGTGCAGGCTCCGCACACAGGGTGCTTCGAGCAGGCTTCGCACTTCACCCTTCGCAAGAGTTTACAGCCCTCTGAGGACTTCGACCAAGTACTTGGCAGCAGCAACTGGTGCTGTGCTTCGTACACGAAGGTCTACACACACACAAACGGACTTCGCTAAGGGCTTCGACACAAGAAGCAAAACGGGCCTCGATCAGGGCTTCGCTAGTAAGCTGTGAGGTCTAGCCTCGAGTTACACAGAGCGACAGCACGCTGAAAAACACACTTCGCACAAAGAGAACCTTCGCCTAGACAGGCTTCGGTGCAGTACAACAAGCGAGGTATGTAATGCAAGCTCAAGCAAAAAGCACAAAGAAGCAGGGCTTCGCCGCTTGAACAAGGAACACAATAAATTGAACTCTGGATGGATACAGCGAGGTATGTGGCTACAGGACCTCAACAGTAAATGCTCAAAGTGTTAAATGTTACCTACCGAGCCCCCATATTTATAGCCCACAGTTCACCCAAAGGAAGTGACTACTTTACCCCAAGGGTTTACAAAGGATTTGTCTCTACAGAACGAAGGGGTACAAAAGGTAGTCCATCTTTATTCTGGAGGCTTCTCTGTCAGCTTTGCAGAGGGGACAGCGTCAGCTTTTTGCAGAGCAGACAGTGTCAGCCTTTGCAGTCTTTGACCTTCCGGAGCCTCCCTTCGCACGCGAGGGTGCGGTAGCTTCGGCGAGAAGCCTTGAGCCTGGTGGCCTTCGCTTCGCCGAAGATAGCCTCCGATACAGTGACGGTTTTGAGCCGAAGTCGTCAAAGCCCTTGGGCCTTCGCACCAACACCTCCGGAGTGGACCACCATGGCTTCGCAGCTTCACCCAGCTCGAACTCCGTCAGTCCGTGTACCGAAGCCATGCAGGCCGAAGCACCTCAAGTCAGCCTCGCTCCGGAGCTAGCCCTGCTCCGAAGCCTTCCTTACTCCGAAGCCCCACCTTCGGAGCACCACCCTTCGAAGTCCCTCCTTCGTTCAAGGCCTCCGCATGAAGCATTCCATGAGCCCTTCGTCGTAGTGTCTCTCCCCGAGCACACTCCTCGACGAGCCTCACCCGGACCATGCCTTCGATGCGCCTCGACTTCTGAGACCTTCGTCGGGTAACCTTCGAATGTCTCCCTCCGGAGCACACTTCTAATTCCTTGCCTCCGCAGAGGACTTGTTCCATCCAACTCCGAAGTCACTCCATCCGGAGTACCTTCGAAGTGCCTCACCTCCGAGGACTTTGTCCCGGAGCACCTTCAGCCGGAGCCACGCTCCGCACTCTCTGCCTTCACCTGGCATGCCTCGACCCGAGGACCGACCCGGACCACCTTCGCAGCCACCGTGATGGAGCTCCCCGCTCCCCTGGCATCAAGCCTCCCGCTTGACCCAGGTTCACCTGCTACGTTCGTCCGTCGCCTCCGAAGTCCCTGCGCACCACAGACAAACAGACAAGTGTATCCAGTACTCCGGAGACCTCTCCGGGTTAGCAACCTCCGGTACACACTCCGGTGTACCGCCCAAAGTACCGAAGCCTTCGGTACGAACCCAGTCATCGTGTACTGTCGGACCCCTCCGACAGGCACACTCCGCTGCAACAGCTGCAGCAAGCAAACATCGAACACCCTTCGGTGAAACCACCTCCGAACACCCTTCGGAGGTACTACCTCCGAAAACCCCTCCGGAGGTATCCTCCTCCGAACACCCTTCGGAGGTACCCTTCGAACAGAGGGTAAAAAGCCTGTCAATCACTCATCACAAACACCGAAACCAACCCTTGGTTTCTCAGAAAGGATCACCAGAAGTCGCGTCATCCGCTTCTGTAAGGTGCAATGGAGCAATCATCCCGTAGAGGAAGCTACATGGGAAAAAGAGGAAGAACTCAAGGCACAACATCCCGCATTATTCGAGGAATGATCCGAATCTCGAGGACGAGATTCTCTGTAAGGGGGATAGGATTGTAACACTCCAAGATTTAAAAAGAAATAAAACAAAGGAAATTATTATTCAAAGCATTTTCTGAAATTAGTTATTAAAGAAAATCCTAAAAGAGACCGATTAAAGCCAAACAGGGAGAAATATTCAAAATTTGGACTTGGAAAATTTATGGAATAATCTAGAGGCCAAGACATAATTTCAAGAATTTTTACAGATTTTTATCAACAGTAATTCAACCCTTAATCAAATAAATAAATTACTGGAATTATTTTAAATGAGAAAAACATTTAAAATCTTAATGGGCCTCAACCTCGAATCTGCCTCCAGCCCAGCCCAACCCAATGCGGAAATGGAAGCTTGGCCGAAGGTTTGGAAACTCTCGTCGGAGCTCTTGGAAACCCTCGGTTTCCTTCCCTCCTTACGCCGGTGAACCCCCTATATAAACCCCCTCCGTTCACCGCCCTCTACCCACACTGCCTTAGCCGAGCCCCAAGCACTCCAGAGCGCTCCATCTCAGCTTTTGGCTTTTTCTCCTCCACCTCCGGCCGCCGTTCGCCGTCGACTCCGGCCTCCTCCGTCCAAGCCATCGCCACCGTCGTAACAGCCGGAACCCACCCGTCCTCGGCCACCCCTCGGTTGGCCGTGAAGACCGCCGGATCACCGTCGCCGTCGACCACCCGAAGACCCTCCTTCATCTACCCTCATCGCCGGTCACCGTCCACCGCTCGCCACCGCCGTCGAAGGTTCCATCGTGACCGCCATCCTCCCCTCCCTCCATTTCCAGCGAGATCTAGGCCCTTAGGCCCGCGTCGCCACCGTCGCCGCCGCATCTGAGCCCCGCCGGAGCCAAGAATGAAGGGGGTACGTGCCCCCTTATCTCGTGTCGTGCCGGACGAGCTCTCAGCCGTCCGATCACATCTGTGCGGCACATATTAGAACCTGAGGTTATCTAATCTGGGCCCTAGGATTCGGTCAACCGGTATCTTTTAATCTGAGCCGTAGATTGAAACTTAAACCCTCATAGCGATCTCGTGCGTCCACGTCATACCGGTTCGCACGATTTAATCACAGTCGTCCATTTTCACTTAACCCCTCCCGCCTCGCACCTGGCCGCCAGATCCAGATCCAACGGCTCTAGATCAACCGGTCTACGCGCATAGTGCGCCTGTCCACCGTGAGCTTGGCTCAGACCAAAACCTATTTCCTGTTTAAATAAAATTCCAGAAATTGATTTAAACTTTGAAAATTCATAACTTGCTCATTTTAACTCCAAATTTCACCATTCAAATTTTATTAAAATCAGCACTTTATTCTGTACACATTAATGCCATAAAAACAGTATGTCACCGTTGCCCAAAATAATCTTATTAATTAAATGAATAAAAACCCCTTAGGGATAAAATTATAAATTCACAAAATAAATTGGGAAAAGCCTTAAAATCTAATCTTTAATGTTTTTCATCAAACTTCAGAATAATAAAACTTTATTTCACATATTAAAATCCATAACACTTGTATGTCTATTATTTTGTGATGTTTTATCTGTTTATTGAATGCTACGTTTATTTTTCCGTATCGAGAAGACTACAAGTTCGTCGAGGAGCCAGAGTTTTTCCCCGAGGTTCCACCTTCACCCATTGCTGATCAAGGCAAGTCACAACCGCCATTTTTGATCATCATTGAGCCCATGTTTTAATAAATTATCGCTATAACTCATAGGATAATATTGCATTAGTCAAAGATCAAGCCCTACACTTATATTTATTAGATCCCCGTCCTTGTGTGCAAGCCCAAGCCATGCTTATTGAGCCTTAACTCCTTGTCACTCTACTATAAAAGTATTAGCTAGTGTCGAATGTACCGGCACAACCGCTATAGGATGAAAAGAATAAGTCATAGATAGTTGGATTCTGTTATATGAATTTCCCTTTTATTCTCGTCTCTGGACTCTGTTGGAGTTGGCTATGTTATAAGTATGGTGGGTTCCGGGTGCAAGCTAGGGCATTGCTTGGTCGCACCCGGGGCACTATAAGGACCGGTCTGCGGGATCTATTGCAAATCACTTCCGTACCAACCACAAGTCTAATTGGTAAGTCCTAACTGAAAGTATGGAACAATCCGACTCGATGCACCATAGTGGAGGGGGCAAGGGGCAACCTGCGGGTGACTTGTACCGACGTGGCTCAAGGGGGGTATGGTGAGGCTCGATGCGTCGGGACACCATATGAAACCCATAAGAGGGTGTTGTCGGGTCGAGGAGGACCATATGGAAGGTTTTGGCACGAGTTCCCGTGGTATGGGTCATCTCATTACACTTTGGTGTGAGTGATGAGTGCATGCCTTGTGGGTACCGTGGTACACCTCTGATCAGAGTATTTAATCTTTTCGAAAAGCCGAGCCCACGGTCAAGGGCGGGTTGTGTGACTACTCGCAGTTAGTTTACAATTGTTTGAATGGTTGAGTTATTCATGGCATGTAAGGACTGTTGAGCGAGGTGGGGCTGACTGTACCCCTCGAGTTAGAAGATGATGATGCATACACATTTAATTTCTTTACAAATTATGCTCTTCCGCAAAATTAGCCACTGTCTCCCTTGTTATTACCTTGCATATTATATTTGCACTCGGTGGCTTGGTGAGTATGATTGTACTCACCCCCGTTGACTTACACCACCAGAGCCCGTCTACTACGAAGAGGATGAAGGTCTGGAGTAGCGACCCAGTCAAGGCGAGACTAGAAGGAGGCGTTCATCTAGGACCCTTTGTTTGATTAGTTTCTCTTCATCTTTATCCACCTTTGTACTAATACGGTCTACGAACCGTGAATGATTGTTCGTATTGTACGTGGTCGCATGATGAACATCTTGGTTTATTGATTTTCTATGGAATTTCAACAAAGGTCCTAGTTTATTAAATCAGGTCGTGGCAGTCGGTGTATGCCATTGTTTCTTCGCATGCACCCCAGGCTAGCCTTGATGAAGAGAGCATGGGAACCCTCCCTGTTGTTGAGGCAGAAGGCAGCACCGCAACTTCTCCCAGCAATGGCACCCCGCGATCGACTAATCCTGCTAGGCCAGCTGACATAAGTACTTATGTATTTCGAGTCTTAACATGATTGCCCTCGACTTTCCTAACTTCTTTTTTCAGTCCTTCGTCCAAAAACTTCCCTTTGATATCACCCCATATCTTGAGGATGAAGAAGTCACCAATGCCCCTTTATCGGCTACTGCTAAACTGCCTTCGGATGTGAAAGATGTCTTATCAGACCTACTGCATTGTCTAGAAGACCACACAGAGGTCTTGGTCAACGATTGGGGCCCGATAAGGGCTCGTTTCAATGATATCCTGAACTCCATCTCCTTGGAGTTAGTCGATGCCCATACACCGTGGAGTACCATCAGTCGAAGGTCCAACAGATCCTGAAGGAGATGGCCGATTGCGTGAGCTGTGCGTTAGAGTTGGAGGTGGTCAAGACCCACGATGAGGTGATATTTGTCGAGGGCGCCCTCCTGGATCACATTCGGGGTGAGTCATTGGCTGCATCATTGTTCCTTGACCAGTTGCGGGCCGAAGAGGCCAATTTGGCTTCAAGGCTATGCGGGGTACGGGCGAAGATAGCCGACAAAGAAAGTGTGATGGACTCCTTCCTAGCTCAGATACAAGCCCAAGAGTGTTGCCTCGCCTTTGTTGTTCGGCATGCGCAACGCTAACGCCATGACATCCAAGATGTCCCTAGATCGAATACTAAGGATCGAGCTATCCTTCGGAGCATCCATACCATCAGGTTGTGGGTGATTGAGGTGATCCATCATACCCTTCTCTAAATTCTTGTATCATGCACACCTTGAATTATAACATTTGGACAACTATATCTTGTAATGCATTGCCACTCGATTCTTCACATTGCTTTGTGCTTTCTTGTGTATAAGAACGATGTTTTCCAATAGCCATCTAAAGGTGATACGCTCGGTATCGACTATTTTTGTTTGTGTGTAGACCCTTAGTCATTTATCCAAACACTTGGGAAATACTTCTTTAGATATTTGCCATTCAACACTTTCCTGAACACTTCTTCATCTAAACCTTCAAGCAGATAGTCGTTACAAGGCATGGCTCGGTCTATCTAAAAGGGTCCTTCCCAATTAGGTGACCATGTACCAAACCAATTATCCTTTGACCCGATCGACAGGATTAGTTTCCATACGAGATCTCCTTGGATCGACTTTTGTACCACCTTTTTATTATAGTACTTGGCAACTTTAGCTTTGTTTTCCTCAATCCTTTCAAGGGCTCTCAATAGGATCTACACTATGTCGTCTAAGACATCTATCATTAAGTTATAATAGTCATCGGATGTAAGTTGGTTCTGTAGAGCTAGCCTTCTTGAGCCGATATTATTTTCCCAAGACAGTACTACTTCATGGTCGTAAATTAACTAATATGGGGGCACCCGAGTAGACCCGTTACTTGCCATCTGATATGCCCAAAGTGCTTCCGATAGAGACCGATCCCAACACTTTGGATGTTCATTGATCTTCTGCTTTAACAATTTGATTAGACTCTTGTTGGATGCATCATCATGACCATTGGCTTGTGCATAATATAGTGATGAATTTAAAAGCATGATTCCCATACCGCTGTGGATTGTTGGAACTCCTCTGACAAAAAAATTGGCCCTTGATCTGTGGTGATAGTCGACGGATGTTACCTTCTTGAGCGGCACGGCCTCTACCAATTTTGTGAAGTAGTCAGTGGCCGCTAGTATGAACTTGTACCCTTTGATTGATGCTGGGTAGATTAGGCCGATCATGTCAATGCCCCATCCTTTGAAAGGATAGGGTTTAACTATAGGGTTCATCGCTGATGAAGCTGCTCTCTGAATAGCTCCAAACATCTCACAATCTTGGCACCCCTTGTAGTATTTTATGCAGTCTTTCACCATGGTCTGCCAAAAGTAACCAGCCCTCCGAAGTAGCCACTTCATTTTCTGGGCCGACTGGTCTGTCCCGCATATGCCATCGTGCATTTCACACATTACCACTTTGGCTTCTTCGGCATTTATGCACTTGAGGAGGACTATGTCTGTTGTCCGTTAATATAGATCCTCACTGAGTAGCACGTACCATTAGCCTATTACCTGAGCTTCCTTCGCACCGATGTTGAAGGGTTTTTCAAATAAGTAACAATGGCATACCTCCAATCATCGGCGTCCAGATCTGTGATTTCCACCTCGATCGACTTGGCCATTGGCTTGTACCCTGATGCCATTTGGGTCAAATCGTTTGCTTCATTGTTTTGTTCCGTCAGAATGTGAGTGAGGGTTACATTCCTAAATCTTATAATCATTTCTTTGCACTGTTTTTGATACTCTTTTAAAATGTCGTTCTTGCACTCGTATTCACCTGACAGTTGTCTCATCACTAGCAATTAATCTCTCAAGATTTCTATCGCATCGGCGGCGACATCCTCCAACAGTCGCAGCCCTTTTAATACAACTTCATACATGAGTTGATTATTCATGGAAAAAGGCTTGATGGTGTATGCGAACTAAAATGATGCCCCCGAGGGGAAATAATTACCATCCTTATACCACACTCATGCCAACACACCGATCCGTCAAAGAACAAAGTCCATGGTGTCGGCTCAACATGGGTTACTACTTCATTCTTCTGCTGAACCATGAAATCATCTATTGCCTTCCCTTTTATCACCTTAGACGATTCATATCGCAAGTCAAACTCAGTAAAGACGAGCACCCATTTTCCAATACATCCTTTCAGCACTGGGGCCGATAGCATGTACTTGATGACATCAGCCTTGCATACTATGGTGCACTCCACTAATATCAAATAATGCATCAACTTAGTACACAAGAAGTATAGACATAGGTAGAGCTTTTCCACTGTATGGTATCAGGTTTCAGCGTCCAACATTCTTCTGCTGAGATAGAAGATCACCCTTTCCTTCTTGTCGACCTCCTATACTAAGACTCATCCAATGGCTTTATCATCAGCTGACAGGTATAGCCTAAAAGGACCCATTTTGTGGCAGCATTAACACTAGCGGTGAGCTCAAATACTCCTTGATTTCATCAAATAATTTTGGCTGCTTCTCGCCCAAATGAATTCCTAGTCAGGCTTTAACTGCAGCAGTGGTATGAACGGTTCCATATTCTTTGAAAAGTCAGATATGAATTTTCTGAGAAAATTTATCTTCCCGATCAGTGACTACAACTTGGTATTACCGGAAGGGGCTAAGAGTTCCTAATTGCTTCAATACTGCACTGTCTTATCTTAATTCCTCTCTCATGTACGATAAATCCCATGAACTTACCCGCCGATACACCAAAAGCATACTTCTCCGGGTTCATCTTCAGTCCATACTTCCTGGCCCTTTCTAGCACTTGACGTAGATCGGCTATATGTTTTTCAGTGTCACTTGATTTCACCATGACATCATCTATGTATATTTCCACTAATAGGTCAATCAAATCAAGAAAGATTGTGGGATCGGAATGGCGACTAGAGGGGGGTGAATAGGCGCCTCAATAAATTCTCGTGAATAAGATGGCCTTTTCAAAACACCCCAACTCTCCTCTAAAAATTTCAGAATCTGAATTGGACTCACAAGTCAAAACCAGAACTGAAATCAAATCAAATTTGAAATTCCACTTAAATCGGAGTATGAATTGCTGATAGGTATTGTCAGAGTTTGGTTCTTCAAAATTGTGTGCCTAGTTTGGCAAATGGAGTGCGACAGAAGGCTATTGGAGAATGATTGGTCAAAAATATGAATGAACTTGGAAGCAGTGAAGTTCAATTGTAGCAAAGAACTTGTGCTACATTCAGTTTAGCCATTTGCACTTGAATCAAGCTAAGAGCAAATCAGACAACACAATATTAAATCACTGATTCTGAACAAGTGTAGTTACTTGGTCTATTCTTCTACAAGAAAACATGAGAAATCAAGAGGACCAAAACAACAGCTCTTAACTGAAGAAATATTGAGAAGAATGTTGCCTCCAGCATAGATTAAGATTCAGTACTTCACTTAACAAACTATAGGAATTAAGATTTTCTGAATAATCAGAGGTTTATCAGAAAAACTGAATCCCTCTCATCAAAATTAAACAAAAGCAAGAACCGCACTTTGCACAAATGCAACACAACACTACCTCTGTAATTTGAGTTTATGTAATAGGGAGTATTCAGAATATCATTCAATTACAAGTTCAGATTTCAAAATTAAGTTGCTGGCCATAAGTAGTAATCATTGACTCAGATGTAGAGCAATTAACATAAAGTGAGTATTTTCAGCAACATGCAACTGAAATCACACAAAAACTTTAGACAAAATTCACAAGAACAATGATCTTCACACACAGTAGAATCTTGTAGCAAATCTAACACCATACTTAGCAGATCAGCCTTAAAGTTTCAGTAAGTGACTCTGAAGGTATTTTCTGAATATGTTTTAATCTTCTTCAGGCCTTGAGTCAGCTGTACTAATCTCATCAATCAACATGAAGGTCATGGCAGCAATAAAATAGAAGTGAAACATCAAGACTCAATCCAAACTAAACATCACTACTGTTTTGATGATCAGAGTGAGAAATAGGGACTCAAAACACTTCAACTAATAAGTTTCATCTGAAAACTCAGCTTCTGAAGATGAACAAGATTAACACACTGAGCTTATCAAGTAAGTCTCACACAATTGCTGATCAGGTTGAAATACAATACTGAAACAGTAGAAAATTGCAGTTCTGTGTGCTGTAAAATATTTAGTACTGCAGCCTCTAGTTTGTTGCTACAAATCCAGCACACAAATGAATGAATCAACACTCTAGCTTGACAAAAAGCACTCTGATCATAAAATCAAACTTGTTCTCAGCATTACTTCTGCTGTTCATGAACAGATCTGGCACACAATTAGAGAAGATGAATCTGTAGTTTTCTAAGAAAATGGATCATTCAATCTTTAACTGAACCACACAAGAACTCACATCCTTGAAAAGTAGAGTAAAAGAACACTGCAAGAAGAACCATAATAGAAGACTAATACTCAGTAGAAATCAAACACTTTTCAGAACATTTTAGGCACTTTGTTGGACAAAAAACATTATGAAGAAGTGATCAGAAACTTTTGCAAACTTAAAAAATGGAACCCTGGAAACTTGGACAACAAAAGTTATGAAGAACTCATATGTCAAAACTGCTCAACAATCGTTTCAAACATTGAGTCCAGGAGGATGAATAGTGTCTAGTGCTGAAGAAAACGGACCTGCGCGCTAGAACCTTCTATAGCAGAACCTGGATGTAGGAATTTTTCAAGATCATGAACAGTGCTTGCACAAAATGAAAGAGCAGCAAAAGAGAGAGGTAAAACATAATTTTTTTTTGTTGGTACCCACCAAAATGATAGCAAAAAAGTCCCCTTACCTTTGGGCATGGAGTCCTTTATATAGGCAAGCCCATTAAGGAAATCTCTAAAATGCCATTAGGGTTAAAGTTCTAGAATTTTACCTAATTGCCATTATGTATTTTTAGAATTAAAAATTCTGAAAAATACATTAATGTATACTCCTAATTTATTACATCATTGACCCTATTCTCTAAATATTTTCCATAATTTAAAAATTCCAAAAAATACTAAAATATTACACTTAATCTAGACGACTAAACAGAAAACTAAACTCCTAATTACTGGAATTAAAAATATTTTGTAATGTGACAATTTTTAGCAAAAAACGACAAAGTCTCGTTGATCACCGACATGTGATGCCAATTCGCAAACTCGACCGCTAGCAAGTCTCTCGCTCTCGATCCCCTCGAGTCGCCTCATCACTTGCGCTGGCCTCCCTTTCGCTGACTTGACCATCACACTGTTTTTACCATCCGTACGTCCATGTCTTGCTCTATCTCCACGTGCACTCCTGAGATCATCTCCAGCTTCACCTGACATCCTTGATCCTCTGGCACGGAGCTCCCCGCTTGACCCTTGATCACCCGCCGTTGATAGTTAGTTAGCATCTCCACCCTGCACACATGAGACAAGATAAAACATGAAACACGATGCACACCGATCCCCTCGGCATACACTCTCCATAACCACACATCGATCCCATCGATGCAATGAAACCATCACTCACTCATCACTCCAGCCCATCACTCAACCTTATCAATCACTCATCATACAGATAAAAAACATAGTGCGACATCACTTGGTTCTACAAAGATGTAATTTATGACTCTTTGGTAAGTAGCTCCAGCATTCTTCAAGCCGAAATTCATCACCACCCACTCGTAAAGTCCGATGGCACCTTGACACCGCAAGGCCATCTTGTGGATGTCCTTGTCCGCCATGAAGATCTGATTGTACCCTGTGTTCCCCTCTAGGAAATTGATGATCTTGTGACCCGATGCGACATCCACTAACAAGTCTGTGATCGGCATTGGGTACTTGTCTTTTGGGGTAGCCTTGTTTAGATCTCTGAAATCGACGTATATCCTGAGCTTCCCACTTTTCTTCCATACGGGCACGATATTTGATACCCAATCTGCGTATCGGCATGGCCTTATGAACCATACATCATACAACCTAGTTAACTCAGCCTTGATGTCTGGATATATCTCTTCCTTGAATTGTTGAGGCGACTACTTGAATGGCCGATATTATCATGATATTCCCACACAAAACAATCCCGATATTCTCGTAATAATGCAATTAATTCACTCTTTATTTCATCGAGAATTTGAGCAGTTACAAAGATTGGCCTCGGTCTCTCGTCGAGTCCGATGTCTACCTCTTGTAGCTCATCGGTTATGGCAAAGCCCTGACCGAGTTTGCCCTCTGCTTCGTCGATGGTATTTTCATAAAGTGAACTTAGGATATTCATTGTTAACTGGTTTGACTCCATTGCTTAACACCTTAATAAAGTCACCATCTCAGGCTTTGCCTAAAAGGAAATCGACTCCTTCCATTTCCCACATCGATAAATTGGTTATTGCCATGTTAACCGATTTATCGGCAGAGATTATTTCCACTTGATCGCCGATCCATTGTACGAGACTTTGATGCATTGTCAATGGGACACTGCAATTCATGTGAATCCAATCGCGCCCAGTAGTAGGCTATAGGACAATTTTCCTTCTTTGACGAAGAACGTGGTCGACATTGTTTTTCTTCCGACTGTCAGTTCTCCATTCAGCACCTCCATCATTTCTAACGAGTTGTCGCCGAAGTCCATCAGCACCATATTGGTTTTAATGAGGTCCTCCATCCCTTTCCGCATCTTACGAAAGGTGGCATATGGCATCAAGTTGACGGTGGCTCCTCCAACTATCATCATTTTGGGCATTGTCTTTCCATTGACCAGTCCTTTAACATAGAGAGGTCTCATGTGCCGATGCTCGGGGTCTTCAGGTTTGTCAAATGTTGTCGATTGGGGTGCTAGCACCAACTGAGCAATTGCCTCAGCTTGTTCATCACTATTATCGGGGGTGGCCCAATATTCCGCAGGGAGAAAGAACACCATGTTTACCCCTCCATCTTTTCTATCATCTTGATCGGTCTTCTCTTTAATCCGCAATTTACTCTTGATCCTTGGCCGATCAGCCTTAACTTCATGGTTTAATTCCCTTAGCTCTTTCCGCCATAATCGTTGTGCCCATCTTTTTTGATACTTCGTGAATATTCTAGTAGGGCACCATTGGGGCTTTCCTGTAGTGGTACTGTTATTGACTGATCGGCCGCTTTTTTTGATATTGATGGAACCGAGCCTCTCAAGCACTAATCACCTTGGCGGTGGCAATCTCTGATGAATGCTTGTCCTTCCTTGATCGTGTGGCTTTGTTCTATTGCCGTGGGGTTATAATGATTCCCTCATCTCCTTTTATCGTCACCGCAATCAGGACAATTATCCAGTGATGGCAGATACAGTCCTTCTTTCCAACAGAACCTGAAGAACTCACAATTCTAATGGGGGTTGAACCGTGATCCTCACTGCCTATATCCTCCCTTGACTTTCTCTTGTACTTGTCGATCAGGTTTAACGTTGAGATCTGACCTTTGTTGGTACATGTTTGCATAAAAGATTACGCTAACAGGTTTAAGAAATTCTACATGTAACAAATGAAGTGTTTGAGAAAGCGGACTATCTCAAGCCTCCGAATAGGATAATAGCTTGAAGTAGTTCGAAGTTGTGTATTGAATATCTGAATATTCGATACCCTTTACAGAGTGAAGAGTGGTATTAATATACCGAATATTAAAGGAAAAGACTCCTTTACCCTCTAATTACATGCGACTAAAAAGATATTGTTTAATATTCTTCATAGGGTAAAAAGGTAAAAGACTAATTTAATCAGAAAGAAGATAAATCTTTTATCCTCGCTGGCAACACCCCTTCGGGTGGAAAGGCTTTGGGGGGCTTCATCACACCGATGCCTTGACGGAGGTCTCTGTTGTACAGTACTCCAAATACAGCAAAACCTTGATGCTTTTAGGATCTTCGAAGATCGAAGCTTCCGACTTCATTTCTTCTGCTTGTATCTACAAAGAAATGTCCTTGACCTCTGGAGGATGAAATATTTTCCCCCAACAGTAGCCCCTGGAATACTTCTCTCCGAATTGTCTATACAATAAAGAGGGCAGTATACGCAAGAAATAATTTCATACTTAGAATCAAAAACTTAATGAGTTTTACCACTCTTTGGAACATTCGGAGGCTTTTTGTCTTCGGACCAACTTCTATGCGAAGGTACGTATTGAAATGGCTTCGAAGATAGATCCTTGTGAAGCTGAAATAACCGTTAGACTCATAGAAATAGTCGTTACCTTTTTTAAAGGCTAATGGTTGCTTCGTTTCCGCAGGCGTGATTTCTCATGAAGAGCCTCAGTGAATCATAACGGTAAAGAATATGTAATGGCGCACACGAATGGTACGTTGCAACTGCAAGTACATATTATAAATAAGAAGGTAAGGGTGATTTTTGGATACTTTACCAATTGCTCCCGCATTTTCCCTTTCTGCTTCCCGAGCCCATCTTCCAAGCTTCATCTTCTCCTATGGCGAAAACAAGCCACAAGGTTCCTGTTCCCGCTTCGTCTTTGGCTAGTCAACAGGCGATGGTGGCAGTGGCGGCAGCGGCGCCTTCAGACAATCCTCGCCCAGTCAGTCCTCATGATCTCTGCTTGACATCCACCAAATATATGGATCAATCATATAGTTTGGGCCCCTCAACATGTTCGAAGAAATCGATTGCGGCGGCGACTGCTGGGATGACAGGACCTGGAATTAAGATTCATCATGGTTGGGGGTGAGGTGATTCCCGCGCCACGAACCGGAGAGGTGGTGGTGTTTGAAGCATTCTTCGAAGCCAGATTAGGGCTTCCAGCAGTGGAGTTCCTTTCTGAGGTACTAAACTTATTCCACGTCACTTTGCCCCAGCTTTCTCTGAATGCAATCGCTCACCTAGCCATCTTTGAATGGGCGATGCGAGCCAAAGGGTGTGCGGGAGAGCCGAGATCTTTGCGGCTCTTCATAAAGCTTTGTTCTAGCCAAATACCTTTACTGGAGCCGGAGGAGAAAATATGATGGTCGCCTTCGGGAGTATCAATTTTCAACTTTGCGATGAATACCAAGACCGGTTCCCAGCGAAGGACATTAGCGCCATATGGTACATAGACTAGATTCTTCACTGGTTTTATGCCAAAGTAGGAGCGGACTGCGTCTTGGACAGACCTCTCGAGTACATCTTTTACCGGAGGGAAGCGGAGGTCCAACAGGACCCAAGTCAACTTGAAGTGCGCCTCGGGCTGCTGCAATTTGTAAGTCGTCGCATGAGTATGCATGACTTAGCGGAGGAGTTCATCAGACTCCGGATCCCCCCTTGATGGTTAGCTAGCCAATCAACTTCGAAGAGAATCTAGAGGGTGGACTCTGAGAGATCCCATCAAGTTCTGCAAGTAAACTTCCTGTATGTCCTGCAAAATATTTTTACATGTAGTATTGATTCTATAGAAATGATTTAACCAAAAGGAAATCTTATCTTATAGCTCCACGCATCACCCTCACTTCAGAACAAATTGTCCGAGCTTTGGAGAAGATCCTTGGGGCTCATACGCCCATTGAAAAAGAGTGTAGGGTGAAGTTGGTTAGTAGCTGGGAGCGATTCAACCAAGTATGGAGTGTACTCGGAGTTGAACCTCCAATTCTTCCAGACTAGACTACATCGGAACAGGCTTCGAATAAAAGGAAGGCCGAAGAAGGGACTTCATCACCAGCCAAGACACCCGTTAAAAAGATGGCTAGAAAGCCAAAAGCCCTTACTCCTTCCAAGTCTCCAACTTCGTCTTTGGAGTCATCTGATGATGAATATGAGGTAGACAAAGCAATGAGGGAGGAGTTCAAGGCTCTCCTAGTAGGGGACGAAAGGTCTCGAATGGGAGCTGAAGTCTCCGTTTGAGACGACGTGGTGGCGCCTGCAGTTGAAGGTAACCCTGAGTAGGCAGAGACTGAAAACGTCTCGTCTAGCCAGATAAATGCTCCTGCTATGGAAGAAGGCGGAGTCTAGACTGTGGATTCCCAAGTCTTGTCTCTGGATGAAGTGCTAGCTACAGTGGTCGATGATATCTCTGCAGCTATTCCTTATGTTCGAAGCCCGGAGTCCAAAGAGGACTTCGATCAGATGTTCGAGCCCCTGAGCAGTCCAGTGCTCATTCGGCAACAAGATGTCGGAGGTAAGCCTCAGTAGAATACCTTTTCTTCATCCCTTTTTTCTCTTGTCCTGCAAAATTTAAGCAATATCATATACCTTTGGTTTTTACAAGATCAGCTCTGGTGGAGGTGGCTCCTCCTACAGAAGTTGTGTCGCAGCATGCCGCAGCTCTGAAGCCAGTTCCAGCCATAACACAAATGGCTCCAGTCCGAGAAACAACTTCAAAGAAGATGTTGAGTCTTGGAAAAGGTAAAGGTAAAGGTTGGCCTTTGCCTGCTCTTGTTCTAGGGTGGACTCCATCAAGATCCACGGACGGAGGTCAATCTACAGAGGCCTCCAAAGATGCTTCGCTATGATCCAGTCCATCTCCAAACAAAGATGATCAGAGCGCCTTGTCATGGCTCCCCCTCTTAGCTCCTTTTTTGGAGCGGAGAACAGGACTTCAGACTTTGCTAGAGCCTTTGGCTCGGGCTAGTCGTGAGGATGGGGAGACTGACTTGGTTTCCATTCTTGGAGAAGTGGAGGGGTCGGAGCTAGATGCAGCTTTGGAACGGGCAGCCTACCAGGTACAAAGCATCTAAAAAAATAAAGTTAGTTCAAATATACGTATATAATTTACTTACGTTGTTCTTCTGCCTTTGCAGCAAGTAGTTCTAGCTTGGGCTGTAGCTATATCACTTGAGCGAGAATGTAACTGACTCAAGGAGAAGGTAACATCTCTTCAAGGGAGCCTTGTTAGCTCCGAGACGCGTACTTCGAGCTTGGAAGAAAATGTAGTTGCAGAGAGGAATGCTAGGACTAGCTTGGAAGCTGCTAAAAATGAACTTGAAGCTGAGCGGGTTGTGCTATGGGCCGAGGTGGAAAGACTGCAGGAAGAGCAGGCAGCTGTGGGAGCTGAAATGGTCAAGCTTCGAGAGGGCAGCTAAATTTGAAGGAGGAGGCCAAGAAGCTACTCGGACAAAAAATTTCTTTAATGATAGAGGCAGCTAGACTTTCATCTTTGACGGATGAGCTGACTACGTCAAACAAGACTTTTTCTGTGGAAAAGATAAAGTGCGAGAAGGTGGTTTCGGAGACCATGGATGCCCTTCGGGGTGTCCTGTAATACTTCGGCACTTCTTGAACTTCTTCTTCAGCTGGCAACGACTCCCTGCTGTGAAAGATGAAGATGATCCAAGTAGCGGCGAAGAGTATGAAGGCTGCAGGTACTCGCTACGGAGAGATCTCTGGCCAAGCTGCAACTCTCGGAATACTTCGCTACTACGAAGACCTTGGGTTATCTGTTTCGCCGGAACCTAGAGCAGCCCCTATCAACTTTGGCGATGACCGACTTCTGACTCCTTCGGCTGATGTGGCCACAGCTTGGGAGGCTTTTCAACCATCTTGGAGATCTGAAGGCCGATCAACTATAAAAACATCGATCGATGAAGGCCTCCGACAAAAACAAGCATGGGCTAAACCTTCAAATAGCAAACCTGCTGCGAACCCAAAGGTCTAGTTTCTTTTAGGGCTCCGCTTATTGTAAAAACTTATCTCTTGTTCTCTTTTGAATGAAAAGACTTGTTTGGAAATGTTTTTAGGCTTCTCACTCTTTTTTGGATGAGCACAAAGTATTAGAGTTTAGCGAAGAACTCCGCCTACAATGGGCCACCTTCAAAGCCTTAAAGCCTCACAGGCGCCCTCGATTTTCAATTCTGTTGATAACAGAAAATGGCATTAATGGTTAAGATTATCAAAGTATCAATTTTGGTAATTTGGGCTGAAAAGACACATGTCCCGGGTTGGGCCAAAGCCCTATAGGGCCAAAGGCCCACTAGGCTATAGGCTTCGGAAGCTTTCAGCAAGCCTGCAGCCTTCGGCCCGAAGGCCTTCGGAGGCCCACCGAGCCGAAGCTTCGGCCCGAGCAGTATGCTTCATTGGACCTAGCCGAAGGCCCACTTCAGGTAGAGATAGAATTGGATCTGATTCTCGCTAAGTGTTTTTCTCTACAGGTGATTCAGCAGAGTCATACTAGATTAGACTTAGCGATTAGAAGTCTAGCACCTATAAATATAGGGGTGAGGCCAGTTCAGAGGGCCCCCCAACACAAATCAACCACAAAGCCCTAGCTTTGATCGTATTTACTTTATCTTTACTTTTCTGTACTCTTCGTGGGTTTGCTTGGAAGCCCTCCAATGGCCACTTCGGAATAGTGGTAATCCTTGTTACTTCGCCAATGAAGTATCCGTTAATCTACATAATAGATTGCTATCACCTTGTTACTTCAGATGTGAAGTATCCGCTAATCTGCATAACAGATTGCTACCTTTGACACTAGTGCAACACTTAGAAGAATTCAGTCCTTGGGCCGAATTAGTACGTCGAATCTACTCTGTTGAAGATTTCTACATTCGGAGCTACTTCGTAAGAGGTGTCCGAAGCTGAGAGATCGGTTTCAGAGGTTGCAAGAACACCCTTCGGCAAGACTACCGCTTCGACCGCACGCCAAAATGCTTTGCCAATAGACTTCATCACAACAGGCTTTGCCACGCTCGTACTCGGCTCCGGATGAAGTCATGCTCGCATGTTGCGCCTAAGTCATTATTCTGTATCTCACTGTATTGGAGACTTCGCACCAAACCCTGCTGTTCGGAGCTTATTGTCGTGTTTAGATCCGTTTGGAGTTCATCTTCGGCCAGATCAGTCCGAACGCCAAAGGTACCCTTCGGCGAGACACTTCGCACCAGACGCTGAAGGTACCCTTCAGTGACACCCTTCGCACTATACATCAAAATAGTCAGGCTCCGCTCGGTTTGCTGATTTGTTCTATTTAACATATTTCTTTCGGCTAATTGGATTATTTTGTGTAAACTGATTACCTGTCACCTCCACCCCCCTAACCACGGCTAAGGGTACTCGGAACGCGATGTAAGTGTTGTGTTACGCTTAGGCTTGTCCCTAAGTATCCACACACTTTTGGATCATCGAACTGATCCAAGTGCAGGGGCACGTTTTTGTGTCAACACACTTTTTGGCGACTCCACTGGGAAAAGCTACGCCACCATGACGGGTACGTCTACATCGGCCGCTGGTACATCTACAATGACTACTATGACTACACCGCCGATGGACACCATGGGGGGCGTGGACATCGATAACCACAACATCATGATGCCCAATCTTGAACACATTCCCGCAGAAGACCGAACAGAAATCGAGGCAAAGATGAAGGCGCTATAGGACATGATGCTTGGAGGCTACGTCAAGATGCGCGCGGGCTTCATCAAGTGTGACATCATCGCCCCTGACCTTGCTCGGATCCAAGTAACACCCATATCACCTCGTTGATCTTTTTTAGGGATTGAGCAAAAAATAGTCGCATCAGTAGATCAGGCCGTTAGCGCTTCGCTAGCCAACCGATTAGATTTGGCAGTTAGCTCCCAAGTAGAGGCAACACTTACATGGTTCAACTTTACAAAGGCCTTACCATCAGCCCCTATTGCTAGTATACATCCGGTAAATCATGTGTACAACAGAACTGACGGTGGCACAAGAAAGACCATTGCGTCTCCGGTCTCAACATCCATGGCTGAGACTATGGCCAAGCTACCACCACGTACCACACACCACCACCACCTGCGCCAGTGCTAGCCCTGCCCGCACTACCCGCACCACATGCATAGGCGCCTGGGCTCGAGCACATCGTATAGCTAACGCATAGGGAAGAGGCCCATGGCCGACACGACGATATCCCGCCACGTGTCGCGCCCCCGCACTAGAGACGTGTGTAGGCAGCAGGCCAAGATGACCTAGAGGAGCGAATCCACGCACTATTTAGGGAATGCGCTGATTTCGTGCCTAGGGGTCGGGCTAGGGTTTACCGGAAGCCATATCCCGATCATTTCGATACAATACCCTACCCCCGTGGCTATAGAATCCCCGATTTCACTAAGTTCGATGGCGAGGGTAACAAAACCACACTAGAGCATTTTAGTCATTTTTAGCAAGGTGTGGAGAGGCTTGTGGGTCAGACGCTCTGAAACTTAGACTATTTTCTCTCTCACTACCCGGCACCGCTTTCACTTTGTTTTCGGCACTCCCATCGAACTCCGTCCAAACATGGGACGAATTAGAACAAAAATTCGATGACTACTTTTATATGGCTGAGACAGAACTTAGGCTCCCACACTTGACATCGGTTACGCAAAAGTCTAATTAGGGTGTCTCTAAGTATATCAAGCATTTTACGACACTAGAAACCAATGTTTTAGTCTTAATATTTCAGAAAGGGATTTGGCGGATCTAGCTTTTAGCGGGTTGCGTTCCGAGATTAAAGAGAGACTAGATCCGCCAAAGAAGAAGGATGATTGAAAATAGACCACAATCCAAAGATAAAGGTGGACAAAGATCCCTTCCCCGTCAACGTTGTCGACCTCGGCGAGAAGAAGGTGTTGATTCAGCCAGAACAGGCGAGTCGATTAGAGGGAAGGCGGTAATTGTTGGAGAACCACGCATGCGCACACTCATAGCTAAGAACCCCGAGGTGGGAGTATAGAAACAAAACATTAGCATTCCTTCGGCTAAGGCTCGCAAGAAGCCGAAGTTAACATACAAGATGCTATTGAACAAGCATCAAAGAAAAGCCAAGGAAGCAGGCCCCCACGCTAAAAAACTAAGTTACCCGAAGGGCCCAAGGCGTCCGGAGGGTGGCTTCGGACCACAGTGGCCGAGCCCTCCTCATGATGGTTTTGGACCGCAATGGCCGGACCCTCTGCACGGTGACTTCGGGCCACAGTGGCCTAACACCCCCTATGGTGGCTTTGGACAACAATGGCTGAACCACCCGTACAGTAGCTTCGGACTATAGTGGCTGAACCCCATGCAGAGCGAGTTCTGCACCCAATGGTCGAACCCCGCACCACTCTGGATGAACCCTTCGATAGGAGACTTCGGCCCACACTGGCCAAACGTACCTTCGGCCTAGCAGGACCCCTCACTGATATGGTCCGAGACACCGTCGACTCTGCCGAACCCCCTCCGGGTAACGAGTTCAGCTCACAGTGGGCGAAGCCACTAGAGTTGTCGGTGCCTCCGCCATACAACTAGGGCGAGGACTCCATGGGCTCCGTACGTATCACAGCCAGATTATCCTCCGCAACTTAACGCTATGCCTTGTTTTCCTTCGGAGTATCATGAATTGTAGGGACAAACAGATGCAGCAGAGGTAGGCATCATCCATAGGCTGTCCGTGGTACCTCCGAATTGGACCATACAGAGTGAAGTCGAAGAATACAGGCGCGAAGAGGCCAGGGACAGGGAGTCCGAAGCTATCACAGTCAGAGTAGGGTCTCAGGAAGTCCCAATCCCAAAGGCCCCTTCGCCGATGTCTGATGGAGGGAAGTCCCTTGCCCCAGCCAAAGCACGCGCTAGAGGCTGGTCCGATCGGCCGAACGAGGCCGGTCTGATTGCCGGGGTCCACAGCGAAGGCCCCACCAAATACAGAGCGTGCGAGGCCGAGATGGATAGTACCACTTCGGCCAGAGTTAACAGAAACAAGGCAGTGGCACCTGGCACCAAGACGCAACCATCGTGGGCACCTCTAGGCATGTCCAAATCATAGAAGAGGCACCTACAATTACTACGGGCATAGGAGATGCACGAGAAGAAGGCCGAGGACGAGCGGGGCGCTATTTTTGAAGAGATTCTCCCACGGCAGACAACGAGACAAGTATGGAGAATGAAGCCGGTAGAGATAACCAACCCGACTCCTAGTCCGAGTGATGACGACGACGACATGCTCGCCGACAACTACTTGCCTGTCTGTGAGGGGCCCGCACCCCAGGCGATGGACATCAATGTCGTCACGCTACCTGTCGAGTTTGCCCTGCTGCAAGACGAGGCCGAGGTCGCTCAGTTGAACCTCGGCCCACGCAATGCTATCTTTGAGAAACCCGAGGACTCGACTTGCCATCTAAAGCCTCTCTACATCAGGGGTCACATTGACGAAAAGCCAATTTCCCGGATGCTTGTCGACAGTGGCACCACGGTTAAGATAATGCCTTACTCGCTATTGAAGAAGCTTGGTAGGGACGAGAATGATCTGAAGAAAACCAACTTGATGTTCAACGGCTTCAACGGTGAGAGTTTCAAGGCCAAGGGCGTGCTCTCCATGGAGTTGACAATAGGCAACAAGACGTTGCCAATAGCATTCTTTGTCGTCGATGTACAAGGTAACAATAGTGTGCTGCTAGGGCGCGATTGGATTCACGCGAATTGCTGCATTCCTTCTACTCTGCACCAGTCCCTAATTTAGTGGGACGACGATGATGTAGAAGTCATACCCATAGACACTTTGGCCCAAGTGGCATTGGCCGATGTATCAGTTGACACCGTTCACAACAAGTTTGAGTGCCTGTCAGGTAGAGATCTTTCGGATTATGATTTTGTTAGCGTGTCCATAGGACGTTTTGTACCAGTGTTTGTAAAGCCGGCTAGTGTAGCACGGCTGTTTTTATATTAGTAGTCATGTCTAGCAAGAGTAATCTGGATTGGCTAAAATCTCGTGTAAAGTAGTATCGGTCTACTAAATATGGTATCGCCGAAGCCATCAAGGACTTTAGCGAAGTAGAGAAATTGGGACAAGGTTTTGCGTCAACCGATCCCTTAGAAGAAGTTGACATAGGTGATGGTAGCATCCCGAGGCCGACTTTTGTAAACCAACATTTACAACATGATGAAAAGGCCGAAGTAATAAAGTTGCTTCGGTCGTATGTCGATTGTTTCACATGGGATTATAGCGAGATGTCGGGACTAAGCCGTGAGCTCGTGGAGCATCGGTTGCCTGTCATGTCCGGATTTAGGCCTTATAAATAGCCTCCTCGACACTTTAACTCGGCCATCTATGACCGAGTTAAAGAAGAGGTAGAGCAACTGCTCAGTGCTGAATTTATTAGGCCATGCAAGTACGCAGAATGGGTCGCTAACATTGTGCTTGTAGAGAAGAAAGGGAGCGACAAGATACGAGTATGTATTGATTTCAAGGATCTGAACAAAGACACTCCAAAGGATGAGTATCTGATGTCGATATGGCTTTTGGTTTGAAGAATGATGGCGCCACATATCAGCGTGCTATGAACTTGATCTTTCATGACTTACTAGGAGTTATGTTAGAAGTTTACATTGATGATGTTGTAGTCAAATCAGATGCTATGGGAAACCATTTAGCCGATTTGAAAGTTGCTTTTGATAGGATGTGACAGTATGGCTTAAAAATGAACAGACTCAAATGTGCTTTTGGCGTGTCGGCGGGTAAGTTCTTAGGTTTCATTATTCATGAAAGAGGCATAGAGATTGATTCTAGGACGCTTGAGAAGATTAGAAACGTTACGGCGTCGACATGCAAAAAAAGATGTGCAGAAGTTGCTAGGCAAGATGAATTATTTGCGTCACTTTATATCTAACTTGTCTGGCAAGATTGATGCCTTTGTCCCCATACTCCGGCTAAAGAACGAGGCCGAGTTCACTTGGGAGGCAAGCCAACAAGCACCTTTGAGAAAATCAAGGTGTGCTTATCATCGCCACCCGTGGTGAGAGCACCCAAAGCCGAGATTCCATTTCGGCTATACATCGCTGCTGAAGATAGCGTGATCGGGGCCGTGCTAACCCAGGAGGTAGAAGGAAATGAGTACATCATCACATTCCTGAGCCACCGCCTGCTGGATGCCGAGACCAAGTACGCGTTTGTGAAACATTTATGTTTATCACTTTACTACGTGTGTACCAAATTGCGCCACTATCTTCTCCCTACTACATGTGTTGTCGTTTGCCAAACCGATGTTATAAAACACATGTTACAAAAGCCGATTCTAAGTGGAAGGATCGAAAAGTGGGCTTACGCTTTGATTGAATATGATTTGGCCTATGGACCCCTAAGAGCTTTGAAATGCCAGATCGTAGCCAACTTTACAGTTGATCACCACATGGACATCAGCTGGAGCGACAATGTTGCTCTGATTGAGGTAATGACATGGAAACTTTAGTTTGATGGTTCAGCTTGCAAAAACGGCCAAGGTATTGGAGTAGTTCTCATATCACCTAGTGGAGCACACTTTGAAACCTCGTCTCGTTTAGAATTTTCTTCTACTAATAACCATGCTGAATACGAGGCTTTACTACTAGGGCTTGAATTGTTGGAATCCATGGGTGTTAAACATGTTCATGCGCGTGGTGATTCCCTGTTAGTGGTGCAACAAGTGGCTAAGAGTGCTCAATGTTTTAACGGCTTGCTAAATAGCTACTTGGATAAGTGCCTGGACATAGTTGCTACTTTTGATGACTTCAAAATTTCTCATGTGTCAAGAGAGGACAATTTAGTTGCCAATGATTTGGCTCAGCAAGCATCTAGTTACCAAGTCAGGAGAGCAAAATATTCTTTATGGCAGAAGCCAATGTTTGGTCTCACTACCGAAGCAAGTGATTTCAGACAGGTGCACCCTGCGGGTCGGACCCCTCCGGCTGCCAGAGACTACCACGCGCCGAGGTCCCGAGACTAGAGTACTCCGCCCACCGAAGAGTCTGGCACGCTGGAGACCATGAGACAAAGTCCTCAGGACAGTGAGGGCTTCTGGGAGCCCAAAACCTCCGGCAGGGGGCTTCGGCCTGATGCGATCCACGCAGCCAGTCCGGCCAGGCTTTGGTAGAAGCAAGAAGGGCTCAGGGGGCACCCTGATATCAGTAGACTAAATTTTTTTCATGGAGTGAGCTAGCAAAACCCTCAGAAGTCCATAAGGGCGATTGGACAACTCCAATCGTCTAGTGTTTGAGAGACCCTAGCCAAAGGGTTGATCGGAAAGTTCAGCAACAAACGTTTAAATTTGTGTTGCTAGACGACACACTGTATCCCTAAACCATTGACGGAGTACTATTAAAGTGTCTATACCATGAACGATCCCTAGTGGCTACGGGAGAAGTCCATGAAGGACTTTGTGGCACTGATCAGTCAGCCCAGAAAATGAGTTGGATGCTCAAAAGAGCGAGTTTCTACTGGCCGACTATGATGGAGGAATGTTTTAAGTATTACAGAGGGTGTGAAGCATGTCAGAGGTTTGGCAATATTCAATAAGCTCATGCTTCATTACTTAACCCTATTGTCAAGCCATGGCCATTCCGAGGTTGGGGTTTAGACTTCATCGGCCAGATTCACCCTCCTTCCTCAAAAGGGCATCGGTTTATGTTTATGGCGACAGATTACTTCACCAAGTGGACCGAGGTCGTGCCTCTCAAGAACATGACTCACAACGAGGTACTTGACTTTATCTTGAAGCACATCATACATAGATTCGGTATTCCCCAAACTCTCACTACAGATCAAGGTAGTTCATTTGTTTCTAAAGAAGTGAGGGACTTTGCCGAATATTATGATATTAAATTGATAAACTCTTCACCCTACTATGCTCAGGCCAATGGTCAGGCCGAGTCTAGTAATAAAATAGTGATTAAACTCATTAAGAAGAAAATTGAAGAGTTCCCTAAAAGGTGGCATGAAGTGCTCTCCAAGGCGCTATGGGCTTGTAGAATTGCAAAGCACGGTGCTACCAAAGTTAGTCCATATGACTTGGTGTATGGAAAAAAGTCGTTCTACCTGTAGAAGTAGATCTTGGCTCTCTAAGAGTGTTGAAGCAAGATGGATTATCGATCGACGACTATGAAACTCTTTTAAAAGACAATCTAGTAGAAGTGACCGATAAGAGATTGAGGGCTTTAGAAGCCAGAGAAGTAGACAAGAGGAGAGTAGCTAAAGCCTACAATAAGAAGGTTAAACCAAAATCGTTTCAAGTAGGTGACTTGGTTTGGAAGACGATTTTACCTTTAGGCACTAAGAGTCCCAATTTTGGTAAATGGTCGCCTAGTTGGGAAGGCCCTTTCAAAATAGCCGAAATCGCTCCTCGCAATGCATATGTGTTAGAATCTCTGCAAGGAGAGCGGTTTCGAAGAGCTTTGAATGGTAGATACTTGAAAAGGTATTTCCCAAGTGTGTGGCAAATAGCTTAAAAGATGTGGAAAGGACAATATGGAAGGTATCATCTATAGCCTGTTGTGCTTTTAGTTTACTAAGTTCACTAAAAGGTAGGGGGGCATGAGTTGATAGAAAAAAATGGTATTAATGGTTAATATTATCAAAGTATCAATTTTGGTAAATTGGGTCGGATAGACACATGTCCCAGGTTGGGCCGAAGCCCTATAGGGCCGAAGGCCCACCAGGCTATAGGCTTCGGAAGCTTCTAGCAAGCCTGCAACCTTCGGCCCGAAGGCCTTCGGAGGCCCACCCCACTGAAGCTTTGGTCCGAGGAGTAGGCTTCGGCGTGCCTGGCCGAAGGCCCACTTTAGGAAGAGGTAGAATTGGATCCGATTCTGGCTAAGTGTTAATCTCTACGCATGATTCACACGAGTCATAACAGATTAGACTTAGAGATTAGAAGTCTAGCCCCTATAAATATAGGGGTGAGGCCGGTTCACAGGGCCCCCAACACAAATCAACCACAAAGCCTAGCTTTGAATCATATTTACTTTATTTTTACTTCGCCTAGGATGTATCTGTTAATCTACGTAAGAGATTGCTATCGCCTTGTTACTTCGCTTGTGAAGTATCCGCTAATGTGCGTAACAGATTGCTACCTTCACCACTAGTGCAACACTTAGCAGAATTCGGTCCTCAGGCCGAATTGGTACTTCGAATCTACTCTGTTGCAGGTTTCTACATACGGAGCTACTTCATCGGATGTGTCCGGAGCTGAGAGATCGGTTTCGGAGGTTGCTAGAACACCCTTCAGCAAGACTGCCGCCTCAACCGCACGCCAACACGCTTCGCCAATAGACTTCGTCACAATAGGCTTCCACGCTAGTACTTGGCTCCGGACAAAGTCGTGCTCACGCGTTGCGCCTAAGTCATTATTCTATATCTCACTGTATCGGAGACTTTGCACCGAACCCCGCTATTCGGAGGTGATTGTCGTGTCTAGATCCATTCGGAGTTCATCTTCGGCCAGATCAGTTCGAACACCGAAGGTACCCTTCGGTGAGACACTTCACACCAGACGCCGAAGGTACCTTTCAGCGACACCCTTCACAGTATACTTCGAATCATTCAGGCTCCGCTCGGTTTGCTAATTTGTTCTATTTAACATATTTCTTTTGGCTAATTGGATTATTTTGTGTAATCTGATTACCTGGTGACTCCACCCCCC
Source organism: Zizania palustris (assembly GCA_019279435.1). Lineage (NCBI taxonomy): Eukaryota > Viridiplantae > Streptophyta > Magnoliopsida > Poales > Poaceae > Zizania > Zizania palustris. The sequence continues at coordinate 72,520,230 of JAAALK010000289.1, read as the reverse complement.
TTATCACGGTTAAGGGTAGTCAGAACGCGATGTCAGTGTTGTGTTATTAGGCTTGTCCCTAAGTATCCACATACTTTTTGATCATCGAACTAACCCAAGTGCGGGGGCACGTTTTCGTGTTAACATATTCCTCGAGGAAGTTCTGGAGAGGTTATACCCGATATATATAAAGAAGTGTTAGCTTATATTAAAAAAGGGGAAAAGGAAGTTAGTATAGAAACTTCATCTTCGGCGGACATTGAATGGTCTGAAGAACAAAATGCTGATGAAGAGCAAGTGGAAAAAAGCCCCGAATGACTTCGAAGCTGGGAGAGAAGCCCCGAACGACTTCAGACCTGGGATGAACTTTTGCGAGAACAAAAAGACTTCCAGGCTTCGAAAGAAGTGAAAAGAGTTAAGCGCAAAGTTTTAAAAACTCTAGGCTCCGGGACAAGTCGTCTTCAATGTCGGGCTAATTTCGAAAGTAGTTCCGGGGATCGAAGGGGTCTTCACTTCCTCCTTAGCTTAGACACAGATTTTCATGATGTAATGTAATCTGATTAAATAATATAAACTAGAAAGTTTCAAAATTGTCTCACTACTTCCCAGCCCCTCTTTGGGGGTAAGCACCTCCGAAATTTGTTCGAGGGTGGTTACGCACAACAAAGATAACGTTAGTTAGGAGTACAATTTTGGAGGCTCGGGGCCCCTTATTATATTAGAAAGGAATTAAGGACTGACAATCAAATCATGGTCACTAAGGACCTCGAAAATATCTTCGACTCTATTAATTTGGAGTCTGTAAACTGGTAAGTTAGCACTCTTTTTTGAATGTGATCACTTCAGACTCTTTTCGGATGTATTAGAATCCGATTGTAATGGTCAGTTTGGACTCTTTTTACAGACGTTTTGAAGCTAATTGCTCAGAGTCTATATTATTTGGTCTCCTTGGACTCTTTTTACGGATGCTATCAAACCGGTGGTTCGGAATCCGCTTTTTGTGGTCTCCTTGGACTCTTTTTATGGATGCTTTCAAGCCGGTGGCTTGGAATCCATACCATTTGGCCTGTTTTGACTCTTTTTACGGATGCTTTCAAGCCAGTGGCTTGGAATCCGTTTTTCGTGACTTTCCCAACTCGCTAGAAGATTTGAACCAATGGTTCGAAGTCCGTAAAATTGGTTCAAATGAATGACACTTTCCTTCGCAATCAACTCCGTTCTCCTAGTGCGTCCACCATAAATAGGAGATGTTTAAGAAGTAGGCATTATCTGAACCATGAGCTTTATTTATTTAGAAAGTGTTTACAAATGATTGCAAGGAGCCCCTATGCAAAATATCGCTTAATGTGCTCTGCATGCCAGGTATGCTTTAATTCCTCACCTTCTAAATTAGCTAATTTAAAAGACCAAGGGTGTCCTAAACGAAGGATGATATATGGACCTTCCCAATTATTTTCTAATTTCCCTGGTGCTATAATGATTCACAAAACTAAATGACTTGGTTTAAGTTCATTAAGTTTAATCTTCGGGTCATACCAAGTCTTCGTCTGTTTTTGATACTTCGTCATATTTGCAACAACACGAAGCCTTGTTTCTTCCGTTAAATCTAGCGAATATTTTCTTTCATCTTCTTTTTTAGGTTCGATGGTGCGAAGAGATCCTCCTTTATGCTCCGTCGGTGTCATGGCTTCTTCTCCGAATAGTAATGTGAAAGGCATAAAACATGTGGACCTTGCTTGAGTGGTCTGAATGGACCATAAAATCTTCGGGAACTCTTCAGTCCAAAGCCCCTTCGCCAATCCTACTATCCTTCAATTCAGGCCTGATAAAATATTACCGTTAGCTCGCTTGATGGCTCCGTTAGATTGAGGATGACGGACAGCTGCAAAACACATTTCTATGCCAAGACCTTCGCAGAACTCTCTAAAGGGTTCAGCATCGAATTGAGTGTCATTGTCAATTGTCAACTGTCGAGGTACTCCGAACCTGCATATAATATTTTGCCAAAAAAAATTTGTACATTCTTGGAAGTGATAGCTTTGAGTTCTGCTTCGACCCACTTGGAAAAATATTCAATTGCTACCACTGCAAATTTTAAACTTCCTTTTGCCATTGGAAAGGGGCCAATGAGATCCATGCCCCATCTGGCCATGGGCCAAACTGGAGCAATAACTTGAAGAGGTGTTGGCAGACGATGACTTCGTCTTCCCATCCATTGAAAACCTTGGTAAGTGCGGACCAAGGCCTCCACATCAGATACTATTGTAGGCCAATAAAGCCCCTGGCAAAGTGTTTTCCCTGCCAAGGCTCGAGGGGCAAGATGGATACCACAAAGGCCTTCATGAATTTCTCGGAGTATATCATGGCCCTCAGCTTGAGAAATACATCGGAGTAGGGGAGAACATACTCTGGTCTTGTAAAGAATACCGTTGATAATATGATAATTCTGGACTCTCAATTGCAATCTTGAAAGCTTTGGGCCTTCGGGTAAATTAGCTTCGCCTTGCAATAATTCCATAATTGAACTCTGCCATTCGGTGTTCGGTATGCAAAGGACCTCCGCAGGAGGGAGTTGGTGCACCGAAGGAGATGTAAGCTCTTCATAAAAAGCCCCTTCCGTAATATCTATGGCCCCGACTGTAGCTTTTGCCAGGATATCAGCTTGTGCATTGTTAGCTCTTGGTATGCTGCGGAAAAAAATTCCTTTAAATGTTGCTTCGATCTTACGGATTTCTTCTAGATATTTAGCAAGTTGCGGATGCGTGGCTTGAAAACTTTTATCAATGTGCCCTGCTACAATTTGGGAATCTTCTTTTATAACAACTCTTGTAGCACCAAGGGCACATGCCTTGCGAAGACCTAGCAAAATTCCTTCGTACTTCGCAATATTATTGGTGGACTTAAAGTTGAGCGTTGCGGAGTACATTGCTTTTTGTCCTAAAGGTGAAATTATCACTGCTCCGCTGTCTGCTCTGGATGCTTGAAAGGCTCCATCGGAGTATATTGTCCATATCCCTTCACTTGATTTTTTCGGAGCCCACACTACAGATGGAGTCCATTCTGCTATAAAATCAGCCACCACTTGTGACTTGATTGTTGTCCTTGCTACAAAGGAGATGCTGAAGGGTGCTAGCTCGACGGCTCATTTTCCAATTCTCCCTGTAGAATCTTTGCTTCGAAGCATATCTCCCAGAAGATAAGAAGTTGGTACAATTACATTATGTGCTAGAAAATAATGTCGTAGTTTCCTTCAAGCCATCACTAGAGCATAAGAAAATTTTTCCAATTTGGAGTATCTAGTTTTTTCTTCGGATAAAGCTTCTGATACAAAATATACTAGATTTTGTATCAACTTCCCATTGAAATCTACTTCTCAAACAAGGACCGCACTGACATCGGAGCCCGTAGCTGCAAGATAAAGAAGAAGGGTTTCATCGTCCATAGGCATAGTGAGTGTTGCGAGGTTGCTGAGATAATCTTTAATATCATCAAAAATGTTTTGGCACTCCGATGTCCATTCAAAATTTTTGGACCCTTTCAAGGCTTTGAATATTGGGAGGCTTCGCTTTGCGGACCTTGCTAGAAATCTGCTAAGTGCTACGAGGCATCCAGTAAGCTTCTGAACTTGATTCAAATTTTCTGGTGGAGCCATTTTTTGCAGTGCAGTTATTTGAGTTGGGCTAGCTTCGATTCCCTTGCTCGAAACTAAATACCCTAAGAACTTTCCAGCTTGAGCCCTGAAGATAAATTTTTCGGGGTTGAGGTGAACTACACATGCTTGGAGGCTCTCAAATGTTTCTGCTAAATCTAGATTATGCTGGTGCTTTAAAGCACTTTTTATTACAATATCATTCATATAGGCTTCGACATTATGGCCTATTTGGTGACCTAGACCTTTAGCAATTAACCTTGAAAAAGTTGCTCCGGTATTTCTCAAGCCGAAGGGCATTCTTACATAGCAAAAGAGTTACAAAGCTAGTCTTGATTTCATCTTTGCGCTTTAACCATATTTGATGATATGCGGAATACGTGTCGAGGCAGTGGAGTCAATTATTGATCAATGTGGGGCATGGGGTAGGGGTCACATTGGCATTCTTTATTCATGATGTAAACTAGGGTTCCCAATCTTCTGAAAGGTTCTGATATCTCTCGATTTGGTGGACTCGCTACACAAATCGACCCGGCTTCTAGACGGCACATCTTGAGCCCGCAATCACAGCACAACATCTCCTTTGGTTATCGACCAAACGGTGCTCGGTCGACCTCGCCAGGAAGGCTAATCCTTTCTTGAAAATTGAAGAACACAAGCAAGAAACAAGAAGAATTTAACAAAATTGCAGATGTATGATTAAACGCACAAATTGGGGTTCTATAAAACGATATAACGGCGAAACTGTTCTGGACAGAATAATCTAAGCAAAACCAATGAGAGACAGTGGAGGATGCTGTTTATATAGGCTAATGAACATGGTTTAACCCTAAAACGCGTCCTTAATGGACTCCAACTCGGTACATGGGCCAAAGGCCCAAACTAGTGACGCAGCACCGAAACGGTTCTCGAAATTGGTACTGTTTTGACAATTGCCGACGACTCCGATTTTATATTTATGTGAGGTTGGTCCCATTGGAAAGGTTATCTTCTCATATTTCCCACCATATATGGAACATCCAAATCAGAGGTCGTATGCATCCTGGGCGTCCATTTTACTGTCAGGTGGTCCTGGAGTCCGAATTGGACTCGAAGTCGACTTGGATTGGATCTCCAACTTGGCTTGCACTCCCTTGCTGTACCTCCCTGCCTCCAAGTCCTTCTTCATGAATATCCTGGTCCTCTCCTTGGTTCCTAATCACAAAATAATCATTAGTTAGCAATCTATTCTCAAATTCATAATTTGAAATGCTTAGGAACGAACTCACCTCTAAATTCAAGTGTCGTGCACGAGTTCTAGTGATCGGACCTTGAATGTTCAGCAGAGAAGTGATGTCCTCATCATCCTCCCCCTCTTGAATTGGAGTCGTCCTCGACTCTAACGTATCATCTTCCCCCAAGTAAGGCTTCAAATCTGAAATGTTAAAGGTAGGACTGACCCCGAACTCAGGAGGCAACTCAAGTTTATATGCATTATCATTAATCTTCTCAAGTATTTTGAAAGGACCATCAACTCTAGGCATCAACTTAGACTTTCTTAAATCTGGAAATCTATCCTTCCTCAAGTGTAACCAAACTAAATCGCTCGGTTCAAGCTTGACTTCCTTTCTACCTATACTACTAGTAAGCCTATATTTTTCAGTCATCTTTTCAATGTTTTCCTTAGTTGTTTCATGCAGTTTCAAAATAAATTCAGCACGTTTTTTAGCATCATTATGTATTCTCTCACTGGTAGGTATAGGCAAAATATCGATAGGAGCACGAGGGTTAAAACCATACACTACCTGGAAAGGACTTACCTTGGTGGTAGAATGTGTTGCTCGGTTGTATGCAAACTCGACATGAGGCAAATATTATTCCCACATCTTCAAATTTTTCTTAAAAACAGCCCTCAACATGGAGCCTAAAGTGCGGTTGACTACCTCCGTTTGGCCATCAGTTTGTTGGTGACAAGTGGCAGAAAATAATAATTTGGTACCCAACTTGTTCCACAAAGTATGCCAAAAGTGACTCAAAAATTTTGCATCATGATCTGAAACAATAGTAGAAGGCATACCATGCAAACGTACAATTTCTTTGAAAAAGAGGTCAGCAATATGGACAACATCATCACTTTTATGACATGGTATAAAATGTGCCATCTTAGAAAGACAATCCAAAACAACAAAAATGATATCCCTCCCCCTCTTTGTCCGTGGCAATCCCAACACAAAATCCATAGAAATACCCGCCCATGGAATAGAAGGAACAAGGAGAGGTATGTATAAACTGTGTCGATTCAATCGAGACTTAGCTTTTTGACATGTATTGCAGTGACCGACGAACCACTCGACATCTCTCCTCATTCTTGGCCAAAAGAAATGTGAGGCCAAAACATCTTTTTGTCTTTTTAGCACCAAAGTGCCCCATCAAGCCTCCCCCATGTGCTTCCTGGAGCAACAAAAGGCGAACAGAACCAACTGGAATGCACAAGCGGTTAGTCCTAAACACAAACCCATCATTGATCATGAATTTGTTTCATGTATGTCCCTCTTTACAATTCAGCAGCACACTTTAAAATCAGGATCATTTGAATATTGTTCTTTTATTGATTCAAGTCCAAAAATCCGACAATCAAGTTGGGACAACAAAGTATAGCGCCTAGACAAAGCATCAGCAATGACATTATCCTTCCCTTTCTTATGCTTGATGATGTAAGGAAAGGACTAAATAAATTCAACCCATTTAGCATGTCTACGATTCATATTTGTTTGAGAGCGAAGATACTTATGTGATTCATGATCAGAATGTATAATAAATTCCTTAGGCCACAAATAATGAGGCCACGTCTCTAAAGAACATACAAGAGCATACAATTCCTTATCATACGTAGAGTAGTTTAGAACAGGACCATTTAATTTTTCGGTAAAGTATGCAACAGGCTTACCTTCTTGCATCAACACACCACCAATGCCAATTCCACTAGCATCACATTCAAAATGAAATGTCTTACCAAAATTTGGAAGTTGTAGCAGTGGCGCAAGTGTTAGCTTGTTCTTCAAAGTGGTAAATGCCTCCTCTTGTGCTTGTCCCCAACGAAACACCACACCCTTCTTTGTCAACTCATGCAGCGGCGCAGCGATGGTGCTGAAATCTGGAACAAAGCGACAATAGAAACCTGCAATACCAAGAAAACTCCTCACCTGTGTGATGGATTTGGGGTTCGGCCAGCTCTTTATGGCTACAATTTTTGTCTCATCCACCTCAGTTCCCTGTGGAGTGACAACATATCCTAGAAAAGATACTCGATTCGTGCAAAATATGCACTTATCAAGGTCAGTGAATAAATGTGCATCGCGTAAAACATTAAAAACAGCACGTAAGTGATCCATATGTTCATCCAAAGACTTGCTATAAATCAAGATATCATGTCGCGCCCCGATTTAATAAATCAGGACCTTTATTGAAATTCCATAGAAAATCAATAAAAACAAGACGTTCATCATGCGACCACGTACAATATGAGCAATCATTCACGGTTCGTAGATCGCATTAGTACAAAAGTGAATAAATGTGAAGAGAAACTAATAAAACAAAGGGTCCTAGATGAACGCCTCCTTCCAGTCTCGCCTTGACTGGGTCGCTACTCCAGACCTTCATCCTCCTCGTAGTAGACGGGCTCTGGTGGTGTAAGTCAATGGGGGTGAGTACAAACATACTCAGCAAGCCACCGAATGCAAATATAATACAGAGTAATAACAAGGGAGATAGTGGCTAATTTTGCGAAAAAGCGTAATTGGTAAAGCAATTAAATGTGATCAATTTATTAGTACTGAAATGTAAACATGTGTATGCATCATCATCTTCTAACTCGAGGGGTACAGTCAGCCCCACCTCGCTCAACAGTCCTTACATGCCATGATTAACTCAACCATTCAAACAATTGTAAACTAACTGCGAGTAGTCACACAACCCACCTTGACCGTGGGCTCGACTTTTCGAAAAGATTAAATACTCTGATCAGAGACGTACCACTGTACCCACAAGGCACGCACTCACCACTTACACCAAAGTGTAACGAGATGACCCATTCCACGGGAACTCGTGCCAAAACCTTCCATATGGTCCTCCTCAACCCGACAGCACCCTCTTATGGGTTTCGTATCGTGTCTCGATGCGTCGAGCCTCACCATACCCCCCCCCCTTGAGCCACGTCGATACAAGTCACCTACAGGTTGCCCCTTGCCCCCTCCACTATGGTGCATCGAGTCGGATTGTTCCATACTTTCAGTTAGGACTTACCCATTAAACTTGTGGTTGGTACGGAAGTGCTTTGCAACAGATCCCGCAGACCGGTCCTTATAGTGCCCCGGGTGCGACCAACCAATGCCCTAGCTTGCACTCGTAACCCACCATACTTATAACATAGCCAACTCCAACGGAGTCCAGAGACGAGAATAACGGGGAAAATTCATATAACAGATTCCAACTATCTACGACTCATTCTTTTTATCCTATAGCAGTTGTGCCGGTACATTGGGCTCTAGCTAATACTTTTATAGTAGAGTGACAAGGAGTTAAGACTCAATAAGCATGGCTTGGGTTTGCACACAAGGACAGGGATCTAATAAATATAATGTAGGGCTTGATATTTGACTAATGCAATATTATCCTATGAGTTATAGCGATAATTTATTAAAACATGGGCTCAATGATGATCAACTATTTCCATAGGAGTGGGTCGATGACTTGCCTTGTTCAGCAAATGGTGATGGAGGAACTTCGGGATAAAACTACGGCTCCTCGACGAACTCGTAGTCTTCTCGATACGGAAAAATAAACAATGCATTCAATAAACAGATAAAAATCCACCAAATAATAAACATACATGTTTATGGGTTTTATTATGTGAAGTAAAGTTTTAATATTCTGAAGTTTGGTGAAAAACAGTAAAACTTATATTTTAAGGTTTTTCCTAATTTATTTTCTAAATTTACTATTTTATCCCTAAGGGGTTTTATTCATTTAATCCATAAGATTATTTTGTGCTAAAGTAACATACTGTTTTTATGGCATTAATGTGTAGAGAATAAAATGCTAAATTTAATAAAATTTGAATGGTGAAATTTGGAGTTAAAATGAGCAAGTTATGAATTTTATAAGTTTCAACAATTTTCTGGAATTTTATTTAAACTGAAAATAGGATTTAGTCCACGGTGAGCCAGGCCCACGGTGGACTGGGTCACTGTGCGCGGGGACCGGATCAACCAGGACCGTCTGATCTGGATCCGGCGATCGGGCGCGAGGCGGGATGCTTAAGTAGAAATGGACGGTCAGGATTATAACGCATCGAACGGGTACGCGTGGACGCACCAGATCGAATCCAGGTTTTAAGTTGCGATCAACAGTCAGGATCACAGGGTACCGGTTTGACCAGATCTGAGGGCATGGATTTAATCGTGGCCCTTCGATCGCGATCGGACGGCCATGACGTGATCCGACACGGCACGAGCGTAAGGGTACTTAGCCCCCTTCGTCTCCGGCTCCGGCGGGTTCGGGCACGGTGGTGACGGCGTCGGCGAGCGCCTACGGTCCTAGCTGCCAACAGAAATGGAACGAGGGGAATACGGTGGTCACGACGGTACCTTTGACGGCGACGAAGGGCGACTGATGGCGACCGGCGGTGAGGGGTGTACGGGGAGGTCCTTCGGGTGCTCGACGGCGGCGGTGATCCGGTGAGGAGCCATGCTGAATAGCGTGGGCCTCATGGCTCTAGAGGTGATGAGTCATTGTCAACGATAGTCAAAGAGGACTGAAGAAGAGAAGAGATCTGCTGTTTCATGGGCCGCGTGTGATTCAGGTACACGGGTAGCGAGCGACTGTCGGGCAGAGGAGGCTGCGAAGTCGGGCTGGCCCAATCCGGGTGCATGGGCCAGAAGCAGTAGAAGACCCACTAGGCTGTTGACCAGGACTGACTCAGGTACACGGGCGGTGAGCGATTGCCGGGCTGAGAGAGCTGCGGAGTCGGGCCGGCCCAATCCGGGTACCTGGTGCAAAGCTGGTGGAGGCTTTGTCAGTTTCGGCGTAAAACTGACAACCGTTGATTCTGTATCCGACTGTCCAGAAGAATAGCTTCAGGATATGTCATCTGTTACTCTAGGCCCACAGTCAGTCAGTTGTGTCTGTAAAAATACCTAAGGGCAGTAGAGTCATTTTCTGTATTTTTGAGTCTGTAAAAACCCTAAGGGGCTGGTAGAATATTCCTAGTATTGGGCTGCCTATAAATAGCACCCCAATCCCTAGGGTTTGGACTACCCTTTTGTGCTGAAATCAAATCCACCCATTGGGTCACTTTTGCCTCTCTTCTCTCTCCTGTGTGCGCCGCCAGGACTGGCTCCTCCCTGTTCTTGCATTATTTTGTCTCAAATTTGTTGGATGCATTTAATCCTTGGTCTCTGGTGAATTTATTGCTTGCATCTTGTTCGGTTTGGGAAGTTAATGCCTTGGGCACGAGCTGGTGATTTTATTCTTGAGGAGAAGCTTCTTCGGCTGGGTGTGTTCTTCACGGTGGTAGTACTAGTTCTTGCTGTTGCAAGTAGTACTGCTTTACTGTAGCTACAGTGTTCGGCTGCAGCTTTTCACCTTCTATCGCCCAGCTTTTTGATCGAAGCAGACAGTCTCTTTTGCCTTTTCCTGGTGTGTCTGCCGAAGCTCGGTTCTGTGCGAAGCCCCTCAACTCCGTGAGGCAAGCTCCGATCGAACCTTGTTAAAGGCTTCGCTCAGTTTTTCGAACTTCGGTTTCTGTGTCTGAGTTGCTAGCTTCGAAGTTCCCCTGTATCGAAATCATCGCATACTTCGAACTGGCATACTCCGAATCTATCTGTTCGATGTGCACACTTCGTTAGGCTTCGAAGTGGGGTTCGAAGTTTTTGTCTGTTCTGACAGACTTCGCTTCTTTGTTCGAAGATTGTCTGTTTGTGTGTTGTGTTCGAAGTTTTTGTGTTCGAAGGTTTAGCTCCGAAAGCTTTCGGTTCTAAGTGTGTTCGAAGTTTTGTCTTCGAAGTGTATACTTCGAAGAAGGCTTCGGCACTGTTTACTTCGCTCCGAAGCTCGTGACTCGAAGTTGCGTTCGAAGTCTTGTCTTCGAAGTGATTACTTCGAACCAAGCTCCGGCACTGCTTTTACTTCGCTTCGAAGTACACTTCGCTTCTTACTTCTTCGAACTAGGCTAGACAGTGACACCTTCGGCATTTCGGACAGACTCCGACACCAACCTCCGAAGCAGACCTCAACGTGCGAAGGGGGCTTCGCCAAGTTTCGAACAGGAGACAACTTTGGACAGTAACTTCTCTTTTCACTTTATACATACTTAGATCATTACTTTGAGAAGTTTAGGCCTGTTATAACTTGTACATCTGCCTAGATTGCACTTCCTTAGATTCACACTGTTTATCATCAGTTGCTTCTAGGTTAGAAACCTTTAGACTTAGGCCTTCTGTTTATTTTCTGCTGCGTAGTATTTTGAGGTGCGTTGGGTATTGGGAACAGGCCATTGATTCGAAAGAATTTTTAAGGCGCCCATTCACCCCCCCTCTGGTCGCTACTTTCGGTCCTACAAGTGGTATCAGAGCAAGGTTAGGGTTTTTCCATACCTTAACCGGTTCTAAACCCCAGTAGTGACTATGACGTCTCTTGGCAAGGTCCCGTCCTTGGAAGCCTATGGCTATAATTATAGGAAGGGGAAGGACAAGGACGATCCGGCGGGCCTCTGCTTCATGGCCTTCGGAGACAAGCCGAAGAGCCGTTCACACCAGCGCCGAAGATCCCGCAAGAGCTTCTGCTCCATGGCTCTTGGGGATAGAGAAGAAAAGAGCTCCTCCGACGACTCCGACGACGACGATAGCAAGGTATCATCCTATGAGCGCGAAATTGTAAATTTACTTGAGAGCAATCGTCAGGAGTTGAAGTATCGGGAGAAACTGCTTAGGGGGGCTAAAAAGAGGATAGATGAGCTAGAGAGTGAGCTTGCCGTGGCCAACGGTAGAATTGAGAGTCTATCTTCTTCCCCTTGCTTGGGTGATAGCAGTGAGTGCCCGAAGTGTGAGGTGCTTCTGTGTGACCTGACGACTCTGAAGTCCAGGTACACAGAAAGGGTTGATGAGAGGGACGCTTTGGCCACTGAGCTTGAAAGGGCTCAGCAGGAGCTGAAAGATGCTCAAGCCACTGTCGTCGCACCCTGTGTTGATTGCCCATCTCATCTAGCTGCCCTAGCTGAGCTAAATTCCAAGGGCAATGAGCATTTGGGTGATTTAGAGAGGTTGAGAGCTGAGCTTGCCCAGACTAGGCTAGAGCTTGAGACACTGTCAGTTCCACCCACTGTTTGTGAGAACTGTCTGTCTCTTAGAATGGAGTTGATTAAGCTAAAAGCCGGAAAGTCTGTCCAAGTAGAGAATGAGTGTGAGACCTGCTTGTCTCAGGTGGAGGTTCTAGCTTCTTTGAGAGAGGAGCTAGCTGATTCTCAGAATGAGAACTTTTACCTCCGTTCTATCCTGAGTTGGATCAGTGCCAGAGAGCCACAACTCGGCATGATGATCCAGCAGTTCAAGAGGCAGGATGGGTTTGGGGTAGGTTATACCTACACCAAGGCTGACTTTGAGAGTGCCCTCAGCCGGGCAGTGGAGTGGAGTAAAATGACTCCAGAGCAGAGGTATCCCAAGACTCACTCCACTGAGTCCTCCCAGGCTTGTCAGCCCAAGGATGGAGTGATCCATGAACCACCCAAAGCTCCACCCAAGAAGCCTATCTGGGTTCCTAAGCCCAAACACCTCCACTCTTCTTTAGACTCTCTTCCTGGACCCTCTCAGCCCAAGAAGACCACACCAAACACTACCAAGCCCAAGAATCCCAAGCCTCAACCACATCCCAAGAAGCCTACCTATCATTGTGAGTTTTGTCAGAGAGACGGGCATCTTGCGGAGTTTTGCTTCAGGAGGAAGCGGGTTGAGAGAGCAGAGAGGGCTCGTAGTGATCAGGTGCAGTTCTACCAGCAGGGTGGTAGACTGCGTGTTCCTCGGCGCGGGGAGAGGCTAGAGGCCAGGCCGCGTCGTGTAGGTGGTGGTAGAGGAGACGGTTTTCCTACCCGTGCTCCAGTAGGTGGTGTTCGTTCCGGCAGAGTTCCAGACCGAGTTGGCTACGGTTCTGGACCTCGTGGCCGTAGGGTTAGGAAGAACCATGGACCGCGCTTTGAGCCGCGTTTTGGTCCAAACTCTTTTGATGGTTTTCGCTTTCCATCTTTTGAGCAGATGGCTCGACACTGGTTTAGCTCTTTTGCTAAACCTGGTGCCGGACCATTTGCTCCCACTTACAGACATTGATTGTGCAGGACCGGGGACTGGAGGATGTTTGGATCATGGACTCAGGATGCTCTCGTCACATGACGGGACATCGCAGATGGTTCTCCAGTCTCACTCCCCCGAGCTCCAAAGAATATATCACGTTCGGGAACAGCGGTCAAGGGAAAGTAAGTGGCATAGGCTCAATCAGCATCTCAAACCATTTCTCTTTAAAGAATGTTGCTTTGGTTAAAAATCTGAACTTTAATTTAATATCTGTTTCGCAACTTCTTGAGGATGGTTTGGAAGTGCGTTTTAAGAAGGGCAATTCTTCTGTGGTTGATTCTAGAGGGTCTTTGGTTTGTCAGATTTTACCCTTCGGTAAAGTTTTTCGAATTGACTTCTCTAGTTCTTTTGGCCCTTCTCGCTGTTTGATTGCTGGATCTTCTTCTGAGCTCTGGAAGTGGCATAGGAGGTTAGGTCATTTGAGTTTTGATCTGCTAGTCAGGTTAAGCTCTATGGATCTCATCCGAGGATTGCCCAAGCTTAAAATGGAGAAGGATCTGGTTTGTCATCCCTGTCGTCATGGGAAAATGGTTGCCGCTTCTCACTCACCTGTGACTCAGGTGATGACTACGTATCCAGGCGAGCTTTTACATTTGGACACTGTGGGTCCAGCTCGGGTACGCTCAGTCGGTGGGAAATGGTATGCACTTGTGATAGTTGACGACTTTTCTCGTTTCTCGTGGGTTTTCTTTTTGGAGTCTAAGGATGAAACTTTTCAATTTGTCCATGACCTGATTTTGAAGCTGAAGAATGAGAACAATGGCCGGATGCGAGCAATTCGCTCCGACAACGGCTCTGAGTTCAAGAACTCTCAGTTCGTCAGCTTCTGTGGTGATCAGGGTCTGGACCATCAGTTTTCTTCTCCTTACACTCCCCCACAGAACGGCGTTGTGGAACGGAAGAACCGCACGCTAGTTGAGATGGCCAGGACGATGCTCGACGAGCACAGGACTCCTAGGCGTTTTTGGGCTGAAGCCATGAACACGGCTTGCTATCTGGCCAATCGCATTTTTCTTAGAGCTTACATTGGTAAGACATCATATGAGTTGCGGTTTGGCAGACAGCCCAAGGTGACCCACTTGCGAGCGTTTGGCTGCAAGTGCTTTGTGCTCAAGAAGGGAGGGCATTTGGACAAGTTTGAGTCTCGTTGCTGGGATGGTATTTTTCTTGGTTATGCATTGCATTCTCGAGGCTTCCGTGTTTGGAACCTCGAATCCCAGCTGCTTGTCGAGACGTGTGAGGTTTCTTTTGATGAGTCCTTGCCTTCTTTGACTCCTTCTTTTGAGCTTTCTGGTGATGATGAGCTCGGAGAGTCCATCTTCGAGGAAGATGAGGATACTCCAGCTGCTGTTGAGGGCGGGCCTTCTGCATCCCCCGCAGAGCCCACACCCTCTGTGACTTCGACTGATGATGAAGGCGGACCTCTGATCACTTCTTCCACTTCGATCGAGCCCCTTCAGTCGAGTCCGGAGGTGCCAGCTGCTGACTCCGGTGAGGTGACTTCAGATCACCAGGGAACCCGAGCAGTTCAGCGTGACCACCCCTCAGAGCTCATCATTGGTGATTTGACTGAGAGGACTTTGCGTTCTTCTGCCTCTCTCGCTGTGTTTGCTGAATCTGCGTTTGTTGCATCTTTTGAGCCCAGAGACATTTCTCATGCTCTCTCTGATTTTAATTGGATTAATGCCATGCAAGAAGAGCTTGAGAACTTTGTCCGCAATCGGGTTTGGACACTAGTTGAGCCGCCACCAGGATGCAACCCCATAGGCACCAAGTGGGTATTCAAGAACAAACAAGGTGAAGATGGGGTTGTGGTGCGCAACAAGGCTCGACTAGTCGCCCAGGGTTATTGCCAGAAGGAAGGTATTGACTTTGAAGAAACCTTCGCTCCTGTGGCCCGTCTTGAGTCCATTCGTATTCTTCTAGCTTTTGCCGTTTCAAAGGGTTTTAAGCTTTTTCAAATGGACGTTAAGAGTGCTTTTCTGAACGGGTTCATAGAGGAGGAGGTATATGTTAGGCAACCCCCCGGTTTTGAGAACCCCAAGTTTCCTCGACATGTTTTTAAGTTGCATAAAGCTTTATACGGGTTGAAGCAAGCCCCCAGGGCTTGGTATGACCGGTTGAAGCAATTTTTGTTGGGGAAGGGCTTTGTGATGGGTTCTGTGGACAAAACTCTTTTCTTGCTCAGAGATGCTTCAGATTTTTTAGTTGCTCAGATTTACGTGGACGATATTATCTTTGGCGGTACTACTGATTCTCTTGTGTCCAAGTTTTCTGAGCAGATGCACAGTGAGTTTGAGATGAGCCTCATGGGTGAGCTTAAGTACTTTTTAGGGCTCCAGATCAAGCAGACCAAGGACGGCACCTTCATCCACCAAGGTAAGTATACTCGTGACATGCTTAAGAAATTTGACTTTGGTGGTGAATTGAAGCCGCAGATGACCCCGATGGGTACCTCTGGAGGTTTGGACAAGGACGAGAGCGGTGTCAAAGTCAATGAGAGAGAATTTCGAGGGATGATCGGTTCGCTGCTATACTTAACAGCAACAAGACCGGACATACAGTTCGCCGTGGGACTTTGCGCGCGTTTTCAGTCTTCACCACGCGCGTCTCACCGGCAGGCTGTCAAGCGCATTTTCAGGTATCTCACCTATGCGCCTGATCTTGGTCTTTATTATTCAGCATCATCATCACTTGATTTATCTGGCTTTTCGGACGCCGACTTTGGTGGGTGCCGGTTGGATCGCAAGTCGACTTCCGGTACTTGCCAGTTTCTTGGTTCTTCCCTTGTATCTTGGTCTTCTCGAAAGCAATCTGGAGTTGCTCTTTCGACCACAGAGGCTGAGTATGTAGCTGCTGCTAGCTGCTGCTCACAGATGGTTTGGATGATTTCCACTCTACGAGACTTTGGGTTATTCTTTCCTACCAGGGTTCCATTGTTTTGCGATAGCACTAGTGCTATTAGTGTAGGGAAAAACCCGTGTCTCCATTCAAAAACCAAACATATTGATGTGCGCTTTCACTTCTTACGGGATCAATATGAGAAAGGTGTCATTGACCTTATTCATGTTGATACCTATCATCAGTTGGCTGACATTTTTACCAAACCCCTAGATCAGTCTACATTTGAGCGTTTACGAGGGGATTTGGGTGTTGTGTATCCTTTCTAGGATATTTTGCGTCAGTTTTCTTTTTACTCTTTTCTTGAGTCTTTTTGTGTGTGTTCGTTTCATACATATTCACATATCACACTTTTGAGCCTGCTTCTGTTATATGATTGAACTGCTTTACTTATTCTAGCTGGTACATGCTTTTGATTACTTGTCAATGATCATGCTTTGATTCAGTTCGCTTGACATGTTTGATATCTGTCATATGCATGGCTTTTACGCTTTCAACTTGAAAAATGATCACCATTGCTTCTGGTAACTAGCATGTGTAGGCTGAATGCTTTTGCTACTTGTTACATACCTTGTAGCTAGTTCATCACATAGATGCAGATATGCAACTTGGACATCTTTATGCTT
Organism: Zizania palustris; assembly: GCA_019279435.1. NCBI lineage: Eukaryota > Viridiplantae > Streptophyta > Magnoliopsida > Poales > Poaceae > Zizania > Zizania palustris. The sequence continues at coordinate 72,503,698 of JAAALK010000289.1, read as the reverse complement.
TAACATGGAAAATGTGCTTTAAAAATGATGAAAATCAAAACTGAATGAAAATTCCATGCCCTTTTTATGCTTGCGTTGAAAAGATCCAAGTGGGTTTGCTTTGTCGCATTATATTGTCCTGGACTGCTTACCATAGCACTTTGGTATGAACTAGGACAATGTAGTGTATGCCAAGACCAATGTCTTAAGCTTCTGATGGCCCAGTCCTGGCCTAGGCTTGACTTGGTCGGTTAGCATAAGGTTTGACATGCAAATAACCCTTGGCAAAAATAACAAAGGAAAATGAAAAAGCCTGAACTTTAAAGGGATAACAAGTTTGCTGAAGCACTTTGTTTTGAACAATGCTTATCTTGGTAGATATCAGTTAGCTTCTGCATCTCATGCTTTACCTTGCTTGTTTACTAGACAATGTGGTGATGCTTTTATTTGCAAAAACTGAAAAATGCGTGCTAAATGACTTTCTTTAGATATCATCTCTTGCACTGATCATGCCATGTATCTTAGACAGTATCTCCTTTGCTATACCTGTTAGATACTGTATTTGCAGTCAATCATATCTGAGAAGCATGCTTTCTACACTCCACCTGCACCCCAGTTGCATTCACTGCATATCTTGAGGGGGAGTTGCATTTCAGGGGGAGTCTGTGTCTCTTTTGAGTGCTTGATGAGTTCACTTGTCAACAAGGGGGAGAAAATTTGGGATCAGAGTTTAAGGGGGAGTTCTTACTCTGTTGATATCCTTGTTATTCTGCAATCGCACTCATTTTGAGCTTTTACGTTTTGGTTAACCATAATGACCGTTTCTTGCTTTTGGTTGGCTTTTGGTCATTAGGGTTAAACTTTTACCTTATTTTTCTTCTTCTTTGTTTCCTTGTATCTTGTTTTTCGTGTTTCCACATTTGTTCGCAGGTGCTGAAGAGCTGTGAAAAGAGGAATGTTGACAATGCTCTCATCAAGGGGGAGATTGAGGAGCCATGCTGAATAGCGTGGGCCTCATGGCTCTAGAGGTGATGAGTCATTGTCAACGATAGTCAAAGAGGACTGAAGAAGAGAAGAGATCTGCTGTTTCATGGGCCGCGTGTGATTCAGGTACACGGGTAGCGAGCGACTGTCGGGCAGAGGAGGCTGCGAAGTCGGGCTGGCCCAATCCGGGTGCATGGGCCAGAAGCAGTAGAAGACCCACTAGGCTGTTGACCAGGACTGACTCAGGTACACGGGCGGTGAGCGATTGCCGGGCTGAGAGAGCTGCGGAGTCGGGCCGGCCCAATCCGGGTACCTGGTGCAAAGCTGGTGGAGGCTTTGTCAGTTTCGGCGTAAAACTGACAACCGTTGATTCTGTATCCGACTGTCCAGAAGAATAGCTTCAGGATATGTCATCTGTTACTCTAGGCCCACAGTCAGTCAGTTGTGTCTGTAAAAATACCTAAGGGCAGTAGAGTCATTTTCTGTATTTTTGAGTCTGTAAAAACCCTAAGGGGCTGGTAGAATATTCCTAGTATTGGGCTGCCTATAAATAGCACCCCAATCCCTAGGGTTTGGACTACCCTTTTGTGCTGAAATCAAATCCACCCATTGGGTCACTTTTGCCTCTCTTCTCTCTCCTGTGTGCGCCGCCAGGACTGGCTCCTCCCTGTTCTTGCATTATTTTGTCTCAAATTTGTTGGATGCATTTAATCCTTGGTCTCTGGTGAATTTATTGCTTGCATCTTGTTCGGTTTGGGAAGTTAATGCCTTGGGCACGAGCTGGTGATTTTATTCTTGAGGAGAAGCTTCTTCGGCTGGGTGTGTTCTTCACGGTGGTAGTACTAGTTCTTGCTGTTGCAAGTAGTACTGCTTTACTGTAGCTACAGTGTTCGGCTGCAGCTTTTCACCTTCTATCGCCCAGCTTTTTGATCGAAGCAGACAGTCTCTTTTGCCTTTTCCTGGTGTGTCTGTCGAAGCTCGGTTCTGTGCGAAGCCCCTCAACTCCGTGAGGCAAGCTCCGATCGAACCTTGTTAAAGGCTTCGCTCAGTTTTTCGAACTTCGGTTTCTGTGTCTGAGTTGCTAGCTTCGAAGTTCCCCTGTATCGAAATCATCGCATACTTCGAACTGGCATACTCCGAATCTATCTGTTCGATGTGCACACTTCGTTAGGCTTCGAAGTGGGGTTCGAAGTTTTTGTCTGTTCTGACAGACTTCGCTTCTTTGTTCGAAGATTGTCTGTTTGTGTGTTGTGTTCGAAGTTTTTGTGTTCGAAGGTTTAGCTCCGAAAGCTTTCGGTTCTAAGTGTGTTCGAAGTTTTGTCTTCGAAGTGTATACTTCGAAGAAGGCTTCGGCACTGTTTACTTCGCTCCGAAGCTCGTGACTCGAAGTTGCGTTCGAAGTCTTGTCTTCGAAGTGATTACTTCGAACCAAGCTCCGGCACTGCTTTTACTTCGCTTCGAAGTACACTTCGCTTCTTACTTCTTCGAACTAGGCTAGACAGTGACACCTTCGGCATTTCGGACAGACTCCGACACCAACCTCCGAAGCAGACCTCAACGTGCGAAGGGGGCTTCGCCAAGTTTCGAACAGGAGACAACTTTGGACAGTAACTTCTCTTTTCACTTTATACATACTTAGATCATTACTTTGAGAAGTTTAGGCCTGTTATAACTTGTACATCTGCCTAGATTGCACTTCCTTAGATTCACACTGTTTATCATCAGTTGCTTCTAGGTTAGAAACCTTTAGACTTAGGCCTTCTGTTTATTTTCTGCTGCGTAGTATTTTGAGGTGCGTTGGGTATTGGGAACAGGCCATTGATTCGAAAGAATTTTTAAGGCGCCCATTCACCCCCCCTCTGGTCGCTACTTTCGGTCCTACATCCGGCGGCGTTCACGGCCAATGGAGTTGTGGCCGAGGACGGGCAGTCGATGACGGTCACGATGGTGGCGATGGCTAGGACGGAGGGGGTCCGAGGCGGCGGCGATCGGTGACCGGAGGTGGTGCAGAGGGTAAAACCCGAAAAGATGGCAGCGGCGCTCTGGTGGGCAGTGGGCGGCGACCTCATGTGTATTTATAGGGTCACCGGTGGCGAGGATGGAAGGTTAAACTGAGGAAACCCGAAGGTTCCTTTCCATCTCCGGCAAGTTTGCCATTTCTCCTCGGATAAGCTTCCATATACCCAATTACGCGTGAACTAAGGATGGAAGGGGGTCGCGGTGGGCGGGGGAAGGGATCCCAGGGCAGATCTGGTCAGATTGGGGCGGCCGGCGGTGGGATCCAGAAGGGGATTTCGCCGGAAAGGAAAGGGGGGAATTCCATCGGGGAAGATGGATCCGACAGGTGGCCCCCACCTATCAGTGGCCGAGCGCGAAGCCAACAGCACCGACAGGCGGGCCACGCTTGTTAGAGAGCAAAGGCGGGAGTGGGTGGCTGCCATGTGGGGCCGAGACGGGCGCGGACGGGAGAGAGGGAAGGGAGCGACACCGACATCTGGGTCCCACATGTCAGTGGCACTTGGTCAGGTTGGGCCGGGCTCGGGGCAGATTGGAGGTTTGCGGCCCAATAGGAATTTAAATGCTTTTCCGATTTAAAATAATTCCAGTAATTCATTTATTTGATTAAGGGTTGAATCACTATTGATAAAAATTTGTAAAAATTCCTGAAATTATATTTTGGCCTCTAGATTATTCCATAAAAATTTCAAGTCCAAATTTTGAATATTCCTCCCTGTTTGGCTTTAATAGGGCTCTTTTAAGATTTTCTTTAATAATAAAATTCAGAAATTCCTTTAATAATATTTTTCTTTTGTTTTATTTCCTTTTAATTCTTGGGGTGTTACAATCCTATCCCCCTTACAGAGAATCTCGTCCTCGAGATTCGGATCAATCCTCGAATAACTCCGGATGCTGGGCTTTGAGTTCTTCCTCTTTTTCCCACGTAGCTTCCTTTACGGGGTGATTGCTCCACTGGACTTTGCAAAAGCGGATGACGCGACTTCTGGTGGTCCTTTCTTTGACTTCCAATATCTTGACAGGCTTTTCCACATAGGTCAGATCCTCTTGAACATCCAACTGTTGTAGGTCCACTTGTTCTGTTGGGACTCGAAGACACTTCTTGAGTTGGGACACATGGAACACGTCATGTACCCCGGCTAGCGAGGGTGGTAGTTCCAACTGATAAGCGACTTCGCCTTGGCATCGAATAATGGGAAATGGTCCAACATATCGAGGGGCCAACTTAACTCTCATGTTAAACCGTTGAGTACCACGGATAGGTGTGACTCCGAGGTAGATGTGATCTCCCTCTTCAAAGGCTAAATCTCGACGACGATTGTCCGCATAGCTCTTCTGTCGAGATTGGGCAGTCTTGAGTCAGTCTCTGATAACCCGTACCTTCTCTTCGGCTTCTCGAAGGATGTCTGTTCCAAACACTTGGGATTCACCGGTTTGATACCAAAGTAGAGGCGTCCTACACTTACGTCCATATAGGGCTTCGAATGGGGACATCTGTAGCCTGGCTTGGTAACTGTTGTTGTACGAAAACTCAGCGTACGGTAAACTCTTGTCCCAAGTTGATCCAAAATCCAAGACGCATGCCCGAAGCATATCTTCCAATATCTGATTCACCCTTTTTGTTTGTCCATCTGTTTGAGGGTGTTAAGCAGTGCTGAAGTTCAGTCTCGTTCCCATCTCTTCTTGAAGGTTCTTCCAAAAACGAGAGGTAAACTGACTTCCTCTGTCGGACACTATCATCTTGGGCACTCCTTGGAGACACACAATACGGGCCATATACAACTCTGCGAGCTTAGGGCCACTGAAAGTCGTCTTGACAGCTATGAAGTGTGCTACTTTCATGAGCCGGTCAATGATTAACCAGATAGAATCATATCCAAGTTGGGTCTTTGGAAGTCCGGTAATGAAGTCCATACCGATCTCTTACCATTTCCATTCAAGCACTTTAAGTGGTTGTAACAATCTTGCAGGTCTCTGGTGTTCTGCCTTTACTCGTCTGCAGGTGTCACATTCTGCGACGAACTGAGCAATCTCTTTCTTCATGCTAACCCACCAATAACGTTCCTTCAGGTACTGGTACATCTTGGTGCTCCCAGGATGGATGGAGTACAGAGTATCATGGGCCTCCCTTAGGATAAGGGTCTTTATTTCAGGTTTATCCGGCACACATATCCGGGTTCCAAACCATATGGTGCCATTCTCGTCCTCTGAAAATCCTAGGGCTTTACCTTGCCTCATGTTCTTCTTTATGGCTGCTATATCCGGGTCTTCTAACTGAGCCTCACGGATCTGCTCAAATAGAACTGGTTGGGTCTCCAAGGTGGCTAGATACGCTTCGGTGGTAATCTCGAGATTCAACTTTTCCATCTCCTTATATAACAAAGGTGCGTGATCCTGAATCATGATGGCGGTGCAATATCCCTTATGACTTAATGCATCAGCTACCACATTTGCTTTTCTGGGATGGTAGTGAATACCTAAGTTGTAGTCCTTTATTAATTCCAACCATCGCCTTTGCCTCAGATTGAGGTCCAGCTGTGTGAAGATGTACTTCAAACTCTTGTGATCCGTAAAGATTTCGCAGCGATTTCCGACCAAATAATGCCTCCATATCTTAAGGGCGTGCACAACAGCGGCCAATTCCAAATCGTGGGTCGGGTAATTCAACTCATGGGGTCTCAACTATCTAGAGGCATATAAAATAACCTTCCCATCTTGCATAAGAACACATCCCAATCCTTGGCGAGATGCGTCACAATAAACATGAAAGTCCTTCCGAATATCTGGTAGGGTCAGTATGGGTGCTGACACCAGCCAGGTCTTAAGGGTGTGGAATCTTTCCTCGCACTCGGGAGTCCATTCAAACTCCTCTCTCTTATGCAATAACTTGGTCATAGGCTTGGCTATCTTGGAAAAATTCTTGATAAACCTCCGATAATACCCGGCCAAACCCAGAAAACTTCGTATCTCAGATCTACCACCCTCTTTTTCAAAGCTGGGCGTAAGGTTTCCTTCTCCGGGAGAGGTGGCGGGGAGAGGTCGAGCGCGTCCCACATGAGGTTGAATCGCTCCCAGGACCTGACAAGCTCCATCCTCCCCTTGTATTCAGCCGGAGTAGGAGCCCCGAGTATCTTCTCGGCGATCCGGGCTACTTCGTCTGGGGTCTTGGCAACAAGCGACCCTGTAGTCAGGTTAGACGTTTTAGCATTCTTGCTATCTGTCGAAGTCATAAGGAGTTTGATCAGGGGAAAAGAAAGGAATCAAACCTAGCCGGTTGGAAAGCTCTATCGAGGAAGACTCCTCCTAGGCGCTCCGAAGCGAGGCCGGCCACTGCTCCTTCAGAGGAAGGATCTCGAGCACGACGAAATCCTCTGTCAGATCCCGCATTCTCATCCAGCGAGCGACAATTTGGAGGAGCCGGATGCGGGCAGAAATCGAGCTCGCGTTGGCTTCGATGGTCGCCTCTCTCCGAAACCAGATGTGGCATGATGGTTCGGCGAGTCCAGAGTCTAGCCCGACTCAGACATAGAACCAACGGTGTATCCACTTGGAGTACCACCGTTCGCTGATGGCTTTCGCGGGGAAGGAGTCGTCATATTTCTTCTGAAGCTAGAAGTTGATGCTGCAGTAGGACTGCACTAGGCCCTCCTTCTTCTTTGGTTGACAGAGCACCTCGTGCATCTGAGCGAAGACCTTTGCTCGGCCCTCACAGCCCTCTGCTCGCATGGCCCACTCAAAGATGGAGAGGCAGGCCACGACATTCGAGGATAGTTGGGGCTGTTCGAGGTGGAAGGCGTCAAGGACCCCCGCCAGGATCTCCGAAGCTAGGAACCCCAGCCCCGCGTCGAAGAACGCCTCGAAGATGATGACCTCTCCTTCGCGCAGCTCGGGGATGGTCTCCAGGCCCAACTTCCTGGCCTCCATGCTGGGGTCGAGGAGGAGCTGGGTCGCTAGCTCAATGGATTTGGCCGAGCACACCGACTTCCCTAGCTCTAGAGTTTGCTCCCGAAACCATTCCAATGCCGAGTGGAGCTCTTGGGGATCACGGGTTTCCGATGAGCTGGGGGCCATTGCCGTGGCTACCACTGCTGCTACTTGGCGCTGCAGGAATCGGGGATCGGCCGCTGCAGTGAGAGTGCTCCTCTCCGACATGCTTGAAGGTGACGGTGAAGAGGAGGCGGATGAGAACTTGGAAGATGGAGATGGTGATTGTGAGTCTTTGAGAGCTAGGTTGGCTGAGCAGGAAGAGGCCAGTTTGGTCAGCACGGAGTATTTATGCGCGCGCGGTGGTCGCTCGGTCTGTTCGGCGCCCCGGGGGTGCATGGGAACCGCATTAAAGTCTCACCGGTCCACCTCTCCCACGCGCCGGCGCGCGACAGTCAAGCTGAGGTCGCATTAAATTCAGCCGGTCCAACTCCTCCCATGGGCTGGTGTGCAACGGTCACCCCAGAGTTTCCTCGAGGCCGTCGGTCAAGTATCCTGTCGCGTCGGCACACATTGAGTGCGCCGGAGTCACTCCAAGGTCAACCCTGGCTCCGAAGCTTCGGAGCACCCCCAAAGCAGTCAGAGTGGATGGCTGGTTCGCTGCAAGCACCCTGGGTCGCACCATGAGTTGATTTTCGATAGGATTAACCATCGGTATTATCTTGTACGCTTGTACGCTTCCTTCCTTTTCTTCCGCGCATGGCCTTCGAGCAGAAAGAAGCGAGGGGCTACTGTTGGGGGAGATAATCCCGACGGAGCTTGGGAGCGTGAAGGATGGGAGAGCTGTTCCGAGGAAGGGCTTCGTCAGCCGGAGGCTAGTGACGGTATCGGCCATAAGATGGTACGGAGGCCGAACGCTCCCTTCTGAAGGAGCTCGGAGGACCTAAAGCCAGGAGGCCCATGGTCTCGGAGCTGCGAAGCAGGCAGGAGGCCGGAGCCATATCCCTAGAAGGTGCGAAGTGTCCGACATCAGGACAGGAGACCAGGACCAGTTTGGTCAAAGTGGTCTGGAGACAGGATTGCGATCGTCTGCGCAGCGTCTAGCACTGCTGCCATGCCCGGAACGGCTGATACACTGTCACGGTTACACTTTTTGTCTAACTATGGGGCTGCAATTCTTGTCTTTACTATAGATCTATGTTAGGCAGTACTATTGCCAGAGGGATTTTGGAAGTATCGAACCCCCTATCGGGCTCCTCTATAAATACTTCCCCTCCCTAGGTTGTAAAGGACATGGGATTCAAGAAACACTTTGATCTGAGCTTCTCATTCCACACACATACTCAAACCTGTTGGGTTAGTCCACTGTCCCAACAAGTGACGTAGATTTAGTGATGGGTAAAAGATACATGTTAGTTATATACTTTTAGTGATAGGTTGTTTTACACGTGTTAGTAATGTTGCATTATTAGTGACACATCGCAATAGGACCTGTCACTAAAAAATTGCACTCATTAGTGACGGGTCATGGTATTACCTATCTATTGATGCCAAGATTTGGAAAAAAAGTCCAAGACCCACTAGGGATGCCGCATGGTCAACAGAAGTCAAATAGAATCGGTCAAAGATGGTCAATGAAGCAAGTACATGCTATTACAACATGACTAGATACAAAGGAGCCGATGAAGATAAAAGTGAGAAGATAAGGGTGATCTAGAATCAGTTAAGATATATTGGTTGGATGGCAAGTCTCCGGACTATAAATATATATCCATTAGTAAGATTAGAAACACACAACTCTATCAAACAACTACTAGGTGCATCGTCACACTTGGCTTCCCAAGGATAATCCCAGTGGGATTCGACAGTCGGAGCTGGGCTACATCGTTCCAATCTCCAGAGAAGATGTGAGTCTCGCCACCCTAACGATCGTATTGACTAGGTCGGTGTCCTCACGGCTGCATCAAGTTGATCTCTTGAGGCATCGACTGAAATAGTTTGATCATCGGCTGATCATAGGTTTAAGGATGCATCAGTTTGATCTCTTAGATTGATGTGATTTGGGTATGGTAGTCTGAGCCTTCATCGGTTAGGTTTGGCATCTCTTTATAATGTATCTTCATCATGTTATATACTATTCATATAAATAAAGTGTGACTGATACTTTGAAGTATTGTTAAGTTCATCGTGACTATCTACTGTCTTAGTTAAGTCCAATCTTGTTATTGTAATGATTTTGATGGTACCGGCGTATTATGTAGCATGTTTTATTTATTTCTATCAGAATACAAGCCGATAAGTTATCTTCAATTTAACGTCATATCTTATCCACTATCGGGGAATGCTCATTGGTCCAAATGCATGAACTTCATATTTCATCGGCCGATGGTGCATTCGTTGCGATCGCTCTGCCTTGGTCATCGATTTGTGGTCGATCGGTGTTATCTGCTCATGATTGTTTTATCCTCACCACAGTCATCGGTTTGGTAGTTCATCGACTTTGCTATTAATGATATTTTCTCTGTTTTCTTATTAGTTATAGGGTCAAACTAATTGGCATGCCTTGAACCATTTTTCTAAGATTATGGACCTGCACTGGAGTTAAGGAGATATCCCAAGCCACACGTGTGTCAAAGTGTTACCAAAAAAGATACCAACATGCTTTTTGGCACGCCTGGTGGGACATTTTTAGCAACTCAGCCATGGCAGGCGAGATCAACGATGACAACATCATCCCAATCACTATGGACACACTGAATGAAGATCAAAGGGCAGAGGTGCAGAAGCATGTGTATGATTTCCAGAAGTTGTGCCTGCAAGCCTATGATATGACTCGTTCGGGTCCTATCTAGAGGGACATATAGCCAAGACTAGCACCGGCCGTAGGGACTAGTCATCTGGCAAAAAGCACTCATGTCAGTTTTAAGAGATCATCGACAAAGCCCTTCATTAAGCACTCATTAATCAATCTCTACATTGCTCAATACCTTCCACAGTTTGATCAATAAGACTGTTGAATGCACTATAGCCCACAAACCACCACAAGGGATGACTTACTCCCTGATGGCCAAACAAGGTTACTGCAAAATCCACAGCATACTCGATCGGCACCACAGCAGCAAGAACCGATGAGGCTAGAGCAGCTGGACGCTTTGTTCGGACATGAAGGAGACAAAACGGCCCAGTCGTTGGCACCCGCGTAGGGTCCACTACAAAGCGCATCATACGACCTTGAAAGGGGTGCACCAGTGACACTTCTGGCATTTGACCCAAGACTACCAAGGCAAAAGATGCCTCAGGTAGCGTATGACATTGCAAGGAATGTACTACAGACCTCGTGCAACCAAGGGGGCACCTGATGGTATTCCTTCGGGGTATCATCGGACTGCATACTATGGAGCATCGCCATACGGTGATGAGGGAAATTATAGGCTTAATGCTGCTCGGCCAAACAAATATCAGCAGGTCCCAATACCTGATCGACACCCTATGCCGAGACAGTAGGAAGATCAATGGGTGAATCGGATAATGGAGGTTATTCGAGACCAATTTGGGTTGAAGCCAAAAGAATAGATGGACATGTATCATTGGTTGTACACAAAATGGTTTGATCGAGTACCACTTCTAAGCCAATACAAGGTACCCAACTTCACCAAGTTCTTGGGACAGGATTCGGTCTCCACGATTGAGCATATCAGTCGTTTCCTCACCCAGTGTGGGGAGGCATCGGCTGATGAAGCGCTAAAGGTCTGATTCTTCCCGTTTTCTCTATCGGGATCAGCCTTCACTTGGTTTTCCTCGCCGTCGGCTGATTCCATTAGAGGATGTGTGGATTTACAGAAAAATTTTCACAAATATTTCTTCGCTGGCATTCATGAGATTAGCCTTACTGACTTAACAGTTGTGAGGCAAAGGATGGACAAGTCGGTGCAAGATTATGTCTAGAGGTTCCGAGACATACGGAGCAGATGCTATAGCTAGAACCTCAGTGATACCTAGTTGGTAGAATTGGCATTTCAAGGACTCTGAAACCCAATTAAGGAGAGATTTTCATCACGTGAGTTCGAAAGCCTCTCACAACTGATGCAAACGGTATCAGCATATGAGAGTTGATTCTAGGCATATACTCAGGCCTACTATTTAGACTCCAACGAGGGTAGTGACTCTGTTGCAGAAGTAGATTTGGCTGAATGGTTGTAGCGCCCAGATTTAATAAAACCCAGACTTTATTTAAATTCCATAGAAAATTAATAATCACAAGATGTTCATCACACGACGATGCACATACGTCAAACATTCATGGCTCACAGACCACATTATTACACAAAGGATAAAATAAAAGAAACTATGAAAATAATAAACTCGATGAACATCTTCTCTAGGGTCGCTTCCTTGACTAGATCGCTACTCTAGACCATCCTCATCATAGTATGCCTCTGAAGTGGTTTTTCCAACGGGTGAGTACAAACGTACTCAACAAGCCACCGAGAAAATGCAATAATAATGCAAGGTAATAACAAAAGGAGGTAATGGTTTAAAGTGCGGAAAAGTACATTTTTATCTTGCAGCCTTTAATGTGAGTCCGGATTATTCATAGAAAATATTTAAATCATGGATGATGCAACATCTTCTAACTCGAGGAGTACAATCAGCCCTCCTCGCTCGGCAGTCCTTACATGCCCAATCAATCATGCAACACTTTTCAGACATAGACTAAGGGATCAGCACCTCCGTCGGTCTTGGCTCGGCAGCAGGCGGCTGCAGCAGCAGCGGCGACAACGTCGGCGGCGGCGACATCGGTGGCGGCAGCGTCGACGACGGCATCCATGGCGGCAGGAGGGAGAAATCCCCATATCGCCGATGACCAAGGTCTGTGCCCGCCATCGACAAAGTATTTGGATCAATCTTTTGAGTTGGGGCCTTCTACCTGCAAGAGGGAGTCTTTGGCAATCACAGTAGGGGGAAAAATTAGTAATGGAGTTATGATCCGGAAGCCGGGCAAAGAATCGATTCCATCGCCAAGACCCGGAGAAGTAGTGGTATTCGAAGCCTTCTTCGAAGCTGGCTTGGGCCTCCCTGCAGTGGATTTCCTGGCGGAGGTACTTGATCTGTTCCATGTAACCCTCCCCCAATTATCTCCGAATGCAGTAGCTAGATTAGCTATCTTCGAATGGGCGCTGAGAGCCGAAGGTTGTGAGGGGAGGGCAGAAATCTTCGCTGCACTACACAGAGCAACTTGCCAACCGAAGACCTTCGTAGGCTCCGGAGGTGAAAAAGTGGTGATATCCTTCGGCTCTATCAACTTTAGACTTCGAGATGAGTATGCCCTTCAGTTTCCTGCCAAGGCCATCAATGCTAGATGGTATACTGATTGGGTTCTAAGATGGTTTTATGCCGAAGTTGGAGCAAGAAGTCCTCTGGCCGGGCCCCTTAAAGAAATTCAATTCCGAAAAGAAGCCTTAGTGCAGCCCAACGAAGGCCAGCTCGAAGCTCGTCTTATCTTGCTTCAGAAGATTAGCCGAAGGTTAAGCATGTGGGACTTAGCCAAAGAATTCCTCGCCTTGCAAATTTCTCCGCTGATGGCCAACTGGCCTATCGTCTTCGAGGATGATTCAGAAGGCGGTCTCCGCAAGATTAACTTAACTTCGAGCCCTGCAGGTAACTTCGAAACCAACATGCATTGTACATATTTACTTCGAAGAAAGACTAACTTGAATTATTTATTTTTTAGCTTCTTCAACCCCTATTACTTCAGAGCAAATTGTAAGGGCTTCGGAGAAGATTTTGGGTGCCCCAACTCCGACTGAAAAAGAATGGCGAGTTAAATTGGTCGGGAGTTGGGAGAGGTTTAACAGAGTATGGTGATGAGGACATCACTTCACATGATACACACATGAAGCCTCCACTTACAATTCAGTTACTAGGACGAATCACACGCGCCCGTGCCCGTCGCTTGAACCATGAGGTTAATTCTTTCCTTAGCAACTATTTCAATATTTGTTTGGATGGGATGCTACTGAATACTAGTGATATTTTGTTGCTTAGGAACATGGGAGATGGAATAGAAGAGTTGGACTTGAAGACGGAGCCGCACGGATGTTTAAAGTCAAGATTTCGCTGGTTCGGACTACATCGACCACCCTGCACCAAAATGGCCATAACTTCCTCATACGAAGTCCGATTGGCACGTTCTTTGACTTTTTGGAAAGCTGAGGATAAGACGGATCGTTTGCCGTTGGTTTCACATCATTTGGAGTCTCGAGTCGTTCTGTGTGACCGAAACCGTCCTACGTGACAAAACTGGACCGTGTTGGCCCATAGTGCATGTCTGTTCGCCTTCTAGCCCACAGCCCATGTCTGTTCGCCTTCCACAGGCCGCCGCCCTATATATTCTCGCGCCAGCCACTTCTAGGGTTAGGTTTTGCTTTGTTGCATCTACACTGTTGTGTTTAGATCCCGCCTCTTGCACCGGACCGATTGGCTGCTGCATTGGCGTTTGTGAAACCTCACCTTATCTTCGTTTGTCTGTGATTTGGCATTCGATTTGTATCCTTCCTGTTCTTGCTTGTGTTCTTGGGTTCGCTTGCAGGAATTAGCCTTCGTGGCGAGGTCAATCGCGTCCTGCGTGGTTGATAACCAACGGAGACAGTGGTGTAACGATTGCAAGGTTTTGATCCGCCGGACCGGAGCCTTGGATCGCCAACGTCGAGATTCTCCACCAACCCAAGTTTATCCCTTACCTAACGGAAGATCGGGACCAATCCCCCATCAGCTGGTATCAGAGCTCAGATTTCCCGTTAGGTAATCTCGATCTGCCTTTGTTTTACCCAGAGTCCAGAAAACCGCACCAAAAAAAAATTCCCCACCGAGAACCCCTTTGTGCCTTGCGATTTTAATTTCAGTTTTAACTTTGTTGAGTTCGTGTTCTTGGTCGAGTCTTGTTGCTGGGTTAGTCATCCCTCTGTGTCGTTTGAGTAGTAGTTGTTCTTGTGTCTCAGAAAAAAATTCCCCACCGAAAAACCCCCCCTTCCGCAACCTTCTTTGTTTTCCACATCCAGTTTTTGTGACCCCCCTTCGGTAAAACAGGCATAACTTTTCGCTCGTTTGGCAGAAAAATATGAAATTTTTTGAGCGTGTTCCTGACTCAATTTGGAGGGTACCCTAACCGACAAAAGTCGGTTAGCCCTCACCAAAATCGCCAAAACATATCGGGAAGATAAAGAAAAAAATTGGACAAAGTTTTTGCTCGCCGGACAGCGAACTTGTTTGAATTTTTGTGAGCCACATCCCACCTCAGTTGTAGGTGCCAATTTTTGTGGTTACTCCTCTGGTCATCCTTGTTTCAAAAAAAAAATAGAGTGAAAAAAAGGAGAAAAAAAAATATAAAAAAAAAGAGAAGCGGGCTGTTAGTTGCTTGTCCGAACTCTTGTCCGAACTCTTGTCCGAACTCCTGTCCGAACTCTTGTCCAATCTGAGGCAGTCTTTGGCTGTTTGCTGCTTGTCCGATCTCTTGTCTGAACCTTTGTCCGAACTCTTGTCCGATCCGGACAGCAGCAGAGAAAAAAAAAAGAGAAAAAAAAAATTGCACATACCCTTGTCCGATCACTTGTCCGATCTCTTGTCCAATCCCTTGTCCGATCTATAGAGAGCTGATTTTGACCTGTTTTTGCTTCCTTTTTGATTTTTGGGCACATTGGTTCCCTCTATTACTTGAACTTTCACTTTGGGAGCACTACGGTCAGCAACTTGACGAGTACTAGGGAATACTTATTGAACTTGGTTTAACTGTTATTATTATCGCTAATCCTTGCTACTCACTTGCCTTCCAAGCTACAAATTTCTCTTGGTCAGGACATGTTCATTCATTGCAATTGGCACCACCCTCCACTTGGTTCATCACCTGTAGGCCGGTGACCTCACTGCGGCGTGGTAAGAACACTTGCAAGCGTGGGTAAGGTGCTTGACGAATTGCTTCCACCACACATCCAGCACCCCACCTAGCTGTTTACATAAGGATTATTCTTTGTTGTTTTGCCTTTTCACTAACATGGCAGCACTTATTGTACAACGTGACTTGCGCACTCACATGGACCAGGACGACCAGGCACAACGGAACAATATATTTCAGACCGTCTTCCTCGTCAATAACCGTCGTGCGCGTGTCATCATCGACAGCGGTAGTTGCAACAATTTGGTGAGCCTCGACGTGGTAACTAAGCTTCAACTTCCCACACGTGCACATCCACACCCTTACCATGTGCAATGGCTCAACAACAGCGGTAAGGTCAAGGTAACACAAACTGTTCACATCGAATTTTCCATTGGTATATACTTCGGAAGTGCTGATTTTGATGTAGTACCAATGCAAGCATGTTCTCTATTACTTGGTAGACCTTGGGTATATGATACTGATGCTACACACCATGGTAGGAGCAATAAGTACACATTTCTGTATAAAGGAAAGAAAGTTACATTGCTTCCTATGACTCCTGCTGAAATTGTGAAATTTGAACAAGAAAAACGTGCTAGGGACTCACAAAAGAGCAAACAACCTTCTGAAAATCAGCAAGTAGCTGAAACACTTTCGAGGCAACAAAAAGATAAAGTTGTTTTTCCTTCTTCATCACAAGCTATTAATCTGAAAGGACGTGTCATGCATGCAACTAGAACTAACCTTGCAGTACGTAGCTCTCTTGGTCTTGCAGGTTTGTACCGGCGTTTTGTGAGAGAGTTCAGCACCATAACCGGTCCTTTACCTGAGTTGACCAAGAAGGGAGTTACATCTACTTGGGAGCCAGCACAAGAACAAACTTTTGCCACACTCAAGGATCGCCTTACACGTGCACCTCTACTTCAGCTACCCAACTTTAGTAAGTCTGTTGAGTTAGAATGTGATGCTAGTGGTGTTGGAATAGGAGATGTGCTGCTACAAGGAGGTAAACCCGTGACCTATTCTAGTGAGAAATTGCATGGTCCACAATTGAATTATTTTACCTATGAGTGTGAATTATATGCCTTAGTGCGTGTGCTTAAGACTTGGCGACATTACCTTTTGCCTGAGGAGCTTATTATACATTCTGATCATGACGCACTCAAATATTTGAGAGGGCAAGCTAAACTGAACCGTAGACATGTTAAATGGGTTGAATTTATTGAATCTTTCCCATACATTGTGAAAAACAAGAATGGCAAAGAAAATGTGGTTGCTGATGCTTTGTCTCGCATGGTTGTTCTTTTATCTCAACTTGATATTAACGTTCCAGATTTGGAAAGTTTGAAAGATTTGTATGTTGTAGATAAAGAATTTACTGAATCATACTCTAAATGTAATGAGGGGAAAGACTGGAAAACATTTCATGTTTATGACGGTTTCTTGTCCCATGCTAACAAGCTATGTGTCCCAGATTCGTCCGTACATTTGCTGTTGTTGCAGGAATCACATGGCGGTGGATTAATGGAACATTTTGGGAGAGAAAAGACTTTGGACCTGCTGTCCAATAATTTTTATTGGCTCAAGATGCGGAGAGATGTTGAACGATTTGTGCAGCGTTGTGCCACATACCATAAAGCTAAGTCCAAACTTAACCCGTATGGTTTGTATACTCCACTTCCTGTTCCTAGTGCACCTTGGGAAGATATTAGCATGGACTTTATTGTGGGATTACCTAGGACAAAGAGGGGGAGAGACTCCATATTTGTGAGAGTGGATATGTTTTCTAAAATGGCACACTTTATTCCTTGTCACAAGACCAACGATGCTTCACATATTGCTGATTTATTTTTCAGGGAAATTGTGAGATTGCACGAGATGCCTAGAGCCATTGTTTCAGATCATGATGTGAAGTTTATGAGTTACTTTTTGAAGACAACGAGGGACAAGCTTGGCACAAAAATGCTATTTTCAACAACTTGTCACCCGCAAACTGAAGGTCAAACAGAGGTGGTAAGCCGTACACTCTCCATGTTGCTGCGAACAATGATTAAGGAGAACTTGAAAGAATGGGAGGACTGTCTTCCACATGTTGAATTTGCATACAATAGAGCTGTCCACTCAACAACACAATTGTGCCCGTCTGAAGTGGTGTATGGTTTTAAGTCAATCACACCACTTGATTTGCTGCCACTTCCTTTTCAAGAGAGAGCCAACATTGAGGCAACTAAGCGTGCAGAGTTTGTGAAATCTATGCATCTGAAGACCAAGGGAGTTATAGAAAAGAAGGCACGCTATTTTGCTCAGAAGACAAATAAAGGAAGAAAGAAGATGTTTTTCAAACCAGGAGATCTTGTTTGGTTGTACTTGCGCAAGGATCGTTTTCCTGATTTGAGAAAGTTTAAATTGATGCCCCGTGCTGATGATTTAAAACCCTATTTGGGAGCTGACGATGAGCTTGAGTCGAGGACGACTCCAATTCAAGAAGGGGAGGATGATGAGGACATCACTTCACATGATACACACATGAAGCCTCCACTTACAATTCAGTTACTAGGACGAATCACACGCGCCCGTGCCCGTCGCTTGAACCATGAGGTTAATTCTTTCCTTAGCAACTATTTCAATATTTGTTTGGATGGGATGCTACTGAATACTAGTGATATTTTGTTGCTTAGGAACATGGGAGATGGAATAGAAGAGTTGGACTTGAAGACGGAGCCGCACGGATGTTTAAAGTCAAGATTTCGCTGGTTCGGACTACATCGACCACCCTGCACCAAAATGGCCATAACTTCCTCATACGAAGTCCGATTGGCACGTTCTTTGACTTTTTGGAAAGCTGAGGATAAGACGGATCGTTTGCCGTTGGTTTCACATCATTTGGAGTCTCGAGTCGTTCTGTGTGACCGAAACCGTCCTGCGTGACAAAACTGGACCGTGTTGGCCCATAGTGCATGTCTGTTCGCCTTCTAGCCCACAGCCCATGTCTGTTCGCCTTCCACAGGCCGCCGCCCTATATATTTTCGCGCCAGCCACTTCTAGGGTTAGGTTTTGCTTTGTTGCATCTACACTGTTGTGTTTAGATCCCGCCTCTTGCACCGGACCGATTGGCTGCTGCATTGGCGTTTGTGAAACCTCACCTTATCTTCGTTTGTCTGTGATTTGGCATTCGATTTGTATCCTTCCTGTTCTTGCTTGTGTTCTTGGGTTCACTTGCAGGAATTAGCCTTCGTGGCGAGGTCAATCGCGTCCTGCGTGGTTGATAACCAACGGAGACAGTGGTGTAACGATTGCAAGGTTTTGATCCGCCGGACCGGAGCCTTGGATCGCCAACGTCGAGATTCTCCACCAACCCAAGTTTATCCCTTACCTAACGGAAGATCGGGACCAATCCCCCATCATATGGGGAATATTGGAGTTGACTCCGCCCCCTCTGATGGACTGGGTGCCTTTGGAGAAAGGACCCAAGAAAAGGATGGCTGAAGCCGGAGCTTCGAGCTCCGTAAAGACTCCGGTGAAGAAGGTGGCTCGGAAGCCAAAAAATCTCGCACCTTCGAATCCTGTGCCTTCGAGCTCAAGAACCTCAATCTCTGGTTCTAAAGAAGATGAAGGTATATTATTAGTGAGATTGATTGATGAAGATGCAGCTCAACAAAATATTCACATTGAAGATACTGCATGTATGCCGGAGCCTCAAGCTAACATTGAAGAAGTGAGAGCTCCGGATACTCAAGAGGAGCAAATCGAAGCCCCTATGGGCGAAGATGAAGTTGAAGTTCCTACAACTTCAGTTGTGGATGAGGGGAGGACTGCTCACGGAGATACTCCGGCAGCTGAAGTTTTAACTGTGGATTCAGATGATGACTTCACCTTTGATCCTCCGAGCAGTCCAGTGCTCGACCTCCCCCAGAATGTCGAAGGTAAACTTCGCATAATTCTTTTATTATTTTCTGCAAAATTATACAATGTATAATACCTTTGTTTTTGCAGAGCATCCTTCGGAAGAAGTACATCACGAAGACACAACTCAAAGGCCTTCGACAACTTCGGAGCCGCACCCGGATGTCACTCAACAGGGGCCTGGACGAGGAAAAAGACACATAGAGCCTCTCCCTACTCAAGGATCAACTTCGTCTGAGTCAACAGATGAAAGTGAATCAACTGAGGGGGGGCCATCTTCCGAAGTTCCAAGAACCTCAGGAGAACGCTCCGGACCTTCGTCAAGCAGGGATGACCAAAAGGCTTCGGCAATGCTCCCTCTCTTAACTCCTTTCTTGGAGCAAACTGGGCTTCGGACACTGCTCAAACCTTTAGGTCGAGTGAGTCGCATAGTCGGGGAGATAGAGCTGGTAGCAAAATTAAGCAGGGCGAAGAGTTCGGAGCTTAATGTTGCCCTGGAACGAGCGGCCTACCAGGTACGGTGCACCTTCGAGCCAATATCTTTAGCGAATTATATTGGGTTCGGAGTACATCTTCGAACCAGTAGCAAATTATACATGAATAATTTCTTACTTTAGTTTTTTCTTTTCTCAGCAAGCAGTCTTGGCCCGCGCTGCAACTTTATCAAGCGAGAATGAAATTGCTCAGCTTCGGGAATAAAATGAAGCTCTTAAACGCAACTTATCTTTCTCCGAAGCTAGAGTACTTCAAATGGATAATGTGATTTCAACGGAACGTAGGGCCAGACAGGGCTTGGAGGCTGCTAATAAGGAGCTCGAAGCAGAAAGAATCGTGCTTCGGGCTGAAATTGAAAAAGTGCGGTTGGAGCATGCTAGTGCTGGGTCCGAACTTGTAAGGCTCCAAGAGGAAGCTAGCCAACTCCTAAACCAGAAGAATATTTTAACTACGGAGAATGCTAGGATTTCCTGAGTTTTGGCAGAAACGACTTCGAGCAAGGATGCACTAATTTAAGAAAAGCTTAAGTCGGAGAAGGTAGCTACGGAGGTCATCGAACAGATGCTAGGTGTTCTGGAGTACTTCGGTACTACTGGATCACTTCCTTCGGATGACAACGTGACTCTGCTACGCCGGCTAAAAAGGATCCAAGGAGCAGCGAAGCAAATGAAGACGACAAGCATTCGTTATGGAGAACT
This sequence comes from Zizania palustris, assembly GCA_019279435.1. Classification (NCBI taxonomy): domain Eukaryota; kingdom Viridiplantae; phylum Streptophyta; class Magnoliopsida; order Poales; family Poaceae; genus Zizania; species Zizania palustris. Next base: position 72,483,769 of record JAAALK010000289.1, on the reverse strand, counting down.
CTCCGGACAAGTGTCTGCCCTCGGACTACTTCGTTACTATGAGGATTTGGGCCGAACAATCACTCCGAGCGCAGAGGGCTCCATTACCTTCGACGACGAGCGGCTTTTGAATCCTTCCGAAGGTGTGACTGCCGCTTGGCGAGCCTTTCAAACCTCATGGAGAGCCGAAGGTCGTTCTGCGATCAAGGCTTGGATCGATGAAGGCCAACGCCAGAAGCAAGTTCGGAGCCAAGCTTCGAGCAGTCAGCCTCCTCCGAACCCGCAGGTTTAGGAATTATTTAGGATTTTTTGACTATGTAAAGCTCATGCTTGTAAACATTTATCAATGAAAATCTTGTTTGTTATATTTTTAGGCTTTGCCTCTTATGGAAGACATCGAAGTGTTAGAGCTTAACAACGAACTTCGCTCATTATGGAACACCTTCGAACTTCTAAAGAGTTATAAGCGTCCTCGATTTCTTATTCCTCGAGATGACTCCAGCGTAATTTGCGCCCGAAGTAATCAAAGACGTATTGTCTTATATTAAAGAGGAAGAGAAAGAGGTTGACGCAAACACCTCGTCTTCTGAAGACACTATTTGGTCTGAAGACGAAGATGAAGCTCGAAATAAAAGATCTGAAGATCTTAGAAGCTGGGAAAGAAGCCCCGAGCGGCTTCGAACTTGGGCCGAGCTTCAACAAGAGCAGAAGGATTTTAGAGCTTCGAAGGGGAGGAAGAGAGTTAAACGTAAAGTTCTTAGGACTTCCGATGTTGGAACTAGTCGTTCCACCCCTAGC